>JBBBDQ010000632.1:1897500-2002500 GCA_037127315.1 Ascarosepion bandense
ATCACTAAGATGTTTGGGTACCACATGATCTGAGTGAAACAAATCTTTTGAATTGCAATTCTTTCTATGATATGCTGTATAAACACAATGAAAATGCACTTCTTTTTAAGCAAATTGAGATGGATGATGAACAATGGATTGTTTACAACAATGTTGAGCAAAAAGAATCATGGGTTAATTGACATAAACTAACATTAGTCACCCCAAAAGCAGGTCTTCATCCTAAGAAAGGCATGCTGTGCATCTGGTAGGATTAAAAAGCAATCCTGTACTATGACCAGTAACCAGTCAACTGACTCAGAAAAGCACTGCTCACAACTGAACAAATTAAAGGCAACAATTCAAGAAAAAACACCCAGAATTGATGAACAGAAAATATGTTGTTTCTATCAGGATAATACCAAACCTTGCATTTCTTTGGTAGCCCGTCAGATATTGATGCAGCTTGGCTGGAATATATTACCCTACCCACCATATTCACCTGACATTGCTCTTTCAGATTTTCATTTATTTAGATACTTGCAGAATCATCTCAAATGGTACAAATTTTAATTCTTAGGATGACACAAAAAAAAACATCTTAATGAGTTCTTCACAGAAAAACCACCAAAATTCTTGGAAGATGGAATCTTCAAGGAGAAGGAAAAATTGGGAGACATTGTGCAACAAAATGGTTCCTAATTGTATAAATACTTAATGGCATAACTTTGTCTTGTGTTTTATTTTTCCTTAAAAATTAGCATGAACTTTCCAGACAACCAAATATATATATATATATATATATATATATATATATAGTCATCCACAGACAGATCTTTTTCGCTTTATCACAGCTTATCAGTACGGTAGTACGGTTAGACTCTGATTGCTTTTTAACCCAGGATTGAAACCCGACCGAATTGGCGTCAGTCGGCAATTCTACCTCTGAGCTATGGGTGCTTGGTAGAAAAAGGCAGACTTTTTAGTGTATATATTATCATTATACACATGCCCAATAGCTGAGAGTGTTCTAATTCATTGCTGAATGAACGATGCGTAAATGCTAGAGTAGCTACTGTTTTTCAAAGTCTACCATTCTTCCAGAGTGCTCAATATATATATATATATATATATATATTTCTTAATTTGTAAATGAGCTATTACATGACCTGGGTTTCTGCCATGAGGTGTCTTCAGGCAAAGACACCACATGGTAGAAACCTAGGTCACGTAATAACTCATTTACAAATGAAGAATATTCAAAAGTTCTACAGTATAATTATATTGAACATTTTTTAACACAACTGTGTACTGGTCCAATTTTATTATGACCAAAAATTAAGTAATTAGATTATATATATATAGTATTAAATTCTAAACATGCTTAGTGCAAAAATTGCTATTTTTTCAGTAGTTTACTTGTTGAAAAGAATTTTAGGCAAGCAGGTTTTTTGTCATAAAGTGCTCAATATCAAGATAGAGCATTAATAGAATTAATGTGAAGAAAAAACAGAACACAAAAATACTGAAGAGTGAAAATATCAGAATAATGCCTTCACTTCGAAGTCAGCATGACTGAAATAACACTCAGTGAGAAACTTCCCCATATATATATATATATATATATATGTATATTACAAATTATTTATTATACTGTAAATCTTACATGTTAATTCTTGATTTCTTCAAATCTTTTTCCTGCTCTTAATCCTGTTTTTCCTGTTTTTTTTTATCTTAATATAAACGACAAATCATCTCCACTGAGCACAAAGATGGATGCACAAGATTTTCACTTGTTACTTCACATATCCGATTCTCTGCCATAATTATTCCATTTTCTATTCACTATTCTTCAATTCTTCATTTTCTTTCTGTGCCTGTCACCAAATCCTATCTGCCTTGGAAATAAATGCTTCATCATTAACCAACTTGTAGCAAACACTATTTTTTCTTTCATTGCAAATTATTTTCTGATTTGTCTTATGCTTTAGGAAAATGGAAGCCATGTAGACAAAAATAAGCAAGTTATTGCATTGAAATCCCCAAGCACAGAGACTAATACTTCTTTTGTCCCAGGCTAGACATTGTCCCTTTTAAACCAACAGTCTCTAACAAATAATTTTTCTTTTCACCAAGATATCAAAAAATGAGGCTTAGGGTCAACAGCTTTTTTAATAGTCACAATAGCTTCGGTTCCAATGGAAATGTTATGCAAAGATTTGTCTAAAATGATTCTTTGTCAGAAAATCCTCTCAGCTAGAATAGGAAAACATTGAAAGAGTTCTTGGGTTTTTTTGGTTTTTTTCATTGCATTAAATCATTTAAATGTCTACTTAAAGGGCAAAAGAGCAATCATATTTTGGTTTAGGATTCTGGCACTTGTAAATCTTGCCAATTATTTTAATAATGAATTTGCAAGAAAATTCTTTGTGTCATTCTTAAAGTAGGGATTCTTCAAATTGTCTGTAGATGTCTTGGAGACATGAGGGAGAACTTAAGAGATGTGGAGAAAGAACGTAAGAAATGAGAAGGGTGCGTGATGAAGGAGAAGAAAAAAGAAAGAATAAATGCAAAGGAATGCAAGAGAAGGAAATGTAAAAAGAAGAAAAAATAGAGAAATGGTTAGACAGAAAAGAGAAAAAGAAGACTGAAAAAAGTAAAAGAAAATTCAAATGTGTGTAAAAGAAAGAAAGATAAAAAGAAAAAGTGATGGAAAAAAGGACAGTGAGAACTGGGAGATGAAGAAAAAGAAGAAAAATCAAAATAGTAAGATTTAGAAACATGTAGAAGGAAAGTAAAAGAAAAAAGACAAACAAGAAAAATAAGGTTGTAGGAGAAGGAAAGTAAAGAAAAAAAAGAAAAGAAGAGAAAGGAAAAAGAAAAATTCAAATGTATGTAGGAGAAAGAAAGTGAAGGAAAAGAAAAAACAAAGCAAAGAGGAAAACAAACAAGTTAAGAATATATGGTCACATTAGCCATTTCCCTACAAGGAAACATTTGGTGTTCATTCACCAAGCAGCCAGTTCTACTTTCAGTTGAAATTTATAAAATTTTTCTCTTAAAACAATATTTCAGGGAAAACAAGTTTCTCAAGTTGTTATCGCTCTTTCCAGTACTGGAAAGTTTCCTTCCTAACCTTTGGTTTGAAGTTATGTGGAATGTCAGCATCTTGATTATGTCATTATTTTCTCTTCAAGTTACTTATGCTATCCATCATTTTTAAACACTGATCTAAGAAAACAGTTGTATACAGGTGTATCTTAATTCGATTCCTATGGCTACCATTTTGGCCACAACAGAGACAGACATACAAAATTTTACTTTTGGTATTATATAGATACAAAACAATTCAGGTTTCAAGTAAAAGACAACAATGAATGTGATGAATAGGAAAAGAGAGAATGTAGAAAGAAAAAAAGAAGAGACAATGAGGTAAGAAAGAAAAACTGGAGACAAAAAGGAAGGAAACGAGAGGAAAGATGAAGAAAGATTAAAATTCATAAAAGTCATAAATTTCAAAGCACAGATTATAGAAGCAGTGTGTGTGTGTGTGTGTGTGTGTGTGTGTTTGCAATGAAGAAGATGACAATGGACTCATTATTCTTTGGATCAAGTTAAACATCAACAATGTTTGCATTCACTGGTGATTCCATTTAACATCCAACAATTTCATTTGAGTCTGTTTTCTTTTTCAAGCAGTTTCATTCAATTCAAGACAATTTAAACACATTCGTCATCAAACATCCATCTGTCTCAGCATTTTCTTTTCTACCTCACTTAGTTCATATCTACCAAAATTCAGTCTGTCCTTATCTATCTATCTATCTATCTATCTATCTATCTATCTCAGTCTGTTCATATCTATCTATCTATCTATCTATCTATCTATCTATCTATCTCAGTCTGTTCATATCTATCTTTCTATCTATCTATCTATCTCAGTCTGTTCATATATATATATCTATCTCAGTCTGTTCTATCTATCTATCTATCTATCTATCTATCTATCTATCTATCTATGTTCATATCTTTCTATCTGTCTGTCAAGCTGTCTAATAAATAAAGCAACTAAGCTTGAATGGGTTACTGAATTTGAGAGAACATAGTAAAAAAAACACAAATACCTTTATGGAAACTTAATATATTATGCATTCACTTACACACAAATACCCTTGGGAAAGGTATTAATCCATCTCTTCCCACCAATTATGTGTTAAATAATAAGACAGATTGAGTTCTCTAGCCTTAGCTGGCAACCAGTATACCACAGAAAGCAATGGTGACCTACTGCGGGATAATCTTCTGCCCAGTCAGTCATGTCTCTTTTGTGACATGATAGCCCAAAGCGTGTATCACGTAGGGCACACAACTGAATGTATTATACAAAAGGCAAGTAATATATGTATATACATATATATCTGTTCACAATAAGCTGTACTACTCTTCAATAATATAATCATCATGAATAATAAGATTTCACAACACCAAACAAGTTATTTCAAATATTTCTCATAAAAACAGATAACAGTTGAAACTAACAAGGAATATCTATCTAAACTTATTTATAAATGGAAATTTATCTGTGTGTGTGTATGTGTGTGTGCGTGTGTGTGTGCCTGTGTCTGTGCGTGTCCATTACCTATAGACCCCGAAATGGCTGAACCGATTTTCTTGAAAATTTGCGCAGTTGTACTATAAGCATCTGCTCTGCGAGTGTTCTTAGCTAGGTTTTGTTTTGAGGTACCCTCGATAAATATCGAAAATTGATAATCGAGTGATAGAAGAAGTGGTCCGATTTTAATCAAATTTCATACACTCATAGACAAAGACATAAGAAACGATAATCAGAAGTTTCAAGGTTGCAGTTCTTACAATAGTGTAGAAAATCAATAATTTATATATATATAAAAGGCAAGATGTCTGTGTGTGTGTCTGTTTATCTGCCTGTATTTCTGTATTTTTTCAGCCCTTTTATTTTAGTTTTTGCTTCAGGTTTGGCTCTAAGTAGGTATAATTGTAGTTCGTAGTCTCAGCCACGATACCATTTACTCAGAGGACTTATTTAGCCTTCAAATTTCAGTTTATGCTGAAAAAAACTTATTTGATATCGATACCAGGAAATCAAAATTTGACTTACATCCATTTATTTTTCTTTCAGTCTACGGTTTCACTTTAACTGGAAACAACTATTGCTTTTTTAGTCTTTTGTGTCAACGTCCAAAGAGTCTGAGCTCCAGGACAATGGATTAGTTTTAAAGCTTTCATTACACCCGAGCAACGCCGGGTTATACTGCTAGTTACCAATATAAATATAAGTATATCCTGAAAGTTTTACCAGCATTAGTCAGTTAATACCAAATTTACTGTGAAATTATTGACTTGTGTGATAAAATTATATATTGTGAATATATTGACTTGTATCATAAAATCTGTCATAACGGAAAATCTCCATTCTGATTCTTTTTTGATACTTCAACAATCCTATCCACTAAAATAATAATAATCCTATCATTGACATTTTTCAAAATATAGACAGACTAATTGATTATAGACAGACTAATTGATTATTGAACTTTCAGATTAAATAACAGTTTTCTCAAAGAACTTGTCTCAATACTTAATTTTAATTGATGCTTTATAATACAAAATTACAGAATAATATTGTCAATAAAAATGTCAAAGCATCCACTTGAATTCATCTAAGTAAATAATAATTATACTAAAATCAATTATAGCATATATATATATATATATATATATATATATATATATATATATATAAACAATAATCATCATTATAATAATAATCATAATCATAACAATGATAATTATAATAATAATAATAATATTAAAATAATAATCATTATCTTCATAATAAAATAATAATAATAATAATCATCATCATCATCCCCTCTACTATAATAAGCACTGTTGTGAATTTGTTTCTATATATAGTTGCTCCTGTCATGCTAATGAAGAGAGAGTCAATAGCAATGCAGCATTAGCTCAATCCATTCTCGAGACAATCGTGAGGCAGGGTTGGTTCAGATTGTTTTATTAACTACCAGTTATTAAACTTTACTACCAGTTATAAAAACTCTTGCCATATGTTTGCTCTTTAACAATACCATATTATTTTACTTTTTTGTAATAATTATATTGTCAAGTACTGAAGAATATATATATATAGAGAGAGAGAGATATATATATATATATCCTCTCTATTATAATAAACACTATTGTGTGTGTGTATATATATATATGTGTGTGTGTGCATATATATATATATATGTATGTATGTATATATAGTCATCCGCAGACAGATCTGTTTCACTGTATCACAGCTCATCAGTACGGTTAGACACCGATTGCTTTTTAACCCAGGATTGAAACCCAACCAAATTGGCGTCAGTCGGCGATTCTACCTCTGAGCTATGGGCGCTCGGTAGAAAGAGACAGACTTTTTAGCATGTATATTATTATTATACATGCCCAATAGCTGAGAGTGTTCTAATTCATTGCCGAATGAATGATGCGTTGATGCCAGAGTAGCTACTGTTTTTCAAAGTCTACCATTCTTCCAGAGTGTTCAATCAGTGTGTGAGAGCGTATATATGCTCTTGCTTATTGATTGAGCACTCTTGAAAAATAGCAGACTTTAAAAACAGTAGCTACTGGTTGCTATTTATACATCATTCTTCAGCAATGGATTGAACACACTTGGCTACTGGCATTTGTATACATTGTGTATATAACACACTAAAATCTGCGTTTTTTTCACTGTGCACTAATAGCTTAGAGGTAGAATCTCTGACTGATGTCAAATTGGTCAGATTTCAATCCTGGCTGGAAGCTGTTGGATATCTAACCATAGCTGTGACATAGAATATTTCTTTTCTGTCATGCTCAGAAGTTTGGATTTTTTTTTTTCTTGTGTCTTCAAGTAATATTGGTTGGTTGGTTGGTTGGTTGGTTGGTTGGTTGGTTGGTTGTTTTAGTTTTATGGCATATCAACCTCGTCGGGTCATTTATTGCCAACTAAATTTTATTTATTCATTGCTGGTAATACCTTTTTCTTTCAAGAATTTATTGTTGTTTTTATATAAGTTTTGTGTCTAGTAATACATTTATCTTTTTGAGTACCAAGATTAATTAGGATTTGTTTTTAAGAGCAGGGTCCCCAAGTCTTACCCTGTTATTTAACCCATAACTGGAGGAAAGGGACGGATTAATACCTTTTTCCCAAGGGTACCACTGTTTAAGTGAATGCAGGGTATTCAACTGGAATTCAAACTCAGCTCACTGATTTCTCTTTCCGAGCTGATATCCACTGCACCACAACACACATCTGTCACTGAATGCTTACAGCACCTGGTATTCCCAAGCGGTCACCCATCTAAGTACTGACCAGGCTCATCGTTGCTTAACTTCGGCGATCAAGCAAGAACCGGTGTATTCAACGTGATATGGCCATAAGCACACACATCCGTCACTAAACGCTTACAGCACCTGGTATTCCCAAGCGGTCACCCATCTAAGTACTGACCAGGCTCAACATTGCTTAACTTCGATGATCAAGTGAGAACCAGTGTATTCAACGTGATATGGCCGTCAGCATGCACATCCGTCACTAAACGCTTACAAAAACTTGGTATTCCCAAGCGGTCACCCATCTAAGTACTGACCAAGCTCAACGTTGCTTAACTTTGGTGATCGAGTGAGAACCGGTGTATTCAACGTGATATGGCTGTAAGCCTCAAGTAATGTAGTAGGTACATCAATATATATGTTGCTGTTATTTTAGACAGTGTTTTGATAGAAATATTTTGCCATCATTTTTTAAGGCACCGGCCCACTTGTCATAATAATAAATACTGAATCTAACAGCTTGAACTTTATCGCCATCACTTAAATGACTACAATACAAATTTAATAATTGCAATAAAATTAAACAGTAGTAAAGATTTTTAATTAAAATGTTATAAATTTCATCTATTCTTACCTATTGTTTGATTTTAATATGTCTGCTTTAATTGCAATTTTGTAACCAAATTAAAATATTTATAATACCAATGGTCTTTTTTCTCTTCAGTTTTATAAGAACAACTCATCATCAGTTTTATAAGAACAACTCATCATCAGTCTTATAAGAACAATTCATCATCAGTCTTATAAGAACAATTCATCATCAGTTTTATAAGAACAATTCATCATCAGTCTTATAAGAACAATTCATCATCAGTTTTATAAAAACAACTCATCATCAGTTTTATAAGAACAATTCATCATCAGTTTTATAAGAACAATTCATCATCAGTCTTAGAAGAACAATTCATCATCAGTCTTATAAGAACAACTCATCATCAGTTTCTTAAGAACAATTCATCATTAGTTTTATAAAAACAACTCATCATCAGTTTTATAAGAACAATTCATCATCAGTCTTATAAGAACAATTCATCATCAGTCTTATAAGAACAACTCATCATCAGTTTCTTAAGAACAATTCATCATTAGTTTTATAAAAACAACTCATCATCAGTCTTATAAGAACAATTCATCATCAGTCTTATAAGAACAATTCATCATCAGTCTTATAAGAACAACTCATCATCAGTTTCTTAAGAACAATTCATCATTAGTTTTATAAAAACAACTCATCATCAGTTTTATAAGAACAATTCATCATCAGTCTTATAAGAACAACTCATCATCAGTTTCTTAAGAACAATTCATCATTAGTTTTATAAAAACAACTCATCATCAGTCTTATAAGAACAATTCATCATCAGTCTTATAAGAACAACTCATCATCAGTTTCTTAAGAACAATTCATCATTAGTTTTATAAAAACAACTCATCATCAGTTTTATAAGAACAATTCATCATCAGTCTTATAAGAACAACTCATCATCAGTTTCTTAAGAACAATTCATCATTAGTTTTATAAAAACAACTCATCATCAGTCTTATAAGAACAATTCATCATCAGTCTTATAAGAACAATTCATCATCAGTCTTATAAGAACAATTCATCATCAGTCTTATAAGAACAACTCATCATCAGTTTCTTAAGAACAATTCATCATTAGTTTTATAAAAACAACTCATCATCAGTCTTATAAGAACAATTCATCATCAGTCTTATAAGAACAACTCATCATCAGTTTCTTAAGAACAATTCATCATTAGTTTTATAAAAACAACTCATCATCAGTTTCTTAAGAACAATTCATCATTAGTTTTATAAAAACAACTCATCATCAGTTTTATAAGAACAATTCATCATCAGTCTTATAAGAACAATTCATCATCAGTTTCTTAAGAACAATTCATCATCAGTTTCTTAAGAACAACTCATCATCAGTTTTATAAGAACATATCATTATTGTTGTCACTGATTCACATTTTCAGCATTAAGATACCAAGTTGTCATGAACTTATCAACTTCATGTATCTGAACTTAATTTGGCTAAAAGTGTTATGGTACCTTCCTATGAGGAACGAACTCTTCCTTTTGTTATATACCTGCGTGACTTCTAAGGAACAGCGAAGAGCAGTTGAGGGCAGTAACAGAGCAGTTTAATGGGCAGTTAGAAGCAGTCAAGAACAGCAATTAACAAGAGCATTTAACGACAGCTTCTAGTCAGGCGGCGTAATAATACCTTCGGACTTACTTATTGCTATGTTACTTATTTATTAACACTTCCTGTAAATATCTTGTTTTCTTGTTGTACTAATACACTGTTTTGAACCTTTCTTCTTGTGGATGTGCGTTGTGGTGCATTGGATATCGGCACGGAACGAGAAATCAGGGAGCCGAGTTCGAATTCCAGCTGAATTCATTGCATTCACTTACGCACAAATACCCTTGGGAAAGGTATTAATCCATCTCTTCCTTCCAGTTATGGGTTAAATAGCAGGACAGATTGGGTTCTGTAACCTTGGTCGGCAACCAGTCTACCGCAGAAAGCAATGGCAAACTACTGCGGGATAATCTTCTGCCCAGTCAGTCATGTCTCTTTCGAGACATGATCGCCTAAAGCGTGTATCATGTATGGCACTTAAGTGACTGACTTCTTGTTCCATGTCTTACTTCCAGTACAAACCGGTCATTACAACTTTGCAGCAAAGTTTCACCACAACTCTATGACAAAAAGTTTGGCAACATTGCTATGCACAAATCATGTAAACAGCCTGTAAAGCAAGATACCCCCCCATGAGCTAATAAATTATGAGTTCAATCCCTGGGCTGGGCAATGTGTTTTTGAAGTCAGTGGAAAAAGTGCAAATAACAGCTAAGCAAGAAAAAGTAAGAACTAGATGAGATAGCCCTAGACATGGACAGTGGAATAAGAACAATCTATCCCCATTGATTAAATAAAGGGTTCAATTCAGAATTACCTGCAGGTTACATACCTAATGAAGGCTGGAAAACAGAATGGATGAAACATCATAAAAGAGATTTAAAAAAAGAATGAGCTAATGCTTATCGCTTCCCACTTGTCAGAAAAATAAAAAATCATGAAAAATAAAATATCCTTATTCTTGCTTTCCTGACGGCTACAACCTCCAGGAATTCAAATGCAAGGCCAATACTCATCTCTTAACCACTTGAGCCTAGTTCTTTCGTCACCACCCTGTATATCCTTGCCTTTCTCTCTGCCTCTGCAACTGTCCTCACACCTATATTCCCTTCCTTCTCTTGCTCCCTTCTTTGTCCTTTTCTTCACTCTCTTCTATCTAGTGCTTTTACTCTTATGTAGCCCCCTGCATATCAGTGGCATTACCGCCTTGCTCGGGGTGATTTGATTAAAAAAAAAACTCATAATTCCTGTTTCACTAAATTAAAGAACCAACAATTTAATTCACTAGGCTATTTTTCTGTTCATGATTCCTTTTTAGTTGGTTGTGCACAAAACAATTTTGCACTCCTCAAAATTTAAAAATTTAAAATTTAATTTCTTGAAAATATGCATTTTTGCCTATGTGCCCACACTTTAGAGACAACCTGTACTATTAATATGCATTTATTTTCTTTTTCATTATTTACACAATTTACATTCAGACTATTGCCTTCACTTTTGTTTTTGTTATCATGTTTCAGCTGTTCTACTCTGCAGCCTTCATCAGGTATGCAACCTACAGATAATTCTGAATTGAACTCTTTGTTTAATCTATGGGGGTACATTGTTTTTGTTCCACTGTCCAGGGGTATCTCGTCTCGTTCTTATTTTTAGTACTGCTTAGTTATTACTTGCCCTTTTCCCACTGACTTCAAGTACACTCTGCCCGACCCAGGGAATGAACTCATACATACTGTTTCACGAAATTAATGAACGAACAATTTAATTCACGAGGCTATTTTCCTGTTTATATTTCCTTTTTTAGTTGGTTGTGCTTAAAATAATTTTGCATTCCTCAAATGAGTTCTGACAGATGAGGAGCAATAAGCAGTTAGCCCTGTCTTTTATTCTTTTTGATATTATTACTATTATTTACATTGTTTGAACTGTTGTCCACATCTTTATCGCCATATTTACAATGTTTCGGCTGTAGTACACTCTAGCCTTCTTCAGGTGCTTGAAATTTTTAACCAAACCGTTTATTTCGAACACTGAGGTATATCATTCTCACTCCATGTGCCATGCCACTTCTGGACGTTGTGTGGTTATCTCCCTTTAACTCAACTCTCTAAGTTATTTCTTCACCCTATGTCAATAAAGTTGAGGACAACAGTCCAAACAATGTAAATGACGTAAATTCTACCTCATCTCAAAAGTATAATAGACAATGCGCACAACGGCCAAAACTTTGTAAACATGTCAATAAAGATGAAGACAACAGTCCAAACAATTTAAATAATGTAAATACTACCTCATCTCAGACGTATAGACAAATTATTATTATTTGTTTTTTTTTTCATATTAAACTAGTGTAGTTGGTTTTGTTTTTTGTCCTCTTTAAATTAAATCCATTCTTTGGTTATTTTTCGATTCTTGTCGAGCCCTTAGCTGTCAGTGAAGTTGTGAACAAATTTTTGGTGCTCTACGAAGACGTAGAGTGCCCAAAAATTTGTTCACAACTTCACTGACAGCTAAGGGCTCGACAACAATTGAATAACCAATAATTCAACAATGCAGCTCAAAAGGAATATGAATATGTTGATAAGTCCATTCTTTTCACGATAATTAAATGTTGTGTCGTTTCTGTTATACCCCCGTCAATGTATTATTGCAAATGTTCTTTTACATGCTTTCTTTTTAAATGGCAGTGCACAAAGCAATTTTGTATTCCTTAACTGAGTTCTGACAGGTGAGGAGTGATGAGCTATTAGCTTGGTCTTTTATTCTCATTTTTTGTTATTATTATTTGTTTTCTTCTTTTATATTAAACTGCTTTAGTTGTTTTTTTCTTTTTTGTCCCTTTTTTAATTAGGATGTGCATTGTAGTGCAGTTAATATCAGCTCAGAACGAGAAATTCAGGGGCTGATTTTGAATTTCAGTTGAATTCGTTGCATTCACTTACACACAAATACCTTTGGGAAAAGTATTAATCCATCTACTTCCCTCCAGTTATTGGTAAAATAACAGAACAGATTGGGTTCTATAGCCTTGGCTGGCAACCAGTCTATCGCAAAAAGTAATGGCAACCTACTGTGAGATAATCTTCTGCTCAGTTAGTCACGTCTCTTTCGAGGCATGATCGCCCAAGCATGTATCATGTATGGCATTTAACTGACTGACTGATTTGGCTGTTATGGCCTAGTTATTGAAGCAACTGCTTTGAAAAGACAGAGTCTATGAGATAAGTGGCATGAGTTCTAATTTCCTCAAAGGTTTGTTTGTTATATTTAAGTCCCACTGCTTGCTAATAATCACAAGATCTAAACTTATTTATAAATGGAACTTTGTCTCTGTGTGTGTGTATATCCGTTACCTATAGACTCTGAAACGGCTGAACCAATTTTCTTGAAAATTTACACAGTTGCACTATAAGCGTCTGCAAGTGTTTTTAGCTAGGTTTTGTGTCAAGGTACCACCGATAAATATGGAAAATCAATAATCGAAAAAATTGGGTTATAGAAGGAGTAGTTCGATTTTAATCAAATTTGGTACACTCATAGACAAAGACATAAGAAACGATATTCAGATGTTTCAAGATTGCAGTTCTTACAATAGTGCAGAAAATTTGATATCGATACCAGGAAATCAAAATTTAACTTACATACATTTATTTTTCTTTCAGTCTACAGTTTTGCTTTAACTGGAAACAACTATTGCTTTTTAGTCTTTCATGCTAACGTCCAAAGAGTCTGAGCTCCAGGACCATGGATTAGTTTTCAAGCTTTCATTACACCTGAGCAACACTGGGCTATACTGCTAGTAACAATATAAGTGAAAGGATAAGTATAAGACAAAAAAATGAATCATTTTTTTTTTAAACTAACAATATTTTGTCTAAAAACCTCGAAAAATATTTCAAGTAAAATTGTTAAAAATATCTATTTTTGGAATAATAATGAAAAAGAGGGAAACAGTAGAAGATGGAGTTGATAGATAGAAACCATTTATTTACCACCAAAAACCAATACAGATGGTGTCACTCAAAGAAAGTTTAGCTTGTTTATTTAAGATGGCACAGAACAAAAGTTGTAGATGGACATTGTTGGTCAGTAAAGTGTCTGTAGAGATAGAAAATAAAGAGATGGTATTGTCTTTTGGACAGAAACAATTGTATAACTGAGATAGCCAATCTTAGAGGATTTGGGAGACTTGTTTTAGCCGAATCCATTAAGAAATGAAAATCAACAAAGGATGCCAAGGGAACAGAGTGGAAAAGAAGAAACAAACTTACAGTACTTATACAATGATTAATTGGTAATTCAAGAAGAACAATTTTGAAAGAAATTATTGAACAAAGTCAGAGAAAAAACACTAAACAAGTAGATACTTGCAACTGACAAAAATCCTTTTGCAAAATTTATCTTAATTCGATAACATGACAAGCCATTCTGTTGTTACAAACTGAAAAAAAGTGTGATCTCCAGAAAAAAAATAAAAAATCGTGGAAGTAAAAAAATTACAGTCATTTTTTTTCATCAAGTAATGATTAATATTTCTTTTTTTTTTTTACAATTATTTTCATTCTGTACAAGGCCTGAAAGCCACTCAAGGTAGAAGGTTACATTATAAGAGATGCAGGGGATACGTGGAGAAGATAATGTTTGATATGAGACTTGAAGAAGTTAAGATTATAATGACTGAGTTAACGTGAACTGGTTCCACAAAATGGCAGTTAGTAGTGTTTTGAAACTTTGAAAATATAAACTTTTGTCAAAGCTGGAAGAGTTTGACAAATATTAGACAGTATCAAAAGTTCAGACTGTTGTCCTTATCTTTATTGCCCTTTTTTTAATGTTTCCATTGTAGTATGTTCTGGCCTTCTTCAGGTGCTAAGAATTTCAAAACTGAATCCTGTATTTCGATTATTGGGGTACATCGTTCATATTCTATGTGTGATGCCTCTTCTGGTAGCCATGTAGTTATTGCCTTTTAACTGAACTTTTGAATTCACCACTGCTGTAGCTTGATATTGAACTCACAACTCTTTGTGGTCAAGTCACTGGAACTAAGCAATGCCTTTATTCACTGGGCCATGTGTCCTTCAGGACAAAGAGTTGTGAGTTCAATACCAGGTAACAGATGAATAATAAACTTGTAAATAATTAGGATATATTTGGGTGAGAAAAATTTTATGTACACATCTATATACTATATATGACTACACTACATTATTAACTGGATTATTATATGATAGGGTGTATCAAAAGCACTTTCATTTTTTACAGACTTTTACTGCAAATTATAATTTAGAGACACACCTAATGACAATCCGCGACTTTATATTATTATTATTATATATTAAGAAGCACCAAAAAGAAATAAACAAAGTCAGAGGAAAAATACTAAATAACGAGTAGATAAATGTTACTTTCTTTTTTTTTATAATCATATCGCCACAAGACAGGCATTTTACTGCCACTGTTTTGCAGGGGGTTATATAGGAAGAAGGTTATGATAAAAAGCGACAGGTTATAGGGGGTGTCAGGAAGTGGGTAAGAGAAGAATGAAAATATTGATGAGAATTGAGTGGACGGAGAAAGGAGCATGAGATAGAAGATGCAGGTTAGTGAGATAGGAGATGACTATTGACTTTACATTTAAATTCTTGGAGATTGTAGCTGTCGGGAAAGCAAGCAAATGGAAGGGAATTCCACAGGTGAGAAGTGCAAGAAAATTATGCAAAATTAATATTATTTCATTAACTGGACAAAATATAAAGCCATTACATTGTTGTAAACTAGAAGAATATGTGATCTTCAAAAGGTATTAAAGAAATAAATTATATCGATTAAAAGAGTCACATCTTCATTACCTGAAGATTCTTCCAAGCTATTATTACAAAACTTGTTTCTTAGCAAAAAGCTGTTTGCAGTCAGATTCTATGTCTGAAAGCTCTTGAGTCCATATTTATAAAATGTAAGCAGCCTTCTTTGCACAAACAGAAGGAATGGCTGCAGGGTCTTAATATAATCAATTTTAATATAACATGCATTATTAATATGTATGTATTGCATACCCACAATCTTTTCTGCTTTTATGACCATGGTGCATAAATATTTTATTTTTTCTTGATTAAGCTCTAATGAGAGAGGGGCAAGAACTCATTACCTTAATGATAACTTTCTTTCTCTTCTTTCTTAATATATATTTTCTTCTTTGAATTGCGATTTGTGGTAACTGCAAAAGTTTTTTGCTCCTATGTCAGTTTTCACAAAAAATAAAGAAAAAGAAAACACTGGAGAGCCAAGATCACCTATATCCTGGAAATAGGAAAATTCTGAATTTCAAATAGTGAAGGCATGAAGAACTTCCTAAACTATCTTTGCCAAGATGTCATGGCAATTCATTGATAATAAAGAAAAAAAGAATCTGTGGAGAGCCATGATTACCTAAATCCTGAAAAAAAGAAAAGTCCTGAATTCCAAACTGCGAATGTATTGGGAAACCTTACATGTCTTTCCCAAGAAGTCATGACAATTCATAGATAATAAAGGAAAAAAGAATCTGTGGAGAGCCATGATCCTCTATATCCCAAAGAAAAGGAAAGCCTCTGAATTTCAAACTATGGAGGTATCAGGAAGTCCCTGCACTATCTTTCCCAAGAAGGCATCGCAATTCACAGAAAATAAAGAAAAAGTAATCTGTGGACAGCCATGATCCCCTTCGCCCTAAAGAAAAGGTAATCTGTGGAGAGCCATGATCATCTATTATCCTTAAGACAAAACTCTGAATTCCAAACTTTGAAGGTATTGGGAAAACTTAGATATCTTTCCCAAAACATCATGTTAAATCATAGATAGTAAAGGAAAAAGAATCTGTGGAGAACCATGACCACCTATATCCTGAATTAAAAAAAGGTCTGAATTTCAAAATGTGAAGATATCAGAAAGCCCCTACACTATCTTTCCCAAGAAGTCATGCCAATTCATAGGTTATAAAGAAAAAAGGATCTGTGGAGAGCCATGATTGTCTACATCCTGAACAAATGGAAAATTCAATTCCAGACCACTGATATAGAAAATCTTTCCCAAGAAGTCATAGTAATCCATAGACAAAAAAAGGAAAAAAATCTGTGGAGGGCCATGATTGCCAAATATCTTGAAGAAAAGAAAAACTGAATACCAAGCCAGGGAGAAAGCAATAGCGATTCATAGATAATAAAGAAAATGGCATCATTGGAGAGCCATGACCACAGACATCCTAAAGAAGAAAAAAAATCTAAACCATGGAGAAGGCAACAGGAAACTGTTCCACTCTATTTACCAAGAAGTTCATAGATAATAAAGGAAAAAGAATTTGGGGAGAGCCATGATCGCCTACATCCTGAACAATTGGAAAACTAAATTTTAGACCACAGTAAAAAGAATGCAAAACAACCTAATTTTGTAGAACTCATCTTTCTCAAGATTACATGGCAATTCATAGATAATAAAGAGAAATCAATGAGGCCACAAAATTATCGGCATTTACAATATTTATATTTGAACTATTGTCCTTATCTTTGTTGTTGTTATTGTTATTAATAACCAGGTGTATATCAATCTGGGGACAATAGCCTAGTGAGTTAAATTGTTGGTTCATGAATTTACTGAGTTCAATCCCAGGGCCAAGTCAGTCAGTCAGTTAAGTGCCATATTTGATACATGCTTGGCTTGAGTGATCATGTCTCGAAAGAGACATGACTGACTGGGCAGAAGATTATCCCGCAGTAGGTTGCCATTACTTTTTGTGGTAAACTGGTTGCGAGCCAAAGCTATAGAACCCAATCTGTCCTGTTATTTAATCCATAACTGGAAGGAAGAGACGGATTAATACCTTTCCCAAAATTAATTGCACAGAAGTGAATGTAAAGAATTCAACTGAAATTTGAACTCGGCTTCACAATTTCTCATTCTGAGTCGATATCCACTGCACCAGAATACACATCCTCAGGGCCGGGTTCTAAGCCGATATCCACTGCACCAGAATACACATCCCTCAGGGCCGGGTTCTGAGCCGATATCCACTGCACCAGAATACACATCCTCAGGGCCGGGTTCTGAGCCGATATCCACTGCACCAGAATAAACATCCTCAGGGCCGGGTTCTGAGCCGATATCCACTGCACCAGAATACACATCCTCAGGGCCGGGTTCTGAGCCGATATCCACTGCACCAGAATACACATCCTCAGGGCCGGGTTCTGAGCCGATATCCACTGCACCAGAATACACATCCTCAGGGCCGGGTTCTGAGCCGATATCCACTGCACCAGAATACACATCCTCAGGGCCGGGTTCTGAGCCGATATCCACTGCACCAGAATACACATCCTCAGGGCCGGGTTCTGAGCCGATATCCACTGCACCAGAATACACATCCTCAGGGCCGGGTTCTGAGCCGATATCCACTGCACCAGAATACACATCCTCAGGGCCGGGTTCTGAGCCGATATCCACTGCACCAGAATACACATCCTCAGGGCCGGGTTCTGAGCCGATATCCACTGCACCAGAATACACATCCTCAGGGCCGGGTTCTGAGCCGATATCCACTGCACCAGAATACACATCCTCAGGGCCGGGTTCTGAGCCATATCCACTGCACCAGAATACACATCCTCAGGGCCGGGTTCTGAGCCACATCCACTGCACCAGAATACACATCCTCAGGGCCGTGGGTTCTGAGCTTGCTATCCACTGCACCAGAATACACATCCTGGTGGGCCGGGTTCTGAGCCGATATCCACTGCACCAGAATACACATCCTCAGGGCCGGGTTCTGAGCCGATATCCACCGCACCAGAACATGGACCCTCCTGGTGGGCCGGGTTCTGAGCCGGGATATCCACTGCACCAGAATACACATCCTCAGGGCCGGGTTCTGAGCCGATATCCACTGCACCAGAATACACATCCTCAGGGCCGTGGTTCTTGAGCCGATATCCACTGCACCAGAATACACATCCTCAGGGCCGTCCTGAGCCGATATCCACTGCACCAGAATACACATCCTCAGGGCCTGTCTGAGCCGAGATATCCACTGCACACCAGGAATACACATCCTCAGGGCTGGTTCTGAGCCGATATCCACTGCACCAGAATACACATCCTCAGGGCCGGTTCTGAGCCGATATCCACTGCACCAGAATACACATCCTCAGGGCCGGGTTCTGAGCCGATATCCACTGCACCAGGAACAGACATCCTCAGGCCGGTTCTGAGCGATATCCACTGCACCAATGACACATCCTCAGCCGGGTTCTGAGCCGATATCCACTGCACCAGAATACACATCCTCAGGGCCGGGTTCTGAGCCGATATCCACTGCACCAGAATACACATCCTCAGGGCCGGGTTCTGAGCCGATATCCACTGCACCAGAATACATCCTCAGGGCCGGGTTCTGAGCCGATATCCACTGCACCAGAATACACATCCTCAGGGCCGGGTTCTGAGCCGATATCCACTGCACCAGAATACACATCCTCAGGGCCGGGTTCTGAGCCGATATCCACTGCACCAGAATACACATCCTCAGGGCCGGGTTCTTGGAGCCGATATCCACTGCACCAGAATACACATCCTCAGTGCCTGGCTCTGGCTTTGCAGATTCCAGCCCAAACGGGAACATGGCATCCCAGCTGGCTCTGGTTTCAGACCCACTGCACCAGAACAGCACATCCTCAGTGGGCCGGGTTCTGAGCCAGGTGATTCACTGCATGAGAACAGGATCCTCAGGCTGGCCTCCAAGTCAAGACCACTGCACAGAATACACACTCCCTAGGGCCGGGGTTCTGAGCCCAGACCTGCCTGCACCAGAACACACATCCTCCAGGCCTGGCTCCCCTGGGAGCCGATATCCACTGCACCAACACACATCCTCAGGGCCGGCCCTGAGCCGATATCCACTGCACCAGAATACACATCCTCAGGCCTGGGTTCTGAGCCGATATCCACTGCACCAGAATACACATCCCCAGGGCCGGGTTCTGAGCCACATCCACTGCACCAGAATACACAGATCCTCAGGGCCGGGTTCTGAGCCGATATCCACCTGCACCAGAATACACATCCTCAGGGCCGGGTTCTGAGCCGATATCCACCCACCAGAATACACATCCTCAGGGCCGGGTTCTCTGAGCCGATATCCACTGCACCAGAACATACATCCTCAGGGCCGGGTTCTGAGCCGATATCCACTGCACCAGAATACACATCCTAGGGCCGGGTTCTGAGCCGACATCCACTGCACCAGAATACACACTTCAGCCGGGTTCTGAGCCGATATCCACTGCACTAATACACATCCTCAGGGCCGGTCTGAGCCCAGTATCCACTGCACCAGAATACACATCCTCAGGGCCGGGTTCTTGAGCCGATATCCACTGCACCAGAATACACATCCTCAGGGCCGGGTTCTAAGCCGATATCCACTGCACCAGAATACACATCCTCAGGGCCGGGTTCTGAGCCGATATCCACTGCACCAGAATACACATCCTCAGGGCCGGGTTCTGAGCCGATATCCACTGCACCAGAATACACATCTTCAGGGCCGGGTTCTGAGCCGATATCCACTGCACCAGAATACACATCCTCAGGGCCAGGTAGTGTATAACAAAACAGGATGAGATATACTTAGATATGGGCAGCAGATTGAGAATAGTCTACCCCATAGATTAAATGGAAGGTTCAGTCCAAAATTCCCAACAGGTTACTCAGATCAATATAAGCCTGAGGAAGGCCAGATGGCACAATGGTCAAAATGTTTTGATAAAAAGAACAAAGATGAGGACAATAGTCAAAATATAAATAGAATTAATAATGATAATTCGTCATTGCAAAAATCTAGACAAAAAAGGAACATAGCATTAAAAACAATTCCTAGCTTAGTGTTGATTCATAGAATGTTGAATATTACCTATCAAACTATCATATGAAATATATATACATTTTTTCTTCAATCATTTCACTCCAAGAAAAGCAATAAATAAAGTGTGAGAGAGTTGGAGTCAATAAATGTATCTTTATTGTTAATATTTTTTAATTGAGCTTTTAATTCTAACAGATCCTTACCCCAAAACTTATTTCATGTACACATTAATATATCGACACTATATTACTATCACTGTTATATTATATTATTATATATCATATTATATTATTATATATCATATTATATTATTATATATCATATTATATTATTATATATCATATTATATTATTATATATCATGTTATATTATTATATATCATATTATATTATTATATATCATGTTATATTATTATATATCATGTTATATTATTATATATCATATTATATTATTATATATCATGTTATATTATTATATATCATATTATATTATTATATATCATGTTATATTATTATATATCATATTATATTATTATATATCATGTTATATTATTATATATCATATTATATTATTATATATCATATTATATTATTATATATCATATTATACACAGGAAAGAAACTGCAAAACCTCTTACAAGAAGTAGTTAAAGAAAGCAGAAAGAAAGGACTACATATAAAACTACAAGAAAACTGAATGTATGGTAATCAGTAAAAAGAGGAGCCTAAAATTCCAACTACAAGTTGGTAATATGAAAATAAACTATTGAACAGGTTAAGAGGCTGTTCTCTGTTTAGGATGTGGTTTCCGGCTTTCTCTTTTCCAATCTTCTCACTTTTTTTTTTCCAATTGGAGTAGATAGATCTATCTATCGCCCTGTTCACACTCCACCCACGTCTACTGAACAGGTTAAGAGGCTCATCCCTTGTTACCTGTTTAGGATGTGGTTTCTGGCTTTCTCTTTTCCAATCTACTCACTTTGTTTTTTTTTTCCAATTGGAGTAGATAGATCTATCTATCGCCCTGTTCACACTCCACCCACGTCTACTGAACAGGTTAAGAGGCTCATCCCTTGTTACCTGTTTAGGATGTGGTTTCCGGCTTTCTCTTTTCCAATCTTTTCACTATTACATAGACCCCTGCACATCAGTGGTGTTACCACCTTGCTCGGGGTGATACGATTAAAATAAAAAAATAAAAAAACTGCAGAAGTTTAAATACCTGAAAAGGGTTCAAACAGAGGATGGAAAGTGCGATCCAGAGGATCACTGGAGACAAAGAAAAGAGTACTGGATTATTGTGTGATGTCTATTCTTCAGTATGGCATTGAATGCTGGACAATTTCATCAAAGATGGAGTAATGACTTCAAGCAGCCAAAATGTGGTTTTACAAGAAACTGAGGATTCCATGGACGAAGCACAGAAACAATGATGAGCTTTTGGAGAGTTTATTTTGTTTTGTTTTACGGTGTATCAACCCATCTTGGGTCATTTAACGCCAAATCAAATTCTTAAAAAATCGAACAAAAAGTTAAGAACAATTTCAAGAAGTTTGTATATTTAACAAATTAATATATATAACAGACATATATATATATATACATTTAACAAATTTATATATTTCGCACATGAAATTAATAAAATATTTTTAAAAAATGTATATATTTAATTTGGCTGTTTACATTTTATGGCATACCAAGCACTACGGGTTATCTGAAGCCAAATCCAGCCTACATACATTATATGGATATGTATTACATATACAAGATTTACAAATGCACATTCAGTAGAAAGCTTTTGGAGAGAATGGACACAAAAAGGAAACTTGTACTTAACATCAAGAAAAGAGAGCTGAAGCTTTTAGGATATGTAATGAGGAAGGAGGGTTTGGAGAACCTGATGCTCACAAGACAGATAAAGGGAAATAGGGACAAGCAGCACATGAACTTGAACAGATAGATGTCGAAGCAGAGATTGAGGAAAATAACTGGAGAAAGAATATTAAGAGCAAGAGATTGAGAGAAGTGGAGGGCCATGATCACCAACGACCTGAAGGGACATGGCACATAGATGATGATGATGATGATGATTAAAGAGTATTTAAAAGCTTTTCTTACAGACATTTACTTCAAAGCTTATTTCATAAAGATATTATTATACCGGATCACTCTATTATCATTATTATCATTATTATATATTAAAGTGTATTTAAAAGCTTTTTCTTTTATGTACCCTGTCCTTTTAGGACTTAGGCAATCATGGCTTTCCACATCTCCCTATCCCTGGTGACTCTTAGCACGCCTTCTTCTGTTACACCACGAAATCCTCATCCCATCATCCACCTGATTAGGTCCTTCAAATATGTTATCCGTTGCTTTCCTCTGTCTCTTTTCCCCTCTATCTGGCCTGTTAGTATTAGGTTCTCCAAGCCCTCCTTCCTCATTGCATGTCCCAGGAACTTCAGCAGTCTCTTCCTGATGCTCAGTATTAATTTCCTTTTTGTTTCTATCATTTCTAAAACCTCATCATTGCTCACATGCTCGACCCATGATATCCACAGCATCCTTCTGTAGAACCACATTTCAGTTACTTCAAGTCTCTCCTTCATCTTTGATGATATTGTCCAGCATCCACTGCCATATTGAAGAACTGACATCACATAGCAATCCAGTACTCTCCTCTTTGTTTCTAGCATAATTGTCCTGTTTCTTAATACTTTACTCAACTTCTGGAATGTTTCCTTCGCCATGCCAATTCACCTTCGGATCTCTTAGAACACTTCCCAGATATTTAAAATTCTGTACCTGCTTGATTTTAGTATCCCCAACTTGTATTTGCCATATTGGGCTGCTCTTTTTACTGATGACCATGTATTCGGTTTTCTTGCAGTTTATTTGTAGTCCTTTCTTGTCACTCTCTTCAGCTACCTTCTGTAGGAGGTCTTGTAGTTTTCTTTCTGTGTCTGCTATTAGCACTCTATCATCTGTGTCCCTTAGATTGCTTAAATTGTGGCCTCTGATGATGAATCCAGGCATAACTTCTAGTGTCCTTAAAATATTCTCGCTGTACAAGTTGAACAGATCTGGTGAAAAGACACATCCTTGTCTTACACCCCTTTCTATTTTTGTATATCTGCTGAATTCATTACCTGTCCGTATACAAGCGGTTTGTTGCCAGTAAAGAATCTTGATTACTCTTGTCTTTCCCAAATATGCCAAGGCTGCCAATTGATTCTTATAGAAGATACATAATTAGTCTCACAGCTATCTATGAATGCACTGTATATAATTTATTGTTCTATTAAATTGAAATGGTTCTACTATAAAAATCTTTCAATAAAATACTTAGATAGACATCTTAAATATAATAGGCCATATTTCATGATAGACATTTATGTCTAACCATTACTTTTATTAAGAGGCATATTCGACAATAAATGCTTCTTTACTGTAAATATTTCTTAATTAATCTGAATATGCTTTTAATTACCAATTATATTCTTATTTCCACAATTGGTTCTAATTTATTTAGTCAATCAATAACGTTAATGTGGCAATTTCTTTGATCCCACATTGCGTTAAACAGACTTCCTGATTTGTTAATGTGATCTCAAAAGAACATTTCTGCCAATATTTATGGCTTCAAAATTAATGGTGCGACTTTTTGGCAAGAGTGACTCATACATAGATAATCACAATCAAAAAAATCTAGTAGAAAGAACTAACTTTGTGGTCGAGATAATTGTGTACTTCACAATTCAACATTTTGTATTTAAATTCAGGTTTTTAAAAGCTAATGCTGATTTTCATGGCAAGTCCACCTAACTCAAATTTTTGATGCAGCCACAATATTTCTAAATTGTATTTCTCCTATTCAGCCCTGATTGGTGAATAACTTTTTACATTATTCAACTTAACTTGGTAAATAACTTTTTCTCCTGTTCAATCTAGGTTGGTAAATAACATTTTTCCCTATTCAGTCCATATGATGAGGGTTGGGCATTGAAATGTTTACACTCTCCCCTACTTTACACTATTTAACCCACAGCTGGAGGGAGGAGATGGATTAATACCTTTCCCAACGGTATTTGCGCGGAAGTGAATGCAGCAAATTGAGCTGGAATTTGAACTCAGCTCTCTGTTTTCTCATTTCTAGCTGATATCCATTGCATCACAATGCACATCATATATATATATATATATATATATTAATGCATGTTTAGGAGAAGTAACATATGGTTTGTTAAGAGCTACAAGAGAGAGGAAGATGTGGAAGGCCACAATCGCCTACATCCTGAAGAGACAAAGCACAAGAAAAACTCACTTGATATTTTCTGAATATTACCAAGTGCTACAAAGAAGTTGTGGAGAACCATGCTCACAGAAGTTCTGAAAGAATATGAAACATGCAAGAAGAATGCATTTTGGCATATGGTTGCAGCTTCTTTTAAACATTCTCAGAATAAAAAACTTACTTGGAGAAAAAAGTAAAAATTAAGGCCTTAACGATGGAATGATTAAAATTATAATGCTAAAATAGAAAAGCCGATAGCCACATCAACTGGTTTCTGATTTCTCTATCCTGTACAAGACTCATTTGCTAATTACACTCATTAATTACTTTTGATAATGAAGAGCAGCCCATTTGAGTCATCTCTGCACTTATGTCAATTAATGAAACGTCAACATAAGAAGAGCTATTTACAAAGATTGGCAAAGAACAATTACCAAGGAACAAAATATATTTGTCTTCTTGTACAGACATGTCAACAATAAATAAGAAACGGTAAATATATAGACACAAAAGCTATAAAAAGTGAACTTATTCCAAGGAAAATCCTCATATAAAAGAATTTTTAAAGAATTTTTAAAACAAACAACATTGGCATATTTGCATATTCAATTATAAAAGATTGTCATTAATTTTTCTTTAATCAGTCCTTCTATATAGCAGTGAATGCTGGACAATCTCTTTATGGATGAAGATGAGACTTGGAGAAACTGAAATGTGGTTCTACAGGAGGAGGATGAGAATATCATGGACCAAACATGATAAACGACAAAATTTATAGAGTTTGAGTTTAAGTTTTGTTTAATGGCATATCAACCTCTGTGGGTTATTTAATGCCAAAAAGGTGGGGTTTTAAGGTATTTTTTAGTGTTTGGTCGTAGTGAGAAAGTTGATTTAGTCAGATTTTAATGAAAATTTTTTGTTCTTATTCTTTTTTATTTTAGAAAATTGAAAATGTCTTCTAGTTTTGTATTCAAAAATATTTTGTTGAGAATAATTTTTTTTTCCTTCGAAAATGTGTTATGATAATTTTTCTTCAAAAATGTATTGTTGGTAATATTTTTCTTCCAAAAAATTATATTTTACTATGAAAGTCTATTTAATGTATATATTTCTATAAAAGTGTATTTTTATAATTTCATAGTGTTTTGACACCAGTTTAGGGGGTTAACAATTTGCCCATAGCTGGGACCCTAACAGGTGCTACCACTCCGGGTCAGGGTGGACCTGAGAACAACAGCAATTAAGAGGTGGTTCCATACTCCTCACAAACTCTCAATCAGAGGCCATGCTGCCAGATGAAATTTACCATCATGCCCAGGACCAAAATTTATAGAAAATGAAAACGAAAAGCAAACTGATACTTAGCTTCAGGGAAAGACAGTTGAAGTTTCTGGGACATGTAATGAGGAAAGAGAGCTTAGAGGATCTAATAGTCATGTGATGGATAAAAGGAAGGAGAGACAGGGGAAAGCAATGCATGACATACTTAATGGACTTGAGCAGATGGATGGTGCATCAGGGTTTAGGAGAGGTAATAGGAGAAGGAGGATTGCATTCACTTATGTGCAAATACCCTTGGGAAAGGTATTAATCTGTCTCTTCCTTCCAGTTATGGGTTAAATAGCAGGACAGATTGGGTTCTATAGCCTTGGTCAGCAACCAGTCTACCGCAGAAAGCAATGGCAAACTACTGCGGGATAATCTTCTGCCCAGTGCCATACGTGTATCACGTATAGCACTTAACTGAACTTAACTGAATAGGAGAAGGAGTGTTAATAATAGAAAATGGAAACAAAAAGGACACTTATACTTAGCATGAGAAAAAGATAGTTGAAATTTTTAGAACACATATTGGGGCTTGGAAAATTTGGTTGCAGGTAGAAGGACAGAGGAAAACAATGCATAACCTACCTAGTGAGCTCGACTAAATGGATGGCAGAACAAGGTTTAGGAAAAATAATAAAAAGACAAAAATTTTTAATAGCTACAAAGGACAGAAAATTGTGGAGAGCCGTGATCGCCAACATCCTGAAGTTATACAGCACATAGAAAAAGAAAAAAATAGTCATGAGTAAATGTATGGTGAAACAATGTTTAGGAGAGATAACAAAAAGACAATATTTATTAAGAGCTATCAAGGACAGGAAATTGTGGAGAGCCATGATCACCAACATCATCAAGAAACACAGCAAACGAAAAAAAAAAATAGGCTTGAGTAAATGAATAGTGGAATAATGTTTAAAAGAGGTAACAAAAAGACAATATTTATTAAGAGCTGCCAAGGACAGGAAATTGTAGAGAGCCATGATCGCCAGCATCTTAAAGTGTACAGTACATAGAAAAAGAATTTAGTTTTTGCAAACAAAATTTAGTAAAATTATATTTTTCATAATCTGCATAAAAATAAAAGTCTTACTTTCTATAAATACTTTCATGGCTTCTGCTCCAACAAACTTAAGTCACTGGTTCCTCTGCAACAGGTGTTTACCCGTGCAACCAGACTGGCAACTGGGTCTCACCCATTTACAGTTAGATCAACCAAATGCAGATGATGATTCTACTCCTGCAGCTTCTTTTCTCGCATTTGCCGCCTGTGGAACTCGCTTCCTTATTCTTGCTTTCCTGATGGCTACAACTTCCAGGAATTCAAATGCAAGGTCAATACTCATCTCTTAACCACTTGAGCCTAGTTCTTTAGTCACCACCCTGTATATCCTTTCCTTTCTCTCCATCTCTGCAACTGTCATCACACCTGTATTCCCTTCCTTCTCTTGCTCCTTTCTAAATTGTTTGTCCTTCTCTTTACTCTCTTCTGTTTCGTGCTTTTACTCTTATGTAGCCCCCTGCACATCAGTGGCGTTACCGCCTTGCTCGGCATGATATGATTAAGAAAAAAAAAATGATAAATAAAACTTTTTGTATTGATATGATCCAAAAGGGGGAAGTAATTAAGTTATGATAAACATAATATATATTAGATTGTATGGAAATTTACGAAATTGGTATTAACTGACATATTTAAATTTATTTGTTTGAACATTATCTTTAATGAATACTCATATTTGAGAGGATAGTCTGTTTTTTTTTCCTATAATTAAACAGTACATTTTAATTATTCCCTGGCCAAGATGTTCAAGAAATTTTGTTTGAAAAATATCTATCTTCCGACAGAATTCAAACCTGTATATACTGGAGAGATGCCACCATTATATCTGGTGTGTTTTACCACACAACCACGGAAGATATCATGGTAAACAAAGTCTGAATGAAGTTTTTTAAATATATATTTTCCTGATTTCTTTTTGGAACATCTATCTCTGCTCATGGATGTGCATTGTGGTGCAGTGGCTATCAGCTCGGAACGAGAAATCGGGGAGCTGAGTTCAAATTCCAGTTGAATTCATTGCATTCACTTACGCGCAAATACCCTTGAGAAAGGTATTAATCCGTTTGTCTTTCAGTTATGGGCTAAATAACAGGACAGATGGGTTCTATAGCCTTGGCTGGCAACCAGTCTACCGCAGAAAGCAATAGCAACCTACTGCGGGATAATCTGCCCAATCAGTTATGTCTCTTTGGAGACATGATTGCCCAAGCGTGTATCACATATGGCACTTAACTGACTGACTAAATATAATAGTTGGAAACATGATTAAGGCATCGACTGGGCATAAAGTGGGGGATCGGTTTTCTATTGTTATGAAGTAATAAACTGATCCCCCACTAATTACTACTCAATAATATAATACATATCTTCTTCCTCTAGCAATAAGTCGAATAATAAGACAGATTGGGTTCTATAGCCTTGACTGGCAACCAGTCTACCACAGAAAGCAATGGCAACCTACTGCGGGATAATCTTCTGCCCGATCAGTTATGTCTCTTTCGAGACATGATCACCCAAGCGTGGTGTTTCACATATGGCACTTAACTGACTGATCTCTGCTCATGATCTATCCTAATGTAAACAAATGAAGACAATATTACAAAATTATACGAAAATAATATAATGTATCTACAAGGGGATGTCAAATTTCCAGTCAGTGATGAAGGTTGAAATTTACAATAGCCAAAACATTGTGAATATGACATTAAAGATGAAGACAAAACTCCATTGCTATTAATACAAGTGGCTGTCCAAAAGTTCTCAGTCTAACCAAGAAACTCTTTCAAAAAAATTCTCATGCTTATTCATTTAATCAGATTTTAGTAAAAGCATGAAGCTGAGAAATTTTCAGCTCTTGTCCTTCCGTCAATATTGCTTGAATTAATTCCTGACCCCTGAAAATTCCTTCATATTCAATGGGTTTCTATAATAGAATCATTTACATTTTATATATAATAGTAATATTCTCTATCCCTTTCCTTAATTTTGATTAAATGGGTAATCACTCTATGCTTGCCTTAATTCCTGACCACTGACAATACCCTCATATACTTATGATATTCTATTAGTAATAAATTTTTTTGCCTTTTTTTAATCATTTCATCTCAAGCAAGGTGATAATGCCACATCAAACAATATTTTTAAAATTGCCTGCATTTAATTCACTGATGTTATAAATAATTGCCTCTACTCAAAAAAACTTCATATTAAAATATCAAAATTTCAATTTCATTGTTTTTCTTTTTCATCCACAATTTATAGAGGTACACAGGACTCTGTAAAAATATCTAGGGGCACAGAAGAACAAAAAAATTGGGATCCCCTGGGATAGAGAAAATTGTTTTTAAGTCATCAAGGTCAGTGCTAGCATGAAGACAAAAGTCATTGTGACCGAGGGTTTGAATGTAAAGATCATTTTCAATTGCATCATATTACACACCTTTTCCCAGAAGGTATAACCAAAATTTACTCAGTATAGTATTTTGTTTTTTAATAATTTCACCCCAAGCAAAGCAGTACCGCCACTGATGGGCAGGGGGCTACATAAGAGAGTAAAAGTTTAGGTAGGAGGAGAGTGAAGACAAAGATGAAACAGTTACAGGGAGTGTCAGAGAAAGGGCAAGAGAAGGATGGGGACACAGGTGTGATGACGGTTGCGAAGGTAAAGTGAGAAAAAAAAATAACAAAATACACAGGGTGATGTAGAAAGGACGAGGAAAGGACTGTAGTCAAGTGGGTAAGAGATGGGAATTGACATTATATATAAATTCTTGGTGGTTGTAGCAGTCAAGAAAGTAAGTATACGGGAATTCCACAGGCGAGAAGTGCAAGAAAAGAAGCTGATGGAGTAGAATTGTCGGCTGCATTTGGTAGATTTAACGGTAAAAGGGTGGGACCTTGTTGCTAGTCTGATTGCCTGAGTAAATTCTCATGAAGGGGGCACCAGTGACCGAAGTTCATTGGAGCAGAAGCCACGAAAATATTTGTAGAAGAGAGAGAGTTGCAGTATAACCACTGACTGTCATTGTGAATGTTAGAAAAATACAAATGAGCCTGAGTAGGCAACTGCTAGAGACTCAGTAAGTCACCCTCACAAATAAATATACTCGGAAATGAACAGCCAGTCTAGACTTAGTAAATACGTATTTTAGATATTATCTTTTGAGCAATATTGGTCATGCAAGTCAGAGTTAACATATATAAGCATCATTGATATTTGACTGATCACACTAATATAGGCATTCTCTCCCCTAAACTGTAACTAAGGTCTGCAGTATTAACTACAAGCTGTATGTGTGAGGGCTGAAGTAGTAGAAATGTGCCTGAGTGGGTTTCTGCAACAAGGATAAGCTAGCTGCTCACGTAGAGGAGAGTATTTGGAAACAAGCAAGCAACCATTGTTAAGCCATAGATTAAATCTAATAATTTTAGAAATTTCCTTTGACTAATGTTGATCTTTCAAGCCATTATTAGGGAATTTTATCATCACTGGTATCTAACTTGAAATAGCTAGTTGTAACAATAATTCTATGCTAACATTTTCTCTCACGCTTCTTGCATGTGAAACTTGCTTCCAGCTTCTTGCTTCCCAGTCAAAAATTTAAAAGCAATGTCAATAGTTATCTTGTGTCTTCTTAATTCTTGTTCTTTTATTGTTCTCTTTCCTTATGGAACTCTCTTCCAGCTTCTTGCTTCCCAATAAACTTTGATCTTCAAAAATTTAAAAGCAATGTCAATAGTTATCTTGTGTCGTCTTAATTTTTCATCTTTTATTGTACTCTCTCCTTAACAGCAATTTTTTTTTATTTCTCTTTCCTATTCTCTACCACTGAGTAACCAGATTTTCTACCATATTTCTTTTACCTGTCCTTATGAAATTGCTAAGAAGTTCTATGCTAACAGTCTTCTCTCTTGCAGTTCTCTCTTATGGAACTCTCTTCCAGCTTCTTGTTTCCCAATCAACTTTGATCTTCAAAAATTCAAATGTAATATCAATTGTTATCTTTTGTCTTAATTCCTGTTCTTTTATTGTCCTCTCTTCTTTATTATGTTTTCGTCTTCTCATATTATTATAAGTCTTATGTAAACAGTTTCTTCTCTCACTTGTGGAACTCTTCAGGCTTCTTGTTTCCAAATAAACTTTGATCTTCAAAAATTCAAATGTAATATCAATTGTTATCTTTTGTCTTAATTCCTGTTCTTTTATTGTCCTCTCTTTTTTATTATGTTTTCGTCTTCTCATATTATTATAAGTCTTATGTAAACAGTTTCTTCTCTCACTTGTGGAACTCTTCAGGCTTCTTGTTTCCCAATCAACTTTGATCTTCAAAAATTCAAATGTAATATCAATTGTTATCTTTTGTCTTAATTCCTGTTCTTTTATTGTCCTCTCTTCTTTATTATGTTTTCGTCTTCTCATATTATTATAAGTCTTGTGTAAACAGTTTCTTCTCTCACTTGTGGAACTCTTCAGGCTTCTTGTTTCCCAATCAACTTTGATCTTCAAAAATTCAAATGTAATATCAATTGTTATCTTTTGTCTTAATTCCTGTTCTTTTATTGTCCTCTCTTCTTTATTATGTTTTCGTCTTCTCATATTATTATAAGTCTTATGTAAACAGTTTCTTCTCTCACTTGTGGAACTCTTCAGGCTTCTTGTTTCCAAATAAACTTTGATCTTCAAAAATTCAAATGTAATATCAATTGTTATCTTTTGTCTTAATTCCTGTTCTTTTATTGTCCTCTCTTCTTTATTATGTTTTCGTCTTCTCATATTATTATAAGTCTTATGTAAACAGTTTCTTCTCTCACTTGTGGAACTCTTCAGGCTTCTTGTTTCCAAATAAACTTTGATCTTCAAAAATTCAAATGTAATATCAATTGTTAACTTTATTTTTAATTCTACTGTTACTTTATTCCTTTCTCTCCATGATTTTCTTTTAATAAATATTGCCTAAATCAAGTAACTTGGTGGATCTTACTGGCTCTATAGCCTTGCTGGGAGTGAAATGATCAAACAAACAAAAAAACAAACTATTATAGCTGAGTTGATGTTTTGTAAATAATCTATCAGCAGTTGATTAAATGGATATGGAATATGAATAATTTGGGAGATATTTTAGTGAAAACACAAGTATGCCTGAGCAGGCACCTGCAACAAAGGTTCTTGCAGATAGATGTCTTCATTAGCAAGCTACCAGCGATTATTAAGCCTTACTTAATAAATATTTATTTAACATATTTTCTTGTGATTACTGTTGATCTAGCAAGCCATTATTTGGCAGTTTTATCGTCACTGTTATCTCAGTATTACTGCCAAATCAAAGTTTTGGAAATAATCTACCAAAACCTTGTCAAATGGATACAATTAATTTGTGAGATATTTTTATGAAACCACAAATGTGCCTGAGCATGCATCAGCAATAGGGATTAAACTAGATGCTCTTGTATTTGTCAAATGGATATAGAATATCACTATTTTTGGGAGATATTTATATTTTTTTGTATCTTGTTAAGAATTAGATTTTTTTTTTCAAATGACTGGCCCAAGGTAGTAACTTGTTAACATTTATAAGCGCCACCTACTTCAATAAGCAACATCAGATTAGTGCTTAGCCAATTTGGAGTTAACTTTGACAAGGTTTTTTTAAAAAATGAAAAATAAAAATTATGAAAAAAAGACACATACTATTTTCACAATTGGAGATTGAAAGAAATGATTTTGTAAGAAAAAAAAAATTAGAATCAGAAAAAAAAAACAATACCCGACTATTGAACATTTTTTAAAAAATATCTTTGAGCACAGTTTGGTGAAATTTGAATTCAAAGAAAATTCAATCAGAATTACAGAATTGAAAAAATTGAAGAACAAAATTATTTAAAACACAATTCCAAAAATTAAGATTAGCAAATGTAAAAAAACAAAAAAATAATAAAGTAATGGCATAAAAATCTCAGCTGTGTTCTTTGTTCGGTAGATACCAATTCCCGAGTTCTGGTAATTACAGTTCATACCATTCGGCAATCTAGTCCAACACATCACAAGTGTTTTCTTCACCTTTATTTTCTTATTTTACTCTTCATTAGCGCACTTTTCATACTGACTCAAAGAAACAAACAGTATATTTTTTTTCTATTTTCATTTATTTACTTATTCATTGATTCAAAAAAACGATTTCAAAATTTATTCAGTCTTCATATTCAGAAAATTTGACATTGCATGTTGGAATTCTTGTACAGAATTTAGAAATTTGCAATCCTTTTCATGCTTACAAATAAGAAACACATGAACTGCAAAGTTAAAAGACAAGTTGAATATGTTTTGCAAATTTATCGTCAGATAGATAAGAAAAAATTGGGATAGAAAAATAAAGATGAAAAATTGATTAATAAATTTTTTTTTAGGTTTATTTTATTTACATCATTCAGATTGTTATTCTCATCTTTATTGCCAATTTTTTTTTTTAATCATATCACCCCGAGCAAGGCAGTAATGCCACTGATGTGCAGGGGGCTACATAAAAGTAAAAAGATTAATTAGAAGAGAGTGAAGAGAAAGACAAACCAGTTAGAAAGGAGCAAGAGAAGGATGGGAATACAGGTATGATGACAGTTGCAAAGGTGGAGAGAAAGGATATACAGGGCGGTAAAGAAAGAACTAGAGTCAAGTGGTTAAGAGATGAGTATTGACATTGCATTTAAATTCCTGGAGGTTGTAGCCGTCAGGAAAGCAAGAATATGGAAGTGAGTTCCACAGGCGAGAATGCTTCTGTCATCGTATGCCCCGGCCTTCTTCAGATGCTCTCATGGAATTTCAAAACATCTTTTACTTTGGCATGACATTTAGAAATTAAAACAATTTATCCCTGTGGACTAAATAAAGGGTTTGGTTTGAAATTCTAACGTATAAAACACTTGAAATAGGTCCAAGAGTAAAATGGCTGAAATGTTGTGAATATGGTAATGAAGACATATGGTTATGAAACATGGTAAAGAATATGGTAATGAGGACATATGGTAATGAAACATGGTAAAGAATATGGTAATGAAGACATATGGTAATGAAACATGGTAAAGAATATGGTAATGAAGACATATGGTAATGAAACATGGTAAAGAATATGGTAATGAAGACATATGGTAATGAAACATGGTAAAGAATATGGTAATGAAGATGAGCACAACATTCTGGATTATGTAAAGAATGCAAATAGTTACAATACCTGGTTCAAGAAATTAATCTTTCTTTCCTTTTTTTTTTTTAAATAATTTTACCCCAAGCAAGGCAAAAAGCCACTAAGACATGGAGGTGGTACTGAGTGTGAAAAAATATAGTCAGTCAATTGAGATACGTGAATAAACACTTGGGCGATCATGTCTCAAAAGAGACATGACTGACTGGGCAGAAGAGTATACCGCAGTAGGTTGCCATTACTTTCTGCGGGTGACTGGTTGCCAGCCAACACTATAGAACCCAATCTGTCCGGTTATTTTACTCATAGCTAGAGGGAGAAGATATGTATTATATTATTAAATAGTAATTAGTAGGGGATCAGTTTATTACTTCATAACAATAGAAAACCATTCCCCCACTTTATGCCCAGTAGAAGTTTTAATTATGTTTCCAACTATTATATTCACTCAGTCAGTTAAGTGCCATACGTGATACACACTTGGGTGATCATGTCTCGAAAGAGACATGACTGACTGGGCAGAAGATTATCCCGCAGTAGGTTGCCATTGCTTTCTGCGATAGACTGGTTGCCAGCCAAGGCTATAGAACCCAATCTATAGCGTTATTTAACCCATAACTGAAGGGAAGAGACGGATTAATACCTTTCTCAAGGGTATTTGCGCATAAGTGAATACAAGGAATTTGAACTCTGTTCTCCGATTTCTCATTCCAAGCCAATATCCACTGCACCACCCACGCACATCCTTGAAAGAATATAAGGAGAACAATACAAGAACAGAAATTACGTCTAAATATGGAAGCACTATATTGAATCCATAGCAAAATCTACTGCTAAGAAGATTGGGTCACTATGTCGATCCAGGATGTTTTTTCCACCTGAATCCATCCTGCATATATACAAGTCAACCATCCATCCGTGCATGGAGTACTGCTGCCATTTATGGTCAGGTGCCCCTGCCGTTCTTCTCAGTGTTCTTGACAAGCTCCAAAGGAGAGTCTGTAATGTGATAGGTACTGATCTGGCGACTCGACTGCAGCCACTTTCCCATCGTCGAAATGTGGCCTCCTTCTGTCTCTTCTATAAATACTTTCATGGCTTCTGCTCGGATGAGCTTAAATCACTGATGCCTCCTCAACAGGTGTTTACCCGTGCAACCAGACTGGCAACTGAGTCCCACCCATTCACAGTCAGGTTAGCCAAATGCAGACGACAATTCTACTCCTACAGCTTCCTCTCTCGCACTTCCCGCCTGTGGAACTCACTCCGTATTCTTGCTTTCCTGAAGGCTACGACCTCCAGAAATTTAAAAGCAAAGTTAATACTCACCTACTAACCACTGGACTCTAGCTCTCTCCTCTCCCCTGTATAATCTTCACTTTCTCTCCGCCCATGTATCTGTCATTGCACCTGCTTTCTCAGCTTTCTATTGTTCCTTTCTAACTAGCTTGTACTCCTCACTCTTTTCTAATTAATCTTTCTACATTTATGTAACCCCCTGCACATCAGTGGCGTTTCTGCCTTGCTTGGGGTGAAATGATTAAAAAAAAAAAAAAAATGTCTGAAGACCAAATTTGACTGGAAATCAAAATGCCAGAAGAGAGTTTCACAAGCAAGACATGTAATAGAAGAAACATTAAGAGCAGGAAGGAAATCAGCAAGGGTAGTCACATTTAATTCTACCCCCACCCCCAGAAGAAAATAGTTATTTCAGCAGAAATCTATATAGTTAGAGGTTTTTAAAGAATAGCAAAAGGTGACTGGCGTAAGTAGTTTAGTTTTAATTTTCAGAAATAGGATTAGCTAATCAATGCCAGATATAGGTAGTTTCAATAAATTTTTGGGAAGGGTATACCTAATTCTAGACCACTTGAATAGTAAAATTTCGTTTAAAAGCTGTGTTAATAAATTGAGGTAAGAAAATATAATTAGTATTAGCAATTCAAAGTATAGGAGTAAATTTAGTGAAGAAAGAAAAAATGGACGAACATACCAGAAAAAGAAGCCGCGATTAAAGACCAAAAAATAGGTTCAACTCGGATTTGTTATTAAATTGGGGAAAGTGAGAAAATGAACTCTTTTCATTAGCTAAAGTTAACAATAAAAAGTATGAATTCTGCCAAAAGGAAAACATTAAAATTCAGATGAGTAGCACAAAAGGAAGGAGCTGGTTTGGTACTTCTGGACTGAAAGTCAGGTTACTGCCGGAGCCGATATGATGTTTAAAAACCCAAAATCAGCAAATGAAGGAGGGACATCACAGAAGGGCTCCTTTAAGCACCAAAAATTTATTTATGAACAAAAGAAACTTAGCATAGAAATTATGGTTACCATTTCAACTGTAAAATGCTGAAATGTTGCCAACAATCTTGTATCATGCTTAAATTCATAAAGTTTGGGTACCATCATAGAACAATATTTATCTTGTTATAATACAAAATGTAATACAAGATCAAAAAGCAGGAAAGAGGAAGACTAGTCTTCAATCTATCATATCTTAAACTTAGCTAGCCACAGTTACTGACCCAAACATACCATAGTATTCCTTATACCAAAACAACACATTCTTACTGACCATTTTTACTGCCCCCACCATAGTATCTCAAAGTCTATATATAGTTCAAATTAGTACCCATATGTATAATTTGTCTGGTAGGTGCTGATGGAGGGTATTTCTTACCCCATTTTACCCCAGTCCACCACAAATTGAAGGTCATTTTCAAGATCAGCAGCTAAGTTTGCTTTGTCAGTCTCGGCGGATTTTTATTGAGGCGGGAGTAAATGGTGGTGTCATCAGCATAGATGCCTACTTGAGATCTGATTACATCAGAGAGACTGTTGATGAATATCAAAAACATGTAAGATCTAGGATAAAGCCTTGAGGGACACCTGCATTCGTATGATAGGATCTGAAAGCATGCTCACTCAATACTACCTTCATCACACAATTTGAATGAAATGACTGGCTTAGATCAAACAAGCATCTAATTATACCATAGCCTTGTAGCATGCACAGAAGTCTAGTGTGCTAGACTCTGTCATATGCTTTGGAGATATTTAAGGCAACAGCGCAAGCTTTGCTGCTCTTATTGAAAGCCTGGTATATATACTTTGTGATGGTTGTTAACATATCAGCAGTAGACCTGGTGAAGTGGAAACCATACTGTTAGTTGGAAAAGAGGCTGTGGGCTGTGAGATGTTGAACCACTTCATCATTGATAACAGCCTTGAAGACTTTGCCAAAAATTGGTAGGAGGCTGATAGGATGATAACTAGAGGGATCTGAAGATTCTCCAGAGTTCTTAAATACAGGAACCACAGAGGAGGACTTCCAGCAGGCATGAAAGCAAGATGCAGAGATGCAGTGGTTGTAGAGTTTGGAGAGAACAGAGGAGATTTCAGGGATACATTTGTTCAGATGATTTGGGATTCCGTCGCCTCTGCTCACTTTATTGGGGTAAAGCTTTGAAATTATGTTAGTGACAAGTGAGGGGGTAATGTAAACATCACTTAGTTGAGCCTCAGTTCTAGGTGGGAAGTCAGCTGCAAATAACGCAGATGAATCAAATGTTGAGTTGGTGGAGAACCTGTAAGCAAAGCACATGGTTTTTGTCCACTGAATATGTAAGGATCCCAAATTTATTTCATGTTCTTTTAACGGAGATGCCAGTAGTCATTGGAGACAAACTTGTCAAATGCTATATGCTGCTTCATTCTATCAGCAAACAAAAGCTTAGTATCTTTTAGGTTCCTTTTGCACTCATTACGAGCAGAGGCAAAAAGACACCTATTATGGTCAGGCACATGGCTTTGCTAAAGCTGGAAGACGTGATTCCTGTGGGTAATAGCAGCTGAGCAAGCGGGGCAGAACCAAGGAAATAAATGGGGTTTAAGTCAGAACTTCTTGACTAGAATGAAAGCATTGAGGCCTGAGATGCACAGTCTTCAACAAAAAGACTAAAAACTTTGTAAGATATTTTGCTGGTTGGAGGTTCTTGGAAGGAGGGGAAGTGGAAGAAGATATTAACAGAAACCACAGCATGATCAGAGTTACCAAGAGGGTAAAGCTGCATGACATGGTAAGAGTCAGGGATAAAAGTGAAACAAAGATCTACCAATGAGTCAGGTCCATTAGGGGTATTAGAGAAATGTATGCGGAAATACACCACTTGTGTAAGGGATTGACTGATTGAAAAGTTAATGGTATGGACACTAGCAATATCTATGACAGAGTTTTCCAACCACTTGACGTGGTGAGCATTAAAGTCTCCAAACACAAACATATGAGTGAACGAATGAGAGAAAATAGCCTTGTCTATATTGTTCAAGATGCTGTCTAGTACAGAACAGTTAGGAGAGGAAGGGGAAGAGTAGAGAAAGAAAAGCTAACTGAGCTTAGTAGAGAGAGATGGAGACACATGTAGGAATGATCAAGAGATTCAAGAGAAATCACCCTAACTAGAGAGAGATGTTTACTGACATAAACACCAAGTCCATGCATATGAACAATGGAGTCCTTCCTAAAGATGAGAGGGTAAACAGGGATATAAAAATCAGAGGAAGGGATAGAAGGGTCAAGGTTAATTTCACAGAGAGCTAAGATGTCAGGTTAGTTTACATGGAAGAATGATTCAATGCTGCAAAAGTTGGAACGAATACCACGGACGTTCGAGAAAGAAATGTTAATGGGTTTAAGTGATATTTGTTTCACTGACTTAGTTTTATTTTTACTTTGTGTGTTGTTATAATTTGAGATTTTTTTTTTATAAGGAGAAGCTTAGAGGAAAGTATCAGTTGGTCATCAAATGCAACATGTCAGAAGAAAACTGGGGCAGTTGCAGCATAATGTGGGCTCTGGGTTGCCCACTGGAGGCACTTGTAGGAACACCTATCTATGCACAACAAGAAACCCCAATATTATTCAAGTGTTGATCAAAGCAGCCTCTCAAGATGCTATGCAAGAGTTCGGGCTCCTAACTACCAGTCGGAAGCAGCAACCAGGAAACTGCCAACCCAGTACCCCCAGGATGAAGAGATATTGCCACCATCCACACACATTACAAAAAGCTTGGGACAGCACTGCTATTATGACCTGAGAAGAAGAAAGAATCCGGGAACCCATTCCTAAATAGGAAACAAAAGATGAGCCTCTACTCCTGTTCAAAAGGCATAAACATATAAACAGACATGCATTCCTATAGATACATTCACTTACAAAAATTTTTTATATACATACATACATGCATATATTTAAAAATAATAGTCTGTTGCTTTAGTACACATGACACATATCTAAACAATAAGAATCAACCCCAAACAATATTCCAATATACTGTATCTTTCTTTTAAAAATTCTTTCATTTCTCATCTTTAACTCAATCTCTGAAGAAGCTTCAAAAAAGTGAAAGACATTAGATTTAGACACATCTCCTACCTCATTCTTTATTCATTCTATCATCTAGTCAGATTCTGATCCATATATTCAACTCATATATATATATATATATATATATATATATATATTGGTAGACATAAGTTAGATTCATGAAGAATAGATCTGTAGAAAGATGGTGAAGTAATGTAATGTTTTATGCAAGTGTTTATAGTTGTTAGTAATGCTATTGTTATATTTTCAAAATACTTTTTCCTTAAAGGGTTGTGTTTTTTTTAATTAAGCTGGCATTAGTGAAATCAAAGTTATATCCCACATTGTTTTAATGTAAAATAAAAGAGTTAGAACATTTATCTGAAAATGAGTTTCTTTCAATGTTGAAATAAAATGTACACTTTTGTTCTAACATTTGTTCTAACATTTGTTCTAAAGTATAATTTATAATATATATATATATATATATATATATATATATATATATATATATTAAACAAATAATATAATTATTATGTTACATACTAAAATAATATATTTTATTACTTACTCTTATTATAGTAATTAAAAACAATTATTTTTATTTGCTGTTAATTCTATTTTCAAATTACAATCTACTACAAAATTGTACATTTTGTTTCGACATTGAAAGAACAACTCAGGTAGTAAGCATTATTTTTGAAAAGAGATGAAAATTTGCTTCCTTTTATTGGCAATTCTTTTTTTTTTTTTTGTACGAGGTAAAGGGATTAGGAAAGATGAGAAACCAAAATGGGGAATCAAAAATAGGGAAGGATACAGAGGAAAGAAAAACAAAAAGTAGAAATATATATATATATATATATATATATATATATATATATATATATGTGTGTGTGTGTGTGTGTGTCTGTGTGATATTCACATATATTCACACACACACACACATATATATATATATATATGTGTGTGTGTGTGTGTGGTATTCACATAAGGCCAATTCTTTTAATAAGGCATAATAAGGCATAATTTCTTTTAAAACACTGGGGTGGCCTAATAATTATGGCTGGTAGTATATATATATATATATATATATATATATATATATCCAAATGAATAAGCAATGATGAAAATATTTACAACATTCAAAACATTAATTTAAAACAGTGCTCAATATAGAAAAAGAGCAATGAATATTTATTATAAATTAAACTTTAGAACATGTTCAAACTACAATCTACTACAAAATTATACATTTTGTTTCGACATTGAAAGAACAACTCAGGTAGTAAGCATTATTTTTGAAAAGAGATGAAAATTCATTTCCTTTTATCATCAATTTTTTTTTTTGTATGAGGTCAAGGGAATAGGAAAGATGAGAAACCAGGATAGGGAATCAAAATAAAAAAGGAAGGACACAGAGGGAAAAAAAACTTTGTCAATAAAAGGAAGTGAATTTTCATCTCTTTTCAAAAATAACGTTTTCTACCTCATGAAACATTGTACTTTCAATGTCAAAACAAAATGTACACTTTTGTTCTAACATTTGTTCTAAAGTATAATAATATATATATATATATATATATATATATATATATATATATATATATATAGTAAACAAATAATATAATTATTATTTTATATACTAAAATAAAATATTTTATTACTTACTCTTATTATTATAGTAATTAAAAACAATTATTTTTATTTGCTGTTAATTCTATTTTTCTTAATACTGCAGAGTTTATTTACAAAGATTATTTGCCTAAAATGGATTATCCTCCAGTTATACACTGGTTGACAGTGTTTTGGTGAAATACAAACTTTGTTATTATTTTTTCATTTGATATATATATATATATATATATATATATATATATATATATATATATTGTCATCCACAGACAGATCTGTTTCGCTGTATCACAGCTCATCAGTACGGTTAGACTCCGATTCCTTTTTTACCCAGGATTGAAACCCGACCAAAATGGCGTCAGTCGGCGACTCTACCCCTGGGTTATGGGCGTGTGGTGGAAGTAGGCAGACTTTTTAGCACATATATATATGCATATATATATATATATATATATATATATGGACCGGTAGAAAGATGGTGAAGTAATGTCATGTTTTATGCAAGTGTTTATAGTTGTTAGTAATGCTATTGTTATATTTTCAAAATACTTTTTCCTTAAAGGGTTGTGTTTTTTTAAATTAAGCTGGCATTAGTGAAATCAAAGTTATGTTCCACCCCACATTGTTTTGATGCATTTTTTCTGGTAAATTAATTTCTTTTTTGTAATCATTTTTCTTTCATTAATTTTTTTCCTTCAAACATCCATATATCTCTTTTTTTATTCGTCCCTCTTCAGTTTTTCTATCTTTCTTCACTCTACTTTTATTTGCTTCTATTATTTTCTCTTTTTCTTTATCTCTCTCATCTGGTCTTTTTCCTTTTATTGCTTTCTCTTTCTTTTTTCTTTCATTTTTTTCCTATTTTGCTATTTAATCTTCATTTTTCTCCTTCTTTCCTTTTTTCTTCATTTTTTTATTCTCACTTTCTTTTTCTTTCTTTTCTCTGGCTTTTCTTTTTTCTTTCTTTTTTCTTGATGATTCTTTTGTGCTTATTCTCTCTTTCTTTAAGACATTTGGTCTTTCTGTTCTTCTTTTTTCTTTTCTCTCTTTCTTTTTTATTTTTTCTTATTTAGCTCTTTAATTTTCATTTTTCTTCTTTATTTTTTTCATTTTTTATTCTCACTTTCTTTTTCTTTCTTTTTTTAGCTTTTCTTTTTTCTTGGTACTTTTTCAAATATTCTCTCTTTCTTTAACTGTTTTGTAGCATTTCTTCTTTTCTCTTGTTTTTACCTTATCTCACTTTCGTTTTCCTATATTTTGCATTGTTTTCCAGTTTCTCTCTTTTCTTTTTTCTCTTCCTTCTTTCTTTCTTTCCTTACTCTTTCACTTTCTTTTCTTTCTTCATCTTTCTCTCTTTTTTTTTTCTGCAGCTTTTTTTCTTTTCATTCTTTCTTCTCTTTTCCATCATTTTTCTCTTTTTTATTGTTTATCTTCTTTATTTTTTCCCTTTGCATGCTTCTCTCTTTTATTCATTCTATCTTTTTTTCAATGTATCTATCTGTGTATTTCAATTGCTCTCCTTCTATTTACTTTCTCTTCTCTCAAGTTTTTTTTTTTTTCTGATTTTTTTCTTCCTAGTTTTCACTTATTAACCTAATCTAATGAACCCCTCCCTAGGGACAACACTGGAATGCCACAGTAAAAATCCCCCCACTATCATGTTGTAAGCAGACAAGTGGACTGGGATGGGTTAAATTGCTATAACTCCATCACCATCATAAGGATGAATGTCACCTTAGATTTATTAATATGCCCTCCTTAAAAAGGGCCAATAATGGTGGTGCCATACTTGCTTCAGTAATCATTTGCAAATTAAGCAACAATTCTGCTAATGTCGTCATACACTTGATCATAGCCGACACAGATGATGACATGGATGCCTCTGATTGGTTCATTACAGTTCAGTTCGTTGCACTTTTTAAAAAAATTATTTACGAGAGGTTGAGCCAGTTCTGATTCACACAGTGTCAGGCTGTCCATAGATATAAACTCACATATATATGGTAATGGTAATATTAAACGTTTCCTTATAAAGAAACATTCAGAATTCATTGGCAAAGCAGCCAGTGCAACCATTGATTGAAATTCATAACATTTTTCAAGAATATCTGTTTCTCAAATCTAGTAACTATTATCCGGTTCTGATTGGGGTTTCCTACTTAACAATTTTTTTCAAAGTAGTTTTGCTACAGCGGCATTTTAATTTTATCATTATTTTCTTATTGGCATATCAACACCTCTGTGGGTTTTTTAATGCCAAAAAGGTGGGGTTGTAAGGTATTTTTTTATGTTTGGTTATAGTGAGAAGGTTGATTAAAGTCAGATTTTAATGTAAATTTTTTGTTTTCATTCTTTTTTGTTTTAGAAAACTGAAAATGTCTTCTAGTTTTGTATTCAAAAATGTTTTGCTAAGAATAATTTTTTTTCCTTCAAAAATGTATGGCAATAATTTTTTTTTTTAAATGTATTGTTGGTAATATTTTTCTTCAAAAATGTATATTTTTCTAAAAAAGTTTATTTTATGTATATATTTCTATAAAATAGTCATCCGCTGACAGATCTGTTTCACTGTATCATAGCTCATCAGTATAGTTAGACATTGGATTGCTTTTAACCCAGGATTGAAACTCGACTGAATTGGCATCAGTCAGCGATTCTACCTCTGAGCTATGGGTGCTCGGTGGAAGGAGGTAGACTTTTAATATATTTATACTTTCACAGTGTTTTGACCCCAGTTTTGGAATTAACTATTTGCCTATAGCTGGGAACCTAACAGGTGCTACCACTTCGGGTCAGGGGGTACCTGAGAACAACAGCAATTAAGAGGTGGTTCCATGCTCCTCACAACCAGAGGCCTTGCTCCTGGATGCCTTGCTGCAGGATGCAGTTTATCATCATACCCAGGACCTTTTCTCTTCAAGCTACATGTTCTATCCATCTTGGTTGTTGCTGCTGTAGAAAGTTCTCAATTGATGGTTTCAATTATTTGATACAGTTTTTTATCTGTGATTCTGTAGCACCAGCCTATGAGGCTTGTCCTCACTAAAACCTACAGTCTTTATTCAGTCAAAGTCATTTTTAATAATTGATCAGAAAAAGTGGTTTTATGGTAATGGTTCTCCAGAAGGTAGCAAGGAAAATCAAGAAGACACGACTGAGTATAAACCTCAAGAAAACTGAATGCATCGTCATTAGCAAAAATAAGACCCTAAGTTCTGGGGAAACAAAATAAAACAGGTAAAGAAATTTAAATAAATTAGGAAGTGCCCTGACAGAGGATATAAAATGTGACATTGAGATCTGAAGACACATTGGCAGGGCCAAAGACACATTTCAAAAGTTAACCAGAGTACTGAGAGACAAGAAGATCTTATTAGAAACAAAAAAAAATGAGTGCTATATAATATCTGTCCTTCTGTATGGCAGAGAATGTTGGATGATCTCTTCAAGGATAAAGGAGAGGCTCAAGGCAGCAGAAATGTGGTTCTCCAGAAGGATGCTGAGGATACAATGGATTGAGCATGTGAGCAATGACAAGGTGTTGGAGAGGATGCAAACAAGAAGAAAATTCATACTTGACATCAGAAAGAGACAGCTGAGGTTACTGGGAGAGGTAATGAGGAAAGAGGGCCTGGAAAATCTAATACTCACAGGATGGATAAAGGGAAAGAGAGACAGGAGAAAGCAGCATGAGACATATTTGATGGGCTTGAGCAAGTAAACGGTGGAGCAGGGTTTGGGAGAGATATTAAGAGGAAAAATATTAAGAGCAACAAGGAACAAGTACATGAAGTGGAAGTCCATGATTGCCTATGTCAAGCAAGATGATTATTAGCTGTAACCTTATAAGGAAATATTTGGCATACAGTGACTATATTGCCAGTAGTACTTTTTTAGTGAAATTTTAAAATCTTTTTCTTAAAACAATTTTTCAGGGATTTTCCTGAAACTGAAATTTCTCAACTCCATTAGTTGTTATTACACTTTCCAATCATGATAGGGGTTGAATGCTCCTAATTCTCCACTCAGAAGTCTAGTGGATTAAAGTGTTGGTCCATGAATTTGACGTAGTATTTGTGAGTTCAATCTCTAGGCCAAGCAGCATATACTTGAACAGTGGAAAAATGGACATGCAATAACTGAGCAGTACTAAAAGTAAAAACTCGACCAGGGATAGAAGAACAAAAACATTCTATCTCCATATTAAATAAAGGGTTCAGTTCAAAATTCCCTGAAGGTTATCTAGATCAACAAGCCCCTGAAGAATGCCAAAGAGCACAATGGCCAAAATGTCTTGATAAAAACAAGTAAAAACTTGACCAGGGATAGAAGAACAAAAACATTCTATCTCCATATTAAATAAAGGGTTCAGTTCAAAATTCCCTGAAGGTTACCTAGATCAACAAGCCCCTGAAGAATGCCAAAGAGCACAATGGCCAAAATGTCTTGATAAAAACAAGTAAAAACTCGACCAGGGATAGAAGAACAAAAACATTCTATCTCCATATTAAATAAAGGGTTCAGTTCAAAATTCCCTGAAGGTTACCTAGATCAACAAGCCCCTGAAGAATGCCAAAGAGCACAATGGCCAAAATGTCTTGATAAAAACAAGTAAAAACTCGACCAGGGATAGAAGAACAAAAACATTCTATCTCCATATTAAATAAAGGGTTCAGTTCAAAATTCCCTGAAGGTTACCTAGATCAACAAGCCCCTGAAGAATGCCAAAGAGCACAATGGCCAAAATGTCTTGATAAAAACAACAAAATGGGGACAATAATCTGTGTGTAAATGATGTAGATGTTAAACAGGACAAAGAATGGCTTAATCTTAATACCTTCAAAATTAAACTATTCTCTTTTAATTATCTTAGAGATCCTTTTATAACTTTTATAAGTATGGCTAATGCTAACCTCCAGAAGAGTGACACTGCACCTTCTTGGCCACTGACATGCAAAAAAGGGACAAATAATAACTAGGCAGTGCTAAAAATAAAAACTTGACCAGATATTTCTAGACATGGCTAGTGAAATGAGAAGTGTCTAACTCCATAGATTAAATGGTTCAGAACAGAAGTCCTTGTAGGTTACACAGATTGATATACACCTGATAATCACCATTATTAATTAGAATGTTAGCAAGTTTTCCTATTGAGGGGTTTGATTCCTATTGGTTCCAAATATTGATTCTGCAAGGAATGGAGTACACACAGTTCTTAGTCATGTTATCCCCCATTTTAGGCTTTATTCAGCAGCTTTCTCTATAGAGTGGAGCTACTTCTGAATATTGTTCTGATATTGTTTCTTCTTCTATTGTAAACCAAATTGAAGGTCTTATCGAGTTCACATATTTGTACAACTTCCTGGTGCAGCCAGAGTATGAAAGTATCATAGACATATCTCAACCACACTGTTAGATTTGGTATTGCTGTTCTTAAATCCATTTCCTCAAAGTATTCCATTTATATAGTCATTACCACTAGTGACAATGATAAATTCATAGCTGAGTCTTTTTCCTGTTGGTATATGTCAGACTAGTTGGAAGAATGTTGTCTGTTAACACTTCCATCAGATTACTGATTGGAATGTTAGCAAGTTTTTCTATTGAGGGGTTTGATTCCTATTGGTTCCAAATTACTGTCAGGACTATCTGTACAAACTCTGGTGAACAGGCTGACTATACCAAAACTTACAATTGCTATAGATGGGAGCTTCTTGGATCAATTGCACAAAGTATTCTGAGTTTCTAATATAGGATGAGTTCTTCCCTGTTAGTGGGTTGACCATATCCACTAGGAATCTGCTCAACGAGTGGCATGCAGAGCCCATTCAGATGATTAAATTTCAATTGAATACCTCCAATTTCACTACAGAGAATTGATTTATAGGACAATAGCCTAGTGGTTTCAAACATTAGTTTGTGAATTTGGTCTCCATAGTAATTGTGAGTTCAATCTCTGAATTGGCTTCAGTCGGCGATTCTACCTCTGAGCTATGGGCACTCGGTAGAAGGAGGCTGACTTTTAATGTATGATGTATCATACAGCAGTAGTTAGAGTGCTCTAATTCATTACTGAATGAGTGATGTGTAGATGCTAGAGTAGCTACTGTTTTTCAAAGTCTACCATTCTTTTATATATATAAATCACCTGAAGATACAGAAAGGTTGAAACCAAGGTTGCATAAATAATTGGTTTTTATATATATATATATATATATATATATATATACTACCGGACATAATTATTAGGTCACTCCAGTTTTTTTATTTCATACTATTTTTAGTATTTATTGACAAGTGGATAATTCTAAATGAAAAAAGAATGCTTCTTTTGTAATTATTACTTTGCAAAATATTTCACAAGGACAGGATGCAAAGATGAACTCGTCTGAATCACCCTAAGTTTTCTTTATTCTTTCATTGATGAAACTGCAATATAGGTAATTATTAAATATTTATAAATTCATTTGATGCACATATTATTGTGCAGTATTAACAAAAAAAACATTTTATTTTCATTTACAATAAATTTCCAATAAATACTAAAAAATAGTATGAAATACATCATTTTTTTTTAAACACTGGGGTGGCTTAATAATTATGGCTGGTAGTATATATATATATATATATATATATATATATATATGAATAAACACAAAAGTAAAACTTATCTTAGCCAACAGAACTTAATTAAGGCAAATGTCACTTAAAGGACAAAATGCGTCAGCTAAGATAAATTTTCCTTTTGTCTTTATTCATATTATCCTTTTCTTCTCTCTGAAATTCTGATAAATATTCACTGTAATGAACACTGGAAAATGTCCTCACAACTTGAATAAAGACAACAAAGAAAAGAATGCTGAACTTCTTTGTAAGTGAATGCTGGACAATCTCTTCACAGATGAAGAGATAACTAAAAACAATAGAAATGGGGTTTTGCAGTTGAATTATTAGAATTCCATGGATGGAGCATGTAATCAATGAGGAAGTCTAAAGGAAATGGAAACAAGAAGAACACTTAGAATCTGAAAAGGCAGCTGTAATTTCTAAGTTGCATAATGACGAAATGACACTTATGACACTCACAGGACATCATCACTGGTGCCCCCTAGGTACAAATTTGCACAAGATACTAGATTAGCAACTAGATCCCACCCTTTTACAGTGAAACTGATAAAATGTAACTGCAATTTCTACTTCAACAGCTTTTTTTTTCTCGCACTTCCTGCCTGTGGAATTCCCTTCCACATACTTGCTTCCCTGACAGCTACAATCTCCAGGAGTTTAAATTTGGTCAATAGACACCTCCTAACATACTAACTTGTATCCATTCTCTCAAACACTCTTCCCATCTACCCAACCCTCATCCCCAGTATCCTCATCCATCTATCACCCTTCTCCCGACATTTCCTACATCTAACCACTCTTTCTCATCACTTTCCTCTATGTAACCCCCTGCGCAATAGTGGCAGTGGAATGCCTTGCTTGGGGTCAAATGATTAAAAAAAAAAAAAACATATGGAAGGCAAATGGGACAGGGAAGCAACAGGCCATTTCTTTATGATCTCATGTGAATACCTCCAGGAAGTGAATACCTCCAGGAAGTGAATACCTCCAGGAAGTGGGTGGGTAGGAAGAAATAATAATAATAATAATAATAAAAATACAACTTGTACAGGAAGAAATCTGCAAGAAATCAGCATGAAAATCATCTGGACACTGTTACAGAGATGGGACCTGTAACAATTTCATGCGACTTTACAAAACACACAGACAGAACAATCAAAGCTAATCATTCAGACATTGTGCGCTGTGGTGCATTGGATATTGACTCGAAACGAGAAAGCGGGGAGCTGAGTTCAAATTCCATTCGAATTCCCTACATTCACTTACACACGAATACCCTTGGGAAAGGTATTAATCCATCTCTTCCCTCCAGTTATGGGTTAAATAACAAAACAGATTAAGTTCTATAGCCTTGGCTGGCAAACCAGTCTACCACAGCAAGCAATAGCAACCTACTGTGGGATAATCCTCTGTCCTGTCAGTCATGTCTCATTTGAGACATAATCGCCTAAGCGTGTATCACATATGGCACTTAACTGACTGACTGAATATAATAGTTGAAAAAATGATTAAAACTTCTACTGGACATAAAGTGGGAGATCAGTTTTCTATTGTTATGATGTAATAAACTGATCCCCCACTAATTACTACTTAATCATATAATACATATCTTCTCCCTCTACCTATGAGTCAAATAACAGGAGAGATTGGGTTCTATAGCCTTGGTTGGCAACCAGTCTACCACAGAAAGTAATGGCAACCTACTGCGGGATAATCTTCTGCCCAGTCAGTCATGTCTCATTTGAGACATAATCGCCTAAATGTGTATCACATATGGCACTTAACTGACTGACTGAATATAATAGTTAAAAAAATGATTAAAGCTTCTACTGGGCATAAAGTGGGAGATCAGTTTTCTATTATTATGAAGTAATAAATTGATCCCCTACTAATTACTACTTAATAATATAATACATATCTTCTCCCTCTAGCTAGAAGTCAAGTAACAGGAGAGATTGGGTTCTATAGCCTTGGTTGGCAACCAGTCTACCACAGAAATCCATGGCAACCTACTGGGGAATAATCTTCTGCCCAGTCAGTCATGTCTTTTTTGAGACATGATCGCCTAAGCATGTATCACATATGGCACTTAACTAACTGACTGACTGACTGACTGAACAAAAACCATAAAAACAGAATGTGCTTTCTTATTGATATGGCAATCGCATCATGTTTCTTTAAAGATCTTCAAAAAACTATGAAAATACAAGGATCTTGAAGCAGAAATCTAAAAAATGTAGTACATGAGGTTATTATTAATTCAAGTTATAATCAGATCCTTCAGACTGATTGGAAAAGATTTCAATAGACTCATTGAGAGGATTCTTGGTAGCCCATGCCTTAAAAAAAATACAAAATATTGTACTTATAAGTACAACTGACTCATTATGATGAGATTTATCTATGTAAAACTAGCAGTATAGCCCAGTGTTGATTGGGTGTAATGAAAGCTTTAAAACTAATCCATAGTCCTGGAGCTCAGACTATTTGGACGTTGGCACAAAAGACTAAAAAGCAATAGTTGTCTTCAGTTAAAGCGAAACCGTAGACCGAAAGAAAAATGAATGGATGTAAGTCAAATTTTGATTTCCTGGTATCGATATCAAATAAGTTTTTTTTGTCGTAAACTGAATTTTGAAGGCTAAATAAGTCCTCTGAGTAAATGGTATCATGGCTGAGACTAAGAACTACAATTATACCTACTTAGAGCCAAACTCGAAGCAAAAACTAAAATAAAAGGGTTGAAAAAAATAGACACACAGGCAGATAAACAGACACACGCACAAACATCTTGCCTTTTATATATAAATATTATCGATTTTCTGCACTATTGTAAGAACTGCAACCTTGAAACTTCTGAATATCATTTCTGATGTCTTTGTCTATGAGTATATCAAATTTGATTAAAACCAGACCACTCCTTCTATAACACGATTTTTTCGATTATCGATATTTATTGGGGGTACCTCGACACAAAACCTAGCTAAGAACACTCACAGATGCTTATAGTACAACTGTGTAAATTTTCAAGAAAATTGGTTCAGCTGTTTCAGAGTCTATAGGTAACGGACACACACACACAGAGCCACGGACACACACACACACACACATACATACACACACACAGACAAAGTTCCATTTATAAATAAGTTTAGATTTGTGTGATTTTATTTTGTTTTTTGTTTTTTTTAATAAAGAATGCCATAAAGCCATATTTGACCTTAGATATCTGGTTGTGACCCAAAAGAAAATGTATACAATAGAAATTGGTGGAGGAGGAAGAGGAGGAGGAGGAAGAAGTAAAAAAAAGAAGAATGATAATCATCTCCTACTTCCACCACTAGTAGTTTTAATGGTAAACGCCATTATTTATCTACTAATACCAGGATATTGGATTTATACTGTATGTGGTAATCTATCTTCTTTCACATATGCGGTCAATCCTCATTTCATTTTGGGTATTCGGGATTGCAAAAGAAAAAAGGTAATGAAAATGCAGAGAGTGTGTGAAATTCAAGAAAAAAAACAAGAAAGAAAAGTAAAAGAAAAAAGAAAAAAGTAAAAGAAAAAAGAAAAAAGTAAAAAAAGAAAAAACAAGTAAAAAGAAAAGAAAAACAAAGGCAATCAAACGAAAAAAGATAAAGAAAAAGAAAAAATTAGAAAAAGAAAAGTAAAAAGAAAGAAATGAAAAATAAAAAGAAAAAGTAAGTAAAAAAGAAAGAAAATAAGGTGAAAGAAAAAAGTGAGATTATTATATAATAATATATTATTAATATTATTGCTCTCCGTAATTCTTGCTCCTTTTTTTTATTTGAGATACGGTGGGGGAGGGGTTTCTTTTTTTTTTATATGTTTTATTACAGGTCATTGTGAGGCAGTGGATATTGGCTCGGAATGAGAAATCGGAGAGCCGAGTTCACATTCTAGTTGAATTTGTTGCATTCACTTTCGCGCAAATACCGCTGGGAAAATTATTAATCCATCGCTTCTTCCTCCAGCTATGGGTTAAATAGAACAGATTGGGTTCTATAATATTGGCTGGCAATCGGTCTGCCGCAGAAAGTAGTGGCATCCTACTGCTGGAGGATCTTTTGTCTAGTCAGTCATATCTTTTTCGAGACAAGTTATGCACTATTTTATTTTGTTCCTTTTGCATTCAGTATGCCTGTGGGTGTCATATTTTCCAAACCCCCTTTGCACATTTTGGACACTAGAAATTTCAACCCCTTTTTTCTGATGTTAAGTGTAAGTGTTTTCATTTTAACCAAAACGTCGTTGTTGCACATATGTCAGTGAAATGCCATACATGATATATGCTTTGGGCAATCATGTCTCGAAAGAGACATAACTGACTGGGAAGAAGATTGTCCCGCAGTGGGTTGCCATTGCTTTTTGTGGTGGACTGGTTGCCAGCCAAGGCTATAGAACCCAATCTGTCCTGTTATTTGATTCATAGCTAGAGGTGGGGAGAAATGTAATATTATTAAGTAGTAATTAGTGAGGGATCAATTTATTACTTCATAACAATATAAAACTGATCCCCCACTTTATGTCCAGTAGTAGCCTTAATCATGTTTCCAACTATTATATTCAGTCAATCAGTTAAGTGCCATACGTGATATACGCTTTGGTCGATCATGTCTCGAAAGAGACATGACTGACTGAGCAGAAGATTGTCCCGCAGCAGGTCGCCATTGTTTTCTGCGGTGGACCGGTTGCCAGCCAGGACTATAGAGCTCAATCTGTCCTATTATTTAACCCATAACTGGGGGGAATTGTGCGTCATGTACAGTCCAGTATTTTCAGTCCCCTACTGTAAAACCACATTTCTGTTGTTTCAAGTCTTTTAAATATTTCTGAGGAAATTTTCCAGCATCCATTACCATATCGAGAGAACTGATATTTCATAACAGCTCAGGACTCTTTTCTTTGTTTCTAACAAAATATTTGTTTTTCTTATAATACATTGCTTAGGTTTTGGAAGGCATCTTTCACTTTCCAAATGCTCCTTAGGATATCTGTGTTGCAGTTTCCGTCTTCTGTTAAAAAAATTTCAGATACTTAAATTGTTGTAAATCCAAGACTTGTAATATACTGCGCCTCCTCGGCCTCACTCTGTCTTCCGACCTCAAGTGGAATCAATACACTGAATTTATAGCTGAATCCACTGCTAGGAAATTTGGGTCCCTGTGTCGTGCCAGGAATTTTTTTTTCCACCTGAACCCATCTTGCACATATACTAATCAACCATCCAACCGTGCATAGAATATTGTTGTCATATCTGGTTAGGCGCTGCTGTTCATCTCAGGGTTCTCAACAGGCTCCAAAAGAGAATCTGCAATGTGATTGGTTCAGAGATAGAAGCTCGACTCCAGTCACTTTCTCACCGGCGGGATGTGGCTTCCCTCTGTCTCTTCTATATATATTTTCATGGCTTCTGCCCCGACGAACTTGGGTCACTGATGCCACCTCCACAAAAATTTACTTGAGTAACCAGATTGGCAACAAGATCACACCCTTTTATATTTAAATCAACCAAATGCAGCCAACAATTCTTCTACATCAGCTTTTTTTTCTCGCACTTTCCGCCTGTGGAGCTCCCTTCCGTAGACTTGCTTTCCTGACGGCTACAACCTCCAGGTATTTAAATGCAATATCAACTCTTATCCACCAATTGGAGTAGATAGACTAAACTATCGCCCGGTTCACACTCAACCTACGTCTATTGAACAGGTGTAGAGGCTCATCCCTTGTTCCCTGTTTAGGATGTGGTTTCGGCTTTCTCTTTTCCAATCTTTTCACTTTTCTTTTTTTTCTTTTTTTTCAATTGGAGTAGATAGACTAAACTATCGCCCGGTTCACACTCCACCCACGTCTATTGAACAGGTGTAGAGGCTCATCCCTTGTTCCCTGTTTAGGATGTGGTTTCCGGCTTTCTCTTTTCCAATCTTTTCACTCTTACGTAGTCCCCTGCACATCAGTGGCGTTACCGCCTTGCTCGGGGTGATATGATTAAAAACAAAAAAAAAAAATTAATATAGATATGAATATATTTATATATAATATATAATGTATTAATATATTTATATATTAATATATTAAAATATTCATATATATTTATATATATTTTTATAACATTTATATTTTATAATATATTTATATATTAATATAATTAATATGTATTAATACATTTATATATAAATATATATTGTATTAATGTATTTATATTATATTAATATATTAATATATTTATATATATATATTTAATGTATTAGTATATCTATATCTTTTAAACGAACCGTGATTAATTCTTTGTCTAGGATTCTTTTTTTTTTCAACAAGAAAATAGCTCCATAATTTTATTTTATTTTATTTTATTTTTATTTTTTTAAAATTTAGGACGAGTTCATGTACGGTTTGCCTCTTTATGCAAACTGGCTTTGACTGTCGCCAATCGGAAGTGTGTGCAAGATTTGTACAAGGCCTAAACTTTATAAATTTTTTTTCTAATTTGTCTGAAAGCGCTCATTGATGGTGGACCACACATACATAAATATAATTAATGTATTAATATGTTAATATAATTAATGTATTAATATGTGAATGTATTAATATGTTAATATAATTAATATGTCAATATGTTAATATAATTAGTATGTTAATATGTTGATATAATTAATATATTAATATGATGATATCAGTCAATTAGTCAGTTAAGTGCCATACGTGATACACACTTGGGCGATCATGTCTTGAAAGAGACATGACTGACTAGGCAGAAGATTATCCCGCAGTAGGTTGCCATTGCTTTCTGCGGTAGACTGGTTGCCAACCAAGGCTATAGAACCCAATCTGTCCTGTTATCTGACCCATAACTGGAAGGAAGAGACGGATTAATACCTTTCTCAAGGGTATTTGCGTGTAAGTGAATGCAATGAATTCGTCTGGAATTCGAACTCGACCCCCTGATTTCTCGTTCCGAGCTGATATCCAATGCACCACAAAGCACATCCTGATATGTTGATATAATTAATGTATTAATATGTTAATATAATTAATGTATTAATATGTTAATATAATTAATGTATTAATATGTTGATATAATTAATGTATTAATATGTTGATATAATTAATGTATTAATATGTTGATATAATTAATGTATTAATATGTTAATATAATTAATGTATTAATATGTTAATATAATTAATGTATTAATATGTTGATATAATTAATGTATTAATATGTTGATATAATTAATGTATTAATATGTTGATAAAATTAATGTATTAATATGTTGATATAATTAATGTATTAATATGTTGATATAATTAATGTATTAATATGTTAATATAATTAATGTATTAATATGTTAATATATATTATTGAGAGAATGAGAAATGAGAAAAAGAAGTAATAACAAATAGGGGGGGAATAGAGAAAGACGGAAAGGAATAAAATGAGGATAAGTTATATGATAAATTAGAAAGAAATTAACGAAAAAAAAGGGTTAAAAAAAATGTAGTACAATAGGGTATTATCGAATTGCATGTGTGCATCGGTACATGTGAGAGTAGATCAATAAGTCCATAGCCTCACAGAGCTACAGAATTTCAATCTGAAATTTTCACTGCACAATGTCATCAGTGGAGACAGGATGGATTAAGTGCATTTACAAAGAAGATTATTTTAAAAGAATAAGCATTTGCTGCATAAAGTAAATTTACTAATACTATAACATTATATTTTGTATGTATAGATATTTGAGTAAATGATTCTTGAAATGTTAAATATTCAATGAAATAAATAGTGCAAATTATTAAAATACTTCATCTAAGAAATATCAACAGATCCTGAAGAAGGCAGGAGCATATAACGGCCAAAGCAATATGAACATGACAATAAAGATGAGGACAGCAGTTTGAACAATGTAAAGAGTGTAAATAATGACAATACATCTCAGAAATATAGACAGATCCTGAAGAAGACTGGAGCATATAACGGCCAAAGCAATATGAACATGACAATAAAGATGAGGACAGCAGTTTGAACAATGTAAAGAGTGTAAATAATGACAATACCTCATCTCAGAAATATAGACAGATCCTGAAGAAGACTGGAGCATAAAACAGCTGAAACTTTGTGAATATGGCAATAAAGAGAACAACAGTTCATCAATGGAACCAGTTAATATACCTGATCTCTGAAATAAAGATAGACTTTGTAGAAGGCTAAATTATACTTATGGCCAAAATTTTTCAAATATCCCACTAAGGATGAGAACAACAGTTCATCAATGTAAGCATTTACAATACCTGATCTCAGAAATATAGACAGATCTTGAAGAAGGACAAAGTATACGGATGGCCAAAATGTTGTGAATTTTTTTTTTTTTCATATCACCTCGAGTAAGGCGGTAACACCACTGATGCGCAGGGGGCTAGATAAGAGTGAAAAGATTGAAAAAGAGAAAGCCAGAAACCACATCCTAAACAGGGAACAAGGGATGAGCCTCTTCACCTGTTCAATAGACGTGGGTGGAGTGTAAACATTTACAATACCTGATCTCAGAAATATAGACAGATCTTGTAGAAGGTCAAAGTGTACTCCTAGCCAAAATGTTGTAAATGTTTCAATAAAGATGAGAGCAACAGTCTAAACAATTTAAATAGTTACAATACTTTATTCCAGAAATATAGACAGATCCTGTAAAAGGCCAGATGACACAGCAGCCAAAATGTTTCGAATATGACAATAAAGATAAGGACAACTATCCTAAGTCTTGTGTAAATAGTTACAATAACTTATCTCTGAAATATATACAAAAAAGAAATGAAAATTAAAATAAAATTAAGAATAAATAAGGGGAGAAAAAAGATCAAAGAGAAAGAAGAGAAGAAAATTCAAATTGATGTGAATGAGAATAAAATAAAATGAGAATGAAAGTGAAGAAGAAGAAATAGAATAGTGAAGTACAAAGAATTAAGTACAAAGAATGAAGTACAAAGAATGAAGAAACACAGATAAAGATGATGAAAGTAAAATAATGAAGGAATAAAAAAGGAAATGTCAAGATTAACAAATTTGAAGAATGAAGATCAGGTAAAAAATAAATATGAAAGAATAAAGAGATAAAGAAGAAAAACAAAGTTAAATATATTAAAAAAAATCTTGTGAAGAAAAATGAAGGAAAATTAGACAATGAAGGAATAAAAAAGGAAATGTCAAGATTAACAAATTTGAAGAATGAAGATCAGATAAAAAATAAATATGAAAGAATAAAGAGATAAAGAAGAAAATCAAAGTTAAATATATTAAAAAAAATCTTGTGAAGAAAAATGAAGGAAAATTAGACAATGAAGGAATAAAAAAGGAAATGTCAAGATTAACAAATTTGAAGAATGAAGATCAGATAAAAAATAAATATGAAAGAATAAAGAGATAAAGAAGAAAAACAAAGTTAAATATATTAAAAAAAATCTTGTGAAGAAAAATGAAGGAAAATTAGACAATGAAGGAATAAAAAAGGAAATGTCAAGATTAACAAATTTGAAGAATGAAGATCAGGTAAAAAATAAATATGAAAGATTAAAGAGATAAAGAAGAAAAACAAAGTTAAATATATTAAAAAAAATCTTGTGAAGAAAAATGAAGGAAAATTAGACAATGAAGGAATAAAAAAGGAAATGTCAAGATTAACAAATTTGAAGAATGAAGATCAGGTAAAAAATAAATATGAAAGAATAAAGAGATAAAGAAGAAAAAAAAGTTAAATATATTAAAAAAAATCTTGTGAAGAAAAATGAAGGAAAATTAGACAATGAAGGAATAAAAAAGGAAATGTCAAGATTAACAAATTTGAAGAATGAAGATCAGATAAAAAATAAATATGAAAGAATAAAGAGATAAAGAAGAAAAACAAAGTTAAATATAATAAAAAAAATCTTGTGAAGAAAAATGAAGGAAAATTAGACAATGAAGGAATAAAAAAGGAAATGTCAAGATTAACAAATTTGAAGAATGAAGATCAGATAAAAAATAAATATGAAAGAATAAAGAGATAAAGAAGAAAAACAAAGTTAAATATATTAAAAAAAATCTTGTGAAGAAAAATGAAGGAAAATTAGACAATGAAGGAATAAAAAAGGAAATGTCAAGATTAACAAATTTGAAGAATGAAGATCAGATAAAAAATAAATATGAAAGAATAAAGAGATAAAGAAGAAAAACAAAGTTAAATATATTAAAAAAAATCTTGTGAAGAAAAATGAAGGAAAATTAGACAATGAAGGAATAAAAAAGGAAATGTCAAGATTAACAAATTTGAAGAATGAAGATCAGATAAAAAATAAATATGAAAGAATAAAGAGATAAAGAAGAAAAACAAAGTTAAATATATTAAAAAAAATCTTGTGAAGAAAAATGAAGGAAAATTAGACAATGAAGGAATAAAAAAGGAAATGTCAAGATTAACAAATTTGAAGAATGAAGATCAGATAAAAAATAAATATGAAAGAATAAAGAGATAAAGAAGAAAAACAAAGTTAAATATATTAAAAAAAATCTTGTGAAGAAAAATGAAGGAAAATTAGACAATGAAGGAATAAAAAAGGAAATGTCAAGATTAACAAATTTGAAGAATGAAGATCAGGTAAAAAATAAATATGAAAGAATAAAGAGATAAAGAAGAAAAACAAAGTTAAATATATTAAAAAAATGTTGTGAAGAAAAATGAAGGAAAATTAGACAATGAATACAAAAAGAATGAAATTTTAAAAAATCCTCTCATAACTGAAACAAAAAAAAGAAAAAATTATTCCTTTTTGTATAATTCCTGTTTATCTTCATTTAATTTGAAATTTTAATATTTGTATGGATGAGAAAGAAAAAACACAAGCTTTTGCGATCAAATATTTTCATTGACATTCAACAAATTGCATGAAATACAGAAATAATTTTTTTTTCCTTCCTTTCTATCTCTCCAAGAATTTATCGTATTTTATTATCTTGATCGATCTGTCTTTACAAGTACAGGCTAAAGAGTTGGGCAGAATGGGTTAGGTGTCTGACCAACCATATGGCCATTTTCCCATGATTCAAGATCAATGAAAGAAAAATAACAGGGAGAAGAGGGTTTGGGGTCAGATTAAGGTTGGGCATTGGACACTGAAAGAGTGGATTCCATGGAGTTGGCTCATTGCTGATGTGGTTTTTAAAACTGATCAATATGATAGCAATATTTTTTTTAAGCCCCAGAAAGACAAACAGTTATTTATTTTTGTCTGTAAGTAATTTTAAAACGTTCAATTCATAGAAAGAAGAAAAAGAAAGGTAATGTGTATACAAGGATTTCTTAAAGTCTAATGATACATAATAGCAAAGAGATAGCAAGAACAAGTCAGAACAAGAACTGATAAAAAAAAAACCTAATATTCTGAGACTTAGTTCAACATGATAACAGTCAACCAACACATTTGAGTGAATATGATTGCAAAGAAGGGTCTGTTATTCATAAAATTCTTCTTTAAAGTCACATTCACTAGATTCAATTCATAGAAAGAAGGAAAAAAATGGTAATGGGTGTACAAGGATTTCCTAAAGTCTACTTCCCGCCTGTGGAATTCCCTTCCGCATACTTGCTTCCCCGACAGCTACAACCTCCAGGAGTTTAAATGTAAGGTCAATAGACACCTCCTAACACACTAACTCACACCCATTCTCTCAAACACTCTTCCTATGTACCTCCTTACTCGTCTATCACCCTCCTTCTGACATTTCCTATATCTAATCGCTCTCTCAGCACCTTCCTCTATGTACCCCCTGCGCTATAGTGGCAGTGCTTGGAGTGAAACGATTTTTAAAAAAAATAATAGCAAAGAGATAGCAAGAACAAGTCAAAACAGAAGAATTTATTAAAAAACAAAATTTAATATTCTGTGACTGAGTTCAACATGATAAGTGTCAACCAACACATTTGAGTGAATATGTTTGCAAAGAAGGGTCTGTTATTCATAAAATTCTTCTTTAAAGTCACATTTACTAGATTCAATTCATAGAAAGAAGGAAAAAAATGGTAATGGGTATACAAGGATTTCCTAAAGTCTACTTCCCGCCTGTGGAATTTCCTTCCGCATACTTGCTTCCCCGACAGCTACAACCTCCAGGAGTTTAAATGTAAGGTCAATAGACACCTCCTAACACACTAACTCACACCCATTCTCTCAAACACTCTTCCTATGTACCTCCTTACTCGTCTATCACCCTCCTTTTGACATTTCCTATATCTAATCGCTCCCTCAGCACCTTCCTCTATGTACCCCCCTGCGCTATAGTGGCAGTGCTTGGGGTGAAATGATTTTTTAAAAAATAATAGCAAAGAGATAGCAAGAACAAGTCAAAACAGAAGAATTTATTAAAAAACAAAATTTAATATTCTGTGACTGAGTTCAACATGATAAGTGTCAACCAACACATTTGAGTGAATATGTTTGCAAAGAAGGGTCTATTATTCATAAAATTCTTCTTTAAAGTCACATTTACTAGACTGACTATTTACATTTGCACAAAACATAGAAAATTATGACTTTCCACACTTTCCTTTCCTTTTAAATATCTTATTCTCATGACTTTGGAGAAAAGATTGTAGAATACTTGTCTATAGCCTTCTCTGTAATGTTTCACCTAGACTGGTCGCCAACCAAGTCTCAACGTACTTTGTTATTTAAACTACAGATATCTGGAAGGAAAAGAAATGGATTTGTGCCAAAAAGATTCATTTCTTTCATTAGTGCATAGGTGAACGCAATATACTAGGGTCATAGCAGAAACAAATTTTTGACAGGTGGGGGAGGCAAGAGGAATTTAGAAATTGGCCTTATGTTATCAAAGGCCACCAAAATGGTTAACAGCAAGAACATTTAAAATTTCCAGCATCTCTAGATTGGCAGAAATCATCTCCAAAATAATAGAGAACCATCTGTGTTACAAATAAATGAACTTTTCATCTCAGAAGACACCGTCACATGGTGTAATGGCTAACGAGCTTGTCTCACCAGATCAGTTACAACTGAGTAGTACAAGTCGATAAAATCAAGCAGGTACAAAAATTTAAATACCTGAGAAGTGTTCTGACAGAGGACGGAAAGTGTGACACAGAGAATGAAGGCAAATTGGCACGATCAAGAACGCATTCCAGAAACTGAGTAGAGTATTTATTAAGAGATGGGAAAATTTTGCTAGAAACAAAGAAGAGAGTACTGGATTGTTACATGATATCTGTTCTTCAATATGGCAGTGAATGCTGGACAATCTCCTCAAAGATGAAGAAGAGACCTGAAGCAACAAAAATGTGGTTCTACAGAAGGATGCTGAGGATACCATGGACTGAACATGTGAGCAAAAACAAGGTTTTGGAGAGGATGGAAACAAAAATGTTATTTATACTTAACATCAAAAAGTGACAGCTGAAGTTTCTGGGACATGTTATGAGGAAGGAGGGCTTGGAGAATCTAATACTTTTAGGAAGGAATAGAAGGAAGGAGAGACAAGGGAAAGTTATACATGACGGACTTCATAGACTTGAGCAGATGGATGACAAAGCAGGGTGTGAGTGTAATAACGGAAAGGGTGTTAAGAGCTAAAAGGAATAGGTAGATGTGGAGGATCATGGTCATCAATGTCCTGAAGGGACACAGCACATAGAAAAAGTGAGTTTTCATTCTGGGTGTCCCATACTTTCAGGCCTTGTGCCACATTCATAGTACTTTGTCCTGTACATTTTTTGCAGAGATTTGTTCATTTGCTTACACATAGACAAATTAATCACTCAGACATTTTGGACATTTCTGTTCTTTTAGAATTTCTACATCATTGATGCCAAGTTCTTCTTGCTTTTTAGAAACATATTATCAAAAAAAAATTTCTTTTTAATATAATCATTTCAATTGGAGTAGATAGACTGAACTATCGCCCAGTTCACACTCCACCCACGTCTATTGAACAGGTGAAGAGGCTCATCCCTTGTTCCCTGTTTAGGATGTGGTTTCCGGCTTTCTCTTTTCCAATCTTTTCACTTTCTTTTTTGTTTATTTTTTTTAATTGGAGTAGATAGACTGAACTATCGCCCGGTTCACACTCCACCCACGTCTATTGAACAGGTGTAGAGGCTCATCCCTTGTTCCCTGCTTAGGATGTGGTTTCCAGCTTTCTCTTTTCCAATCTATTCACTCTTACGTAGCCCCCTGCACACCAGTGGCCTTACCACCTTGCTTGGGGTGATATGATAAAAAAAAAAAATTCCAAGCAAGGCAGAATTGCCACTGGTGCACTGGGGGTTATATAAGAGGTGAGTGATGAGAAAGAGGAACAAATTACCATGCGTGTCATAGAATGGATGAGAGAAGGATAAGAACACTGGTGTGAAGAGGGCTACATGAGAGTAGAGTAAAAAGGGAGAAGAACATGATACAAGGGTTGTCAGGGAAAGGATGCAAGTCAAGGAGATAAAAGATGGCAACTGACATTGCATTTAAATTCTTAGAGACTGTAAGTATCATCATCATCAACATTTATCCATCACACCCAGATGATGCATAGGGCAGTAACTTTTTGTTGCTGTTTCTGTAACAAACTGTTTTTTTATGGGGCAGGGTTGTTAGCCCTGCACCCAACCCCCAAACCTGGAGGACCGGTGGACCATTCTTGGTCCTTACGTTTACAGCACCTGGTATTCCCAAATGGTTACCCATTTAAGTACTGACCAGGCTCGATGTTGCTTAACTTTGGTGATCGGACGGGAATCAGTGTATTCAACATGATATAGCTGTAGACAGGGAAGCAAGTATACAGAAGAGAATTTTACAGACAGGAAGTGTGAGAAAAGAAGCTGCTAGAAGTTGTGGTTACATTTGATTTGGTTTCACTGTAAAAGGGTGGGACCTAATCACTAGTCTAGTAGCTCAAGCAAATTCAAGCAGAGGGGGCAGAAGTATTTGTGGAAGAGGCAGAGGGAAGCCACATTATGTCAGTGAGAAAGTGATTAGAGTTGAGCTACCAGGTCAGGATCGATTACATTGCAGATTCTATGTTAAATTTTGTGAGGAATAACAAAAAATTGAATGTTGTATCCTTCCTTTCTTGCTCGATACTTTGTATCACGACTTTGGTTAACTGGTAGGCTGCAACAACCAAAAGTTTAGAAGACTGAAACACACCTACATGATAAAAGGAAATTGCCATCATACATTTTTTTTTAAACTGTGCATGTGCATTGTGGTCTTATGAATATTAGCTTGGAATGGGAAATCGGTAGTGCCGACTTCAAATTCCAGTTGAATTTATTGCATTCACTTACATTCAAATACCCTTGGGAAAAGTATGGATCTGTCTCTTCTCCCTCCAGCTATGGGTTGAATAGCAGGATAGATTGGGTACCATAGCCTTGGTTTGCAACCAGACTACCACAGAAAGAAATGTCAACCTATTGTTTGAAAGTTTTCTACCTAGTTAATCATGGGTCGAAAGAGACAAGAGTGTATCACGTATAAAAATTAACCGACTAATCTGGATAAAAAAAGGTTAAATAGCAGAACAGATTGGGTTCTATAGCCTTGGTTGGCAACTAGTCTACCGCAGAAAGAAATGTCAACCTACTGTGGAAAAATCTTCTACTTGGTTAGTCATGGATCAAAAGAGACATGATCACCCAAGTGTGTATCACTTATGGTACTTAACTGACTGACTATTATATCTACTAGCGTGGGCACTCATGAAAACTAAATAAAGAAAATACACTCTCCAGCAGGGTTCGAATGTGTGTTCTTCTTTGAGAAGAAAAACCACCGTTTTATCTGGCGTGCTATAAACTGAGTCAGTTTCACTCACAGATGTGAGAGCAGCGGAGAAGCCTATTTTCCTTTTAAATCCTACCATACAGACAGCAAAATCTTTTCTCTATTCCCCATCTATATCTATATGTATCTACCCACGCTGGAATGAAATGCTTTCTTATATGCAAACATGAAAGTTAAACTAAAGATTTAAAAATACAAACAATCTCTGTTTTAAAGAAGCATGTATCAATGAAAAGCTACTACCTAAATAGACTTTTATAAAGTTATAGATCATAGTGGCTGATACTGAAGTAAGTAGTCATAGGGACCAAATAAGAATAAAACTTTTTGGAGTTCTTGTCAAGGGGAAACAATGTATAGTCTCCACTATTCACAGTGGTTCCCAACTGGTTTTTAATCTGGGCCACAATTTTGGAATTAAAATTTGCTTGCACCTTACCAAAGACAAGTCTCAGTGAAAAGTTGCAAGCAGCCCTATAGCAAAGAAAATCCAGAGAAAGAGCTAAAGAGAGATAATCATGAATTTGAAGTCAGGACATAATCACTGATAACTCTCTTCCCTAATTTGCGGACCCTACTTACTATATTCTTATATATTAGAAGTAATCCATAATTATATTTCAAATTTTGAAATCATACTCATTTTTGGCATTCTTGTCAAGGGGAAACAATTTATAGTCTCCACTATTCACAGTGGTCCCCAACTGGTTTTGAATCTGAGCCACATTTTTGGAATTAAAATTTGCTTGCACCTTACCAAAGACAAGTCTCAGTGAAAAGTTGCAAGCAGCCCTATAGCAAAGAAAATCCAGAGAAAGGGCTAAAGAGAGATAATCATGAATTCGGAGTCAGGATATTATCACTGATAACTCTCTTCTCTAATTTGCAGACCCTACTTACTATATTCTTATATATTAGAAGTAATCCATAATAATATTTCAAATTTTGAAATCAGACTCATTTTTGGAAAATGAAGTTTTTAAAGTGTTTCTAAAGCTTTGTCTTTCAGTCGTCCTCTGTCACTTGCTATTTTTTTCTGATGCACATATGAGGCACGCCACATCAGTTGGGAAACAGTGTGCTAGATCAATTATTAGTGAGTTCAATCCTTACTGCATACCCATACTTGTAAGCTCATGTCAAGGGGAGACAATTTACAGTCTCCACTCTTCACATTAGACCAGCGGTTCCCATTTTTTTTTCTCTAGGCCACATTTTTGGGAATTAAAATTTGCTCAGACATCATTACATTTTATGTGTTAAAAATTATATTTGAAAATAAAAAAACAGCAAGGGTTAAAGGAAGATAACTGTGGATTCAAAGTCAGAATATTATAACTGATAACTCTCTCCTCCAATTTGCGGACTCAAATTAATGTATTCTTAATACTTGATATAATGCAAAAATATCACAATGTTAAAATTGTTTGATAATTATTTATAACTATTTATATTGAGACTCATGCATGTAATTACAAGTAATCCATCAAAATATTTTAAATTATGAAGTCATATTTATTTTTTGGCACATGAAATTTTTAAACTGTTTCTAAATCTTTCAATCATTTCACCTTAACTGCTACCCTCTTGTGCCTCGCCTATGAGGCATGCCACACCATCTGGAAACCAATTAGACTATTACTTCTTTTTCCTGTAAGCACCAAGTTTCTCAGGACATGGGTGATCATGGCTCTTCATAACTTCTTAACAATTTTAAGATTTTTCTTTTCACCATCCCTTTAACTCACTATTCGGCCATCCATTTACACAAGCTTGTGAACTTACTGACTGTTTTCCTTTTGTCTCTTTTGCTTTTAATATATCTTGTGAGTGTCAAACTCTCCATGCGCTTTTTCCTCATTATGTGTCCTAGAAATGTAAACTGTCTAATATTAAGTATAAGTGTCATTTTCTTCCATTTTCCTTAAAACTACTTCATTAGTCATATAGCCGTCCATGGTATTCTCAGCATCCTTCTGTAGAACCGCATTTCTGTTGCGTCAAAAGCCATTTTCATCTGTGAGGAGCATTCACTGTCTTATAAAAAGTTTAGTATTACTTCACTGATCAAAGACGCTTCTCTTTGTTACTAATCAAATTTCAGTGTTTCTTAATTCTTTGCTTAGCTTTTGAAAAGCACATTTGTTGTTCCAATATGTCTCTGGGTTTGGTGTTAGATTTTTCATCCTCTGTTGCCTCAAATATTTAAATTTTTGTAAGTGTTTGATTTTGGCATCTTCAAACTTTCTGACAATCAAACACTACTGGCAATAAATATTCAGTCACAGCAGTTTTTTTTAAAAGAAATGATGTATTTCATACTATTTTTTTGTATTTATTACCAAGTGGATAATTCTAAATGAAAATAGAATGGTTCTTTTGTTATTATTACTTTGCAAAATTTTACAAGGCAAGGAAGCAAAGATGAACTCATCCGAATCACCTTAAATTTTTTCATTCTTTCATTGATGAAACTGCAATATAGGTAATTATTAAATATTTATAAATTCATTTAATGCCCATGTTATTGTGCAGTATTAACAAAAGAACCATTCTATTTTCATTTACAATTATTCACTTGGCAATAAATACTAAAAAATAGTATGAAATACATCATTTTTTTAAAACACTGGGGTGGCCTAATAATCATGGTCGATAGTGTATAAACATTTTATTTTCATTTACAATTATTCATTTGGCAATAAATACTAAAAGATTTTATGAAATACATTGTTTTTTTAAAACACTGGGGTGGCCTAATAAATACAGCTGGTAGTGTATATATTCTGTCTTAAAATTCTTGTTGAGTTTTTTCTTTTTTCACTTTCCTTTATAAACACAGACATTATTTATCTTTAGAAGGTATTTTCAAAACCAAATGTGATGACAGGTAGAAAACTGCACCTGCATCATATTATATTAAACAAAATTTGAATTTACTTTTATTTGTTTATTCATTTATTTTTTTATTTGGATTTCTCTCGGAAATCATCTCAGTGAACAGTTTATTGAAAATTGAAGTCTCTTGAGGAAATCAAAGCATGACAACCTAACGCTAGAAAACCAAGTTTACTGGTGTTAAGAGAAATCCACTTTGCTAATGTTAAATTAACGTGAATTAACAAACTTGATTGGTTGGTTGGTTCATTTAACCAGCATATAAACCTTCATTAGGTCATTTAATGCTGAAAATCATTTTGATTTGTTTTATTTAGTTTATTTGTTTTATTGTTTTTGTTTGTTTATTTTTTTTTTTCAATAAAGTTTTGTTGGTAAGATTTTTCATTCAATAAAGTTTTGTTGGCAACGTTTTTCATTTCATAAAGTTTTGTTGGTAACGTTTTTCATTCAATAATGTTTTGTTGGTAAGATTTTTCATTCAAAAAAGTTTTGTTGATAAATACTTTCATAGCATTTTGACACCGATTTGGTGGGGGGTCAACTATTTATCCATAGCTGGGACCCTAACAGTTGCTACCACTCCGGGTCAGGGTGGACCTGGGAACAACAGCAATTAAGAGGTGGTTCCATGCTCCTCACAACATCCCAATCAGAGGCCTTGCTGCTGGATGCAGTTTATCATCATACCCAGGACCAAACAAACTTGGTAATTTACTGAAAATGGACATACTTTTAAAATACAGCTGTGCTCAAAGTATCCATATAATGCGATAATTTTCATCTTGAATTTTGAAATATATTACATGCTTATATTCATTTTCTTTTTAGTATAGTATGATAAACTGAACTCTGAATGTGCACTAGATTAGCAAAAGTTGCCTTCCAAAAGCTAAGCAAAGTACTTAGAAACAGGAAAATTTCATTAGAAACAAAGAAAAAAATGCGGAATTGCTATACAATATCAATTCTCCTATATGTACTGTACTATACTGTACTGGGGTGGGGTGGCATTTACCCTGGACAGGTTGTGCTGGCTTCTTTGCTCAAAGAGATTTCATAGGACTTTTTGGTTTCATAAGACATCCCCAACTGCATATGGTATGAAGATTTTCATGCAGTAGATTGCCATTTCTTACTGTGATAGATTGATTTCCAACCAAAGCTATAGAACCCAATCTGTCTTACTATTTACCCATAGATGGAGGCATGGTGAAATAATGGATAGCAGCTCAAACTGAGGAATCAGAGACCTGAGTTCAAATTCCAGTCAAATTCATTACATTAACTTATCTGCTTACACTGCTGGGAAATGTATGAATCCATCTCTTTTCCTCCCTGCGAAAAGGCAATGAATACTGGACAATTTTCCTACAGATGAAGAGAAAACTGAAGGCAATAGAAATGTGGTTCTACAGAAGGATACTAAGAGTTCCATAGTCAGAGACTAAACTATCGCCTGGTTCACACTCCACCCACGTCTATTGAACAGGTGAAGAGGCTCATCCCTTGTTCCCTGTTTAGAATGTGGTTTCCAGTTTTCTCTTTTCTAATCTTTTCACTCCTTTTTCTTTTCTTTTCAATCGGGGTAGATAGACTAAACTATCGCCTGGTTCACACTCCATCCACTTCTATTGATCAGGTGAAGAGGCTCATCCCTTGTTCCCTGTTTAGGATGTGGTTTCCGGTTTTCTCTTTTCCAATCTTTTCACTCTTACGTAGCCCCCTGCACATCAGTGGCATTACCACCTTGCTCGGGGTGATATGATTAAAAAAAATATATATATATATATATATATATATATATATATATATATATATATATAATCGTCTTTATTATAATGGAGAGGATACATATGTTTATATATGACATATTTGTATATTTTAAAGCTGTATATGAAATGATTTTGATCAGAATTCATTTTTGAATTTAAGTTATTCTAGTCCTTCCTTACATAAGGCTGTGTTTTAGTATAACAAAGATAAACTAATGTCTAATGCAGGCTTTGGAGAGTAGCACAAACCAAGATATTTCTTTTCCCTTTCTATCTATCCCAAATAGATATTCATGTACATTTTTAGGTCTGTTTTTAGCAAAGGTATGTGGTAGGAAGTTTTACTTATGAATCCTCATCAATAACGTTCCTCATCAGCTGAAAAGAAAAATGTGTATTTGATAATACAAGACTAAAAAGTAAAGAAAAGAATGAAGAAAAGAATAAAGGAAAAAGAAACAGCAATAATGACGAAAAAAGAAACAGCAAAAAGGAAGAAAAAGAAACAGCAAAAGGAAGAAAAAGAAACAGCAATATAATTAAAGATTTGAACTCTGCCTAAACATCAAATCATCCGTGTAAAACAAACTCCAAAAATATGAGTTCAAGTCTTTGTCATGTAGAAGTATAAATGCTGATACATGTGTTTGAACCCTAATCGCCAGTGGAAGAACAATTCAAAAGAAATGGAATATTCCACAGGTGATCACAAAATAAATATAAAAACACCATACAAAAGTCTAGGTTTGATTTGGGATGTGGAATGAGCTTATAGCAAATAGCAGTTGATCGTTGAGCAATAGCGAAAAATAAGAGTTCAGCAAATAACGAATCTATCAAAAGATTCAGCTTTGAATCTACCGTGGATCAATCGTATTATGAGTAACTAAATGAACATATCAAGACGAAGATATACAACCGTGTGATACCAACACATCAGTAATTTTGCAGGCTACAATGCAACCAAACAAGATAACAACATCCTTGTTCCAAGTTACTTTTTTTAGATTTTATAGAGTTTAAAGATTGGAAAATATATTAATCTAAAACATTGTTTCCTCATCATTTTTGATCCACTAGGACCTTGGCTACACATCTTTAATGTCCCTTGTCCTCACACATATGAAGTGATATCTTTTTTCATATTATGTATAATGTAAATTGAATAGAAATTATGTAGAGTACAAATTAAATAGAAATTATGTACAGTACAAATTAAATAGAAATTATGTACAGTACAAATTAAATAGAAATTATGTACAGTAGAAATTGAATAGAAATTATGTACAGTACAAATTGAATAGAAATTGTGTAGAGTACAAATTGAATGGAAATTAAGTATAGTGCAAATTAAATAGAAATTATGTACAGTACAAACTGAATAGAAATTATGTATAGTACAAATTAAATAGAAATTATGTAGAGTACAAATTGAATAGAAATTGTGTAGAGTACAAATTGAATGGAAATTAAGTATAGTGCAAATTAAATAGACATTATGTACAGTACAAATTGAATAGAAATTATGTATAGTACAAATTAAATAGAAATTATGTAGAGTACAAATTGAATAGAAATTATGTACAGTACAAATTGAATGGAAATTAGGTATAGTACAAATTGAATAGAAATTATGTATAGTACAAACTAAATAGAAATTATGTACAGTACAAATGAAATAGAAATTATGTATAGTACAAATTGAATGGAAATTAGGTATAGTACAAATTAAATAGAAATTATGTATAGTACAAATTAAATAGAAATTATGTAGAGTACAAATTGAATAGAAATTATGTAGAGTACAAATTGAATATAAATTATGTAGAGTACAAATTGAATAGAAATTATGTATAGTACAAATTGAATAGAAATTATGTAGAGTACAAATTGAATAGAAATTATGTAGAGTTCAAATTGAATAGAAATTAGGTATAGTACAAACTAAATAGAAATTATGTACAGTACAAATTGAATAGAAATTATGTATAGTACAAATTGAATAGAAATTATGTATAGTACAAATTGAATAGAAATTATGTACAGTACAAATTGAATAGAAATTATGTATAGTACAAACTAAATAGAAATTATGTAGAGTACAAATTGAATAGAAAGTATGTATAGTACAAATTAAATAGAAATTATGTACAGTACAAATTGAATAGAAATTATGTAGAGTACAAACTGAATGGAAATTAGGTATAGTGCAAATTAAATAGAAATTATGTAGAGTACAAATTGAATAGAAATTATGTAGAGTACAAATTAAATAGAAATTATGTAGAGTACAAATTAAATAGAAATTATGTACAGTACAAATTGAATAGAAATTATGTATAGTACAAATTGCATAGAAATTATGTATAGTACAAATTAAATAGAAATTAGGTATAGTACAAATTGAATAGAAATTAGGTATAGTACAAATTGAATAGAAATTATGTATAGTACAAATTGAATAGAAATTATGTACAGTACAAATTGAATAGAAATTAGGTATAGTACAAACTAAATAGAAATTATGTAGAGTACAAATTGAATAGAAATTATGTACAGTACAAATTGAATAGAAATTAGGTATAGTACAAATTAAATAGAAATTAGGTATAGTACAAATTGAATAGAAATTATGTACAGTACAAATAGAATAGAAATTAGGTATACTACAAATTAAATAGAAATTATGTAGAGTACAAATTGAATAGAAATTATGTATAGTACAAATTGCATAGAAATTAGGTATAGTACAAATTAAATAGAAATTAGGTATAGTACAAATTGAATAGAAATTATGTACAGTACAAATAGAATAGAAATTAGGTATAGTACAAATTGAATAGAAATTATGTATAGTACAAATTAAATAGAAATTATGTACAGTACAAATTGAATAGAAATTATGTAGAGTACAAACTGAATGGAAATTAGGTATAGTGCAAATTAAATAGAAATTATGTAGAGTACAAATTGAATAGAAATTATGTAGAGTACAAATTAAATAGAAATTATGTAGAGTACAAATTAAATAGAAATTATGTACAGTACAAATTGAATAGAAATTATGTATAGTACAAATTGCATAGAAATTATGTATAGTACAAATTAAATAGAAATTAGGTATAGTACAAATTGAATAGAAATTAGGTATAGTACAAATTGAATAGAAATTATGTATAGTACAAATTGAATAGAAATTATGTACAGTACAAATTGAATAGAAATAAGTATAGTACAAACTAAATAGAAATTATGTAGAGTACAAATTGAATAGAAATTATGTACAGTACAAATTGAATAGAAATTAGGTATAGTACAAATTAAATAGAAATTAGGTATAGTACAAATTGAATAGAAATTATGTACAGTACAAATAGAATAGAAATTAGGTATATTACAAATTAAATAGAAATTATGTAGAGTACAAATTGAATAGAAATTATGTATAGTACAAATTGCATAGAAATTAGGTATAGTACAAATTAAATAGAAATTAGGCATAGTACAAATTGAATAGAAATTATGTATAGTACAAACTAAATAGAAATTATGTACAGTACAAATTGAATAGAAATTATGTATAGTACAAATTGCATAGAAATTAGGTATAGTACAAATTAAATAGAAATTAGGTATAGTACAAATTGAATAGAAATTATGTACAGTACAAATAGAATAGAAATTAGGTATAGTACAAATTAAATAGAAATTATGTAGAGTACAAATTGAATAGAAATTATGTATAGTACAAATTGCATAGAAATTAGGTATAGTACAAATTAAATAGAAATTAGGTATAGTACAAATTGAATAGAAATTATGTATAGTACAAACTAAATAGAAATTATGTACAGTACAAATTGAATAGAAATTATGTATAGTACAAATTGCATAGAAATTAGGTATAGTACAAATTAAATAGAAATTAGGTATAGTACAAATTGAATAGAAATTATGTACAGTACAAATAGAATAGAAATTAGGTATAGTACAAATTAAATAGAAATTATGTAGAGTACAAATTGAATAGAAATTATGTATAGTACAAATTGCATAGAAATTAGGTATAGTACAAATTAAATAGAAATTAGGTATAGTACAAATTGAATAGAAATTATGTATAGTACAAACTAAATAGAAATTATGTACAGTACAAATTGAATAGAAATTAGGTATAGTACAAATTGAATAGAAATTATGTACAGTACAAATAGAATAGAAATTAGGTATAGTACAAATTAAATAGAAATTATGTATAGTACAAATTGCATAGAAATTAGGTATAGTACAAATTAAATAGAAATTAGGTATAGTACAAATTGAATAGAAATTATGTATAGTACAAACTAAATAGAAATTATGTACAGTACAAATTGAATAGAAATTATGTATAGTACAAATTGCATAGAAATTAGGTATAGTACAAATTAAATAGAAATTAGGTATAGTACAAATTGAATAGAAATTATGTACAGTACAAATAGAATAGAAATTAGGTATAGTATAAATTAAATAGAAATTATGTAGAGTACAAATTGAATAGAAATTATGTATAGTACAAATTGCATAGAAATTAGGTATAGTACAAATTAAATAGAAATTAGGTATAGTACAAATTGAATAGAAATTATGTAGAGTACAAATTAAATAGAAATTATGTAGAGTACCAATTGAATAGAAATAAGGTACAGTGCAAATTGAATAGAAATTAAGTGTAGTACAATTTCAAGACCTTAGAAAATGCAATATTCATTTAAAAAAGAACAATTTAATCACGTAAACCAATTAATTTTTTTTGCTTTGGTAACATGAAAATGTAAAGTTAAAATTTCAGTGGGATCAATGTTCTCAGAGGCCAGTGCTAACCCCCCCTTCCATTCGACTACACATTAATTTTCATAAAGTAGTATTCATATAAAATAAAAAACGTTATTGTAACATTAAATTATGTACAGTACTATACCATATACAATATAGGTGAAGGTGAACAATTCAACTGGAACAATTGAACATTCTAAATGCAATTTAGAGAACTGTCATAATAGATTATTCCAATTTAAATAAATTTTTGCATCAATTTTTAACATCAACTTGAGATTTTTCTTGTTAAAAAGTTGAATAATTTTAAAACATTCAATATATATATATATATATATATATATATATATATATATATATTTAATTTCATATAATATTTTTTAAGACATAGAACAAGAAAAACAAATCTATGAATTTGGGGGAAAAAGGCCCCAGAATAACTTCAAAATCTGCTAACATTTTCCATCCTTTAATAGCCAGTTGTGCTTAGTTTAATTTGTAATGTATGCAAATATAGATAGAAAAATAAAGCAAATATTGATAAGATAGCAAGAGTTACAGAGCATTGCCCAAGGCTCTCAATCAGACTCCCTCCCAGCCTGGAGGTTCAGGGGTAGTACACACCCGTCCCTGAATGTGGTTGATGCAGGATTATCAGCTTCTGGACATCAGGCTGGAAGGCATTAGGAAAAAGTCTTAGATCAGTGTTCCATGATTTTCTGTCTGTTTCTTTAGCTGGAAAAAGTTGGGTGACTGTACTAAAACATTGCTCTACCGGATATTGGCCTCTCTGATGTCTTAACTTTACAAGATCTGGAAGATAATTTGTGTGGCATTTGGTGGGGAGGCCTCTTGTATACCATCAAAGACTTAGGCAACTGTACTGAAACAGTGTTCTACCAGTGTTAGGGCACCGCTCCTATTTGACTACAAATGGACTGTTCCCATTGCTATATATAGCAATGGTGGATTCTCTCCAGGGAGTTGTAGAGAGTCACTTGAGAGTCTCTAATGAGTTACTGAAGAGTCAGTGTGAGTCAGCGAAGAGTTAGTCACACTTCCGGTGGCGTACCGGAAGTAATCACGTATACACACGTCTTACGACGGATTGGAATCTTGTATCTTTCTATTGTAAATATTACTAATCACTTCTGTACATACTAACCGTCTTTCTGCGGAATACAACTTATATTCTGATTCTGTTGTTGAGTTATTCATTTATACTTGGCGACGTAACAACCAGATATGTTGCTTTGAAAAAAAAAAAAAGGAAAAATTAGGTGGTTTTAATGACACCCACCCCTGTGTCTATGGCTATATTGTGTTGAATGCACCAGTTCCCATTTGATCACCGAAGTTAAGCAACATTGAGCTTGGTCAGTACTTAAATGGGTGACCATTTGGGAATACCAGGTGCTGTAAATGAAAGGACCAAGAATAATCCATTGGTCCTCCAGGTTAGGGGGTTGGGTGCAGAGCTAACAACCTTACCCCGTAAAAAAACAGTTTGTTACAGTAACAAAAAGTTGCTGCCCTAGGCACCATTGGGTGTGATGGATAAATGATGATGAATGACACCCTATACTTGAACATTTTTTTAATTGCTCTGCATACCACGCCATTTTCTCATATCTTTCTCCCAATCCCAGTGGTGTTGTACCAACTACTTTGAGTATGCCAAACCTAGATCAGAGATAGAAACAAAAATGAAAAAAAAAAACACTTCATCTGATGTCATATAAGACCACATTTTATGTTTAATATAATGAAGTTAAATCTGGTAGATATCCTGATAGTTTGCTGCATTTGGGTAAAACATTAACCCCTGCCGCATGCCTTAACCTTACAAGACCTGGAAAACAATTTGTGAGGCATTGGAGCTTTTTCGAATATTAAATATGGTATTAAAAAATCAATACATGAGCAGTCAAACAGAGTTTTATGATGAGAAAACTGTTTAGCAAAGCTCAAAACAAACAGTTATGGCTGCTTAGATATTTTGCAGTGGACAAAAGTCTCTGAAACTCCTTGTAAACTATTTTATGCAAGGCAGAAAAAAAAAAGAAGCATTTTTTAATCTAAATTTAGAGATTGTCTTACCTTGACTTCCTTCTTGAAACGTTCTGGATTCTTGACATTTTCCACATCTTCTCGGCCACAAAAAAGAACAATGATATGAAAAATCAGACTCAAGAAGTTGTCGATGTGGCATTCATCTGTTGATTCATCTTCACTGATTACAATGAGGGTTATGCTGGAAAAAAGGTTAGGGAAAGAGTTAAGACGAAATGTTAATAATAGGGAAAAAGAAAAAAAATTTGGGAGTGAGAAGTGGGGGATAAAAACAAAAAGAAAAGTAAGGCAAAACAAAGAAAGAAAAATATGAAGAAAAAAGAGAGTAATGAAAGATTAAGAGGGTAATAAGACTACATAGAGATTATAGAGTTTTCTTCTGCTAGTCTGGTTGCCAACCAAGGCTAGAAAGCTCGGTTTGTATCTTCTATGTGCCTTGTTGAAGATACATCGAAAAACAAGAAAGTTAGAAGTTGATCATGGTCAGGCAGCTAAAAAAAATTCAAGCTTGTCTACAGAAATCTATACTAAGTCATGTAAAGTATGTTTGATGAGGTTTTCTAAAATAACCACACTTTCTCTAAATCAGAAACTTGAATAAACTTACTTTTTCTTTTACTATTTGGTTATTAAATCTATCTCAATAGTACAGCGACTCGGAACAACAAATCAGGGAGCTGAGTTCGAATTCCAGTTGAATTCTGATGTGGCCTTGGTTTTAAGACCACTCAAAGAAAACACGAATGCAACGGATTGGGTTAAATACATATATTGACAACAATACAAAGTACAATACTACATATAATAAATAAAGATAGTCAATCAAATATAAGCGCTTAGCAGAGTCTTGAAGTATCGCAATAATGCTACTACTACAGTTACTCGACTCAGTCCCTCACCAAGTACTGTCTCCTGGCTTAAATAGAATCTGGATGAGTTCACTCTGATATGTGGGTAATGCACCCACAACAAATTCCTTGCATTCATTTATGCACAAATGCCTTTAAGGTATTAATCTGTCTCTTCCCTCCAGTTATGGGTTAAATAATAGGACAGATTGGGTTCTATAGCCTTGACTGGCAACAAGTCTTCTGCAGAAAGCAATGGAAACCTACTGTGGGATAACCTTCTGCCCAGTCAGTCATGTCTCGAAGAGACATGATCACCCAAAAGCGTGTTTCGCGTATGGCACTTAACGGACTGACTGTATATAATAGTTGAAAACATGATTATGGCTTATACTGGGCATAAAGTGGGGGATCGTTTTTCTATTGCTATGAAGTAATAAACTGATCCCTCACTAATTGCTACTTAATAATATAATACATCTCTAACCCCTCTAGCTATGAGTCAAATAACAAGATAGATTGGGTTCTATAGCCTTGACTGGCAACCAGTCTACTGCAGAAACAGGTGTTTACTCGTGCAACCAGACTGGCAACTGGGTCCCACCCATTCACAGTCAGGTTAGCCAAATGCAGACGACAATTCTACTCCTGCAGCTTCTTCTCTCACACTTCCCGCCTGTGGAACTCGATCCCGTATTCTTGCTTTCCTAACGGCTACAACCTCCAGAAATTTAAATGCAAAGTCAATACTCATCTACTAACCACTGGACTCTAGCTCTCTCCCCACCCCCGTATAACCTTCCCTTTCTCTCCACCTATGTATTTGTCATTGCACCTGCTTTCTCAGCTTTCTATTGTTCCTTTCTAACTAGTTTGTACTCCTCACTCTTTTCTAATTAATCTTTTTACATTTATGTAGCCCCCTGCACATCAGTGGCGTTTCCGCCTTGCTCGGGGTGAAATGATTAAAAAAAAAAAACGCAGAAAGCAATGGCAACCTACTGCGGGATAATCTTCTGCCCAGTAGAGACATGATCGCCCAAAAGCATGTATCACATATGGTACTTAACTAACTGACAGACAATAGTACAGACTGTTATGGTGCTTTCTCTTCAAAAGTTACCACTCGGTTTGTGACTTTGCATTGCATTAACTCTTCTTAACAAAAGACTTGCTTGAGTTTGTATCTTTGCATTTTATCGCAGACACCCACTTTTTATTGGTGTTTTTCATATTTTATTTGTTCAATAATTTCTTCTTTCTTTCTCCGACTGTTTATTCACTTTTTCTTTCACTCATTCATTCAGTCAGTTAAGTGCCATACGTGATACACGCTTGGGCGATCATGTCTTGAAAGAGACATGACTGACTGGGCAGAAGATTATCCCACAGTAGGTTGCCATCTGTTACTTATTTTCTCTCTTTATCCAGGCTTATGGCCATATCACGTTGAATACACCGGTTCTTGCTCGATCACCGAAGTTAAGCAACGTTGAGCCTGGTCAGTACTTAGATGGGTGACCACTTCGGAAATACCAGGTGCTGTAAGCATTTAGTGACAGATGTGCGTGCTTACAGCCATATCATGTTGAATACACCGGTTCTCGCTCGGTTCTCGCTCGATCACCGAAGTTAAGTAACATTGAACCTGGTCAGTATTTAGATGGGGGACCACTTGGGAATACCAGGTGCTGTGCATATAGTGACAAATGTGCATTGTGGTGCAGTGTATATCGGCTCAGAAAGAGAAATTGGTGAGCCGAGTTCGAATTCCAGTTGAATAACCTGCATTCACTAAAGCACTGGTACACTTGGGAAAGGTATTAATCCGTCTCTTCCTTCCAGTTATGGGTTAAATAACAAGGGTAGGACTTGGAGACCCTGCCCTTAAAAACAAATCCCAATGAATCTTGATACTCGAAAAAAAAAATATTACTAGACACAAAACTTATATAAAAAAAACAGCAACAATAAATTGTTAGAAAGAAAAAGGTATTACCAGCAATAAATAAATAAAATTTTGTTGGCAATAAATGACCCGCCGAGGTTGATATGCCATAAAAACAAAACAACCAACAAACCAACTCTCTTTATCCATTCTTTCTTTCTTTTTTTCTACTTTTCATTTATTTTTTTCCTTTTAATTTTTTTATTCATTCACTTGTTCCTTCTCTCACTTCCGTTCCCCTCTTTATTCTCTTTTCATTCATTTACTCTCTTTTTTTCTCTCTTTAACTCCATCCTGTTTCTTATTTTCTTTTTAATAATCCTTGTAATTTCTGTCACTCTTTCGTTTAAAAATAAAAACGAAAGAGACTCAACGATCATTTTTAAAAGAATTATTTTTTTTAGAAGAAAGTGTCGTCTGCTGAATGTTTGGCAAATACAACGATTTGTTAGAGAAGAAAACGAATTAACAAAAAATTGCGTTTTTTTATGGGAGGGTGTTTTTTAAAATTATTCTTATGAAGTTAAGTACGAAATGAAAGGAAACAAAAAGAACAACTAAAGAATAATCACAGCAAAAACTTGTTTTCGTTTTTTTTTTAATCAAATTTTCTGCGTTGGGGGGAACCGGCATCGTCATTTTCAATGGGTCCATATCAGTAAGGAAGAAGTAATGTTTGCCAAGTAAGAAAAATCAAATAAGAGTGTAATAGATAAAAACAGGAATAGGCAGGGGGAAAAAAATGACAAAATAAGTTCTTTTACTTATTGTTGTTATAATTTTCCTTTTTATTTTTTTTCCCGCCTTTCTTTTTGCGACAAGTTCATTTTAACTCGCATGGGTTGTGATCTACTCTGACGTAACAAATATCGCGTTCATATCTTGACGCACGCGCATGCGTAACGCGTGTCTTTCGTGTTTGTTGAATGATTTTCCGCCAACAACGCAGCGGAAAACACAAAAAATGGGGAAACAAATTTAAAAACAATATCTCAAATGTAATAGTAGAGAATTGAAGTACTATTTTATTTATCAGGCTTCATATTGGAAACATACACGATTTAAAAATACTTAAGCTTTCTTTATAAAAACGATGTGAAATAAGGAATTGTAGATTTTTTCATTTTTTTAATTATCTGTTTTAAATGTTGGTGTGTATTATTGGGAAAACAGTGTTTTGATTTTTTTAAACTTTGCTCTATCAAAGTAAGTCGTTGTGATCACTGTATAATTTCTGCGGAAATAAATACGAGACATTATATTTTGACAGCACCTTTCCTTTCGTAAGAAAAGAAATTATTTTTAAAAAGTCGGCAACTAAAATTCTTTTGGTGATTAGAAGACTGCATATGCATTGATCAAATTAAAAAAAGAAAGAAAACAATCCTTTCCGCGACTACATCATGAAATGGGGTTGCAAAATCTTTGAAATAATAATGTATATGTTCCGGATTTTAATGAACAACAATAGTATCCATTGTTCATGGGACGAAGGTTGATTGATAAGTAAGGACACTATGTCATATGAATTCTATGAAACAAATTTTAGACCAGATAGGAAAATGTAAAATCAAAATTTGGCGGACCTGAAGGAGACTACCAACACCTTTAAATTTGCTGTGTTTTTTTTTTTTGTTTCTTTTTTTACTTTTTTAAGTGCAATCTTATCGATTCAAAAAAAAAAATTTGGAAAAATTTTAATTTAAACAATTTTAGGGGTGGGCTCAGTTTCTTATCGCTACAATCTCCAAAAATTTAAATGCAACGTCAATTACTACCTTCTATCTTCTTGAATCTCATTCATCTTTTATTCTTTCTTCAAGGCCCCTTTACAGCAGGGTAAAACCACCCTCAAAATAGGCCATCTACCAAGTAAATGCTTACAAACTCAAATAGATACGAGCAATAAATTCAATTGGAGGAGATAGACTAAACTATCGCCCGGTTCACACTCCACCCACGTCTATTGAACGGGTGAAGAGGCTCATCCCTTGTTTCCTGTTTAGGATATGGTTTCCGGCTTTCTCTTTTCCAATCTTTTACTCATTTCCATTCTTTTCCTCTTTATTTTTTTCAATTGGAGTAGATAGACTAAACTATCGCCCGGTTCACACTCCACCCACGTCTATTGAACGGGTGAAGAGGCTCATCCCTTGTTTCCTGTTTAGGATGTGGTTTCCGGCTTTCTCTTTTCCAATCTTTTCACTCTTACGTAGCCCCCTGCACATCAGTGGCGTTACCGCCTTGCTCGGGGTGATATGATTAAAAAAAAAATATGGATCCTCAATTTTGGAACCACTCGCCGGTACGACATTACCACCACCTGTAAAGTTGTTGCTTATCAACTTTTTTTTTTTTTTTACCTTTTTTTCAGTGCAATCTTTCCGACTGACAAAAAAATTTCAACATTTAAACAATTTTTGTGGGGGAGGGGCTCAGTTTTTCATTACACCCTTATACATCGATCCTGTGCAATTAACTTTTTTGCAACTGAATCTTTTGCTAACTTTTTGAATAAAGCTATTCTTGGAGTTTCCGATGAAGATTCCGTCGTAAGAACTAAAGAAAACTTGAAAAAGACAAAAAACAAGAGCAACAACTCGTCCACCCACAAAAAAAACAAAAAAAAAACAAAGCGGCCCCAACGCGAGTGAGTCCAAAATGGAGGATCGATTTACTATAACGTTGTATGAGAAACTGAGCCCCCCTAAAATTGTTTAAATATTGAAATTTTTCCAGATTCTTTATGATAATCAGAAACTTTATGTAAATAATCGATAAGACTGCGCTGAAAAAAGTAAAAAAAAAAAAAAATGAAAATCAACAAATTTAAAGGTGGTGGTAGTCTTCGTCAGGTCCGCCCAAAATTTATTTCTTTAAAAAGTTATGACGTTTCACTTTCATCTATGAATACGTCCCAAATTCTATAAAGCAAATACGCTTAATAAACTGTTTTCTTTCTTAAAATTATATATTGGAGTAGATAGACTAAACTATCGCCCGGTTCACACTCCACCCTCGTCTATTGAACAGGTGAAGAGGCTCATCCCTTGTTCCTGTTTAGGATATGGTTTCCGGCTTTCTCTTTTCCAATCTTTTCACTATTACGTAGCCCCCTGCACATCAGTGGCGTTACCGCCTTGCTCGGGGTGATACGATTAAAAAAACAAAAAAACAAACAGTATTTATTTGGTACAATATCCAGAGGTCACTAGAGTGGTGGAGAGTTAAAAGGAGTAGTTTATATGGATAGAAGAGGAAGAGAACATGTTCACGTTGGTAGAGTTTGAGTTTATTTTTTTATTTATTTTTTTGTTTTTGTTTAACTGCATATCAAACTCTGTGGGTTATTTAATACCAAAAGGGTGGGGGGTTTTATGGTATTTTTTTTAATGTTCGGTTATAGTGAAAAAATTGATTTAGTCAGATTTTGATGAATTTTTATTTTTTTATTTTAAAAACTAAAAATGTATTCTAGTTTTGTTATTAAAAATATGTTGCTGAGAATAATTTTTTTTTCCTTCAAAAATGTATATTATTCTATAAAAGTCTATTTTTATACTTTCATGGTGTTTTGACCCTAGTTTGGGGGTTAACTATTTGCCCATAGATGGGACCCAAACAGGTGCTACCACTCCGGGTCAGGGTGAACCTGGGAACAACTGCAATTAAGAGGTGCTTTCATGCTCCTCACAACTTCCCAATCAGAGGCCTTGCTGCCGGATGCAGTTTACCATCATACCCAGGACCTGTTCAAATTGAGTTAACCGCTAGTTGGGTATAAAGAGGTGAATTTGTACCTCATCAGAATTTGATAAATAAAAAATTATAAAGTGGGTATAAAGTGGGGGATCAGTTCTATATTACACTCAATAAATAAACTGATCCCTCACTTTGTAGCTACGATAGTTTTTATAAATTTATATTCCAGAGAATGTAAATAATTCTAAAAGACATGTCGACGTAGTTAATTAGTATTTAGTGAGTTTGTTATTTTATTTTTTACGGCTTATCAACCCTTTGCAGGATATTTAAATCCAGAAAATATTTTTAGACTGTAAGAATTTATTTTCGAGATGATAATAATTTAGTGATACACGTCTTACTAATTAACCCATTGCTGGGGGAGAAGAGATGAATTCATATTTTTCCCAATGATATTTGTGCGTAAGTAACGAACCCAACTGGAATTGGAACTTGGCTTTCCGTTAGATTTACAATTCCGAGCCGTTATCCATTACACCACCCACACATCCCTCTTCGGAAGGACGAGTATTATCTGTAACGATGCCCACCCACAGCATAAGCACATTATATTAAATGACTCACTGGCAATCCATAAGTAAATATATATATATATATATATATATATATATATATATATATATATATATATAAGCATGCGGTGTAGATATAGAAGAATCCAAAGGAGTGTATCCTCTAAGAGACCTCTAAATATATATGTATATAAATATATATAGAGCGAATATAAGAAAAGATTAAGGCAGATACGATTTCATGGTAAATCGGAAGTATAGGCCTATTTCAGGTGAACCATCATCAGCTTCCGTCATTATTGTACAGAAGATTTTACATTAATGGAATTCACAAACTAAGACAGCAAAAAAAAAAAATCGGAATAATTTTTATTTTTTATACACGAATGAAATTCACAAAGACCCAAAAAAAAAAAAATACGAAATAATTTATAATTTTTTATTTTTATTCCGTTTTTTTTTTAGTGGGGGGGGGGGGGCTTTGTGAATTTTATTCGTGTAAAATCTTCTGTACAATAAAGACGGAAGCTGATAATGGTTCGCTTGAAAAGGCCTACACTGTCGATTTACCATGAAACAACGTGTCTGCCTTAATTTTTTCTTATATATATATATATATATATATATATATATATACTGAATAAACCTATCTTTAAGGTATTCTGTGGATAAAGAAAAATAAAAGTGAGTCGCCTTTTGCGTCTTCTCTACTGCTTTGGCAACAATATCTAGTAGTCGTAAGAGGAAGTTCTTTGGCAGACAAGTGGGTAATCTCCCAATTTCATCCAACAGTAGATTCTCCTCAGATTGAAAACAACTTTAATGACAATTGTGACAAAGAGGTTCACTGAAAAAAAATATAATGATAACAACGGAATGGGTGGGAGTGGGGGATAAAGACAAGCAATGAAACGGCTGTTGATTGGTTCCTTCTATTTCTCTAACCAATCACAGCTGCAAAAATGACAATTACATTTTTTTTTTTTTTTTTTTTGTGATTCTTATATTTCCTCTTTTTGCAGATCTCACCTATTCTCTAGACCGACATTCTTTCTCTATCTCAAAGATACGAATTCCGTTCGAACAGTCTGTCCACGATACCTGATAATTGTTTCTTGTTCTTGGTCAAAAGGTCAAATCTTTTAGTGCATGAGTCAGGGTTTCTTTTTTTACAAAAATACTTAATCATCATCATGATTACAATTTTTTTTATTAACTGTATCCAATGTTCAAGCCCTTTATGATGAGAAACTTTTTATCGTTCTAGTTTTGTTTATTTCGTTGATACAAACTGAATTATTATTTACTTTGCAAAATTTTACAAGGCAGCCGGGAAGCCTTTGCTTTGGCCAGCCAATAAGAAAAAAAAAGAGATTGACATGGGCAAGAGATCATAAAAACTGGACACCAGAACAATTCATTTGATGAACACGTTATTTTGCAGTATTAACAAAAAATAATCTTATTATATATATATATATATATATATATATATATATATATATATATATATATGTACTACCGGCCATAATTATTAGGCCAACCCAGCTTTTTAAAAGAAATGAATTATTTCATACGATTTTTAAGTAAATAATTCTAAATGAAAACAGAATGGTTCTTTTGTTATTATTACTTTACAGAATTTTACAAGGCAAGGAAGCAAAGATGAATTCGTCCAAATCACCATAAATTTTCTTTATTCTTTCATTGATGAAACTGCAGTATAAGTAATTATTAAATATTTATAAATTCATTTGATGCACATGTTATTGTGCAGTATTAACAAAAGAACCATTCTATTTCATTTATAATTATTCACTTGGCAATAAATACTAAAAAAATAGTATGAAATACATCATTTTTTTTTAAACACTGGGGTGGCCTAATAATTATATATCAACACAGCACATATCAAACAATCTGGAGACTTAATCCTGAGAATACGAAACATAAATATGGAAAACATGGCTATGGCGAGCTTAAACATACACCAATATAGCTATCACAAAATGCCTCAATATATTTAGAAACCCACTCAAAAAGATCAAAGAAATGTTTCCACTACTCATCCACGAAATGATAAAATTATGTAAACTAAATCACTAGCCATTGCTTTTTCTCTTTCAACAATATACTCTACAAGAAAAACTTCGGTTGGAATCAACTATCGATGGTATTCTCTCTTGCTTTTTTTTATCTAGAACTTTTAGAATCAGATTCATTTAAAGATATCATACCAAATAGTTCTTACCTAAGATATATAGATGATGTCTTCGTATTATATCCCCAAGATGTAAAAATATTAGACATAATAATGGAACTCAGTAAGGTTGAATCTACCACTGAATTCACATATGAATTTGAAATGAGGAAGTATTAATACTTATTAATACGCAACAATAAGTAATTAGATTTTAAAGTTTATCGTCAACCCACTAACAAAAATGAGCTAATTAATTACTATTCACACCGTAACCAAATCATAAAATTTGAGCTAATCATAGGATTCTACCTCAGAGCCTTTAGGATATGCAGCCCAAAATGCCTAAATAAAGAAAAGAAATATACTGAAAAAAATCATTCAAATTTCTCCACTACGCACATCATTTTATCCTCAATGCTTAAAAAATGAGTTGACGAAATCGACAAAGTCAAACTAACAGACACCACCAATAACTCATAATCCTGCCCTCCAAAACTTTTTCTACTAACCTCGCAAAGTCATCCTTAATACTAAAATCGTTACCACGACTCCCAAGACAATCAGAGATGCAATTAAAAAGAAAAATCAACCCAACAATTCAAATTCAAATTTATCAAATTAATTATTCACAATGCAATTTGTTTTAAGTGAGAGAGACATCACGTGATCTAAAAGCTCGCATCTCCGAACACAAGAGAGACTTGCGTTTGGACAAACGATCGAACTCTCTCGTTTTGCATTGAATCGACACTGGACATAATTTTGATTTCATTAAAAATTTTGATTTCAAATTTAAAAGAAAAGCAAAAAAAATAAAATAATAAAATAAAATAAAATAAAATAAAATAAAATAAAAAGCGTAATTCTTTCCGGAGAAAATACATCGAAAACTTACTAATAACATTATTACCAACCATAAACACACGCCTAAAACATTACATCACGTCATCATCTTTCTTTGAATCCATTCTTAAATAATCTAACTTATATCTATAATAATACAAACAATACGTGCTTAAAGAGATTAGCCATAAATTAGAATGAAGTGACACCCCACTACGATGGCTGTCCGCACAAAGGTGAAGACATTAGAACTCCCGTAAGACAGGCACACATACAAAACTACGTACACAAATAAACATCTGATGCCCACTGAGACATACAAGAATATTCACAAACTTAAATGAATTGAATATTGCTGCCATATCTGGTCGGGTGCTCCTGCTATCGACCTAAGTGTCCTTGACAAAATCCAACGGAGAATCTGTAATGTGATCGACCCCGATTTGGCAGCTCAGATACAGTCACTTTCTCACCGGCGAAATGTGGCTTCCCTGTGTCTCTTCTACAAATACTTTCCTGGTTTCTGCTCCGATGAACTTAGCCCACTGCTGCCCCCTATATATGAATTTACACGAGCCACAAGATTAGCAACTAGGTCCAACCCTTTTACTGTGAAACCAATAAATTTTAAACGCAAAGTCTACTCCAACAGCTTCTTTTCTCGCACTTCCCGCCTGTGGAATTCCCTTCCATTTACTTGCTTTCCCGACAGCTATAATCTCCAAGAATTTAAATGTAAAGTCAGTAGTCATTTCCTATTTCACTAACCTGCATCCTCTCTTTCTCATGCTCCTTTCTACATCTACTCCACTCTCATCAGTATTCCTGTCACTCTTTTTCATAACTTTCCTCTTTTGTAACCCTCTGCAAAACAGTGACAGTAAAATGCCTTGCTTAGGGCGATATGATTATAAAAAAAAAAGAGAGAATTATCTAAGGTTTAAATGCACGTGACACGTTACTGACCAATGAGAACTGACCCAAACAAAATTGAAAATATCAATCTCTGTCTTTTTGTCTGTTTTCTTTCGATTCCTGACGAAGTTTTAATAAAAATGAAACATGTTAGATTGATTTATGCTTCCTGCTTGTTCTTTATTTTATCAATCTATCAGATTTTGATCAATATTTGATCTGCATTTGATCTTTAATGTATATAAGTATGTATAGGTACCTCCAAAAATTCGCTAAAAAAGGAGCATACCATAATGAAAACGGCCCCAAACTTGATAAAACAAAGTATTATCGTCAAAATGTTTATGTTATTATTAAGAGGAGAGGCCAATAGATTTTTAAATTATTTTATTAAAAATTTTAATCTCTTCGAGCAAGTTCGAAATTTTGTTTAAAAGTTTTGTTTTAATTGCATCAGCGGGGTAGTCAAAAATTAGTAAAGAGATTTTTAGCATCTTTTGGGGTATTAAAAACACATTGTTTTGGGAATTCTTGCAAAATTCAAATAATTGTCGGATTTAATGACATTTTTAGGACTTATTCACAAATGAATTAAATTATTTTTTTATTTTTTTCTTCAGAAAATTTTAGCAAAATATATTGTTTTTTTTTTTATACCTTAGTTTTATGAGATTTTGAGAATTTAAAATTCCACCCTCTTCATATTTATATTGATTAAAAGCAGGACTACTTAGGGAATTTCAATTATCAATTTGTTTTTGTAAAACAGAAACACCATTTACCGAAAATCTGTTCTGAATCGTAAAATAAAAAATGTAAAAAAAAATATGACATTATTTAACTAAAAAGGGTTTTAATTGCTTTTATAAATAAGATATATATTAAGGACATTATTGTTTCAAAAAAAAATCGATAAAAAGTGAATTTTTACGAGAATTATTTTCATTTTTAAATTTAAAACTTCTAAAATTCTATGGTAATTTTCACTCTTTAGATGATTTTATTATTAAGTAAAAACTACATTTACTAATCATAAATTGAAAAGTTTAGTACAAATCATTAAACAACAATGTATTTTTTTTAATATTTGATTTTTTTTTTTTTTGTATGTGTGTAAACGTTCTGATTTTTGAAGATGTGGTTGTACAAACACAGCGTTTTCAGAAAATAAGAGGGCTAACTATAATGAATTTAAAGTCAGAAAGTATTTAAATTCCAATTAGATTACGGAGAACATTTTCCTATTTTTTTAATATTACTGAGTACTTAACAATTCTACATAAAAGGCGCTCACGTTATATTAAATTATTTTTTACGACTAAAGCCTCCTGAGATAAGAATTAATCTATCATAAAGATGTCGAAGATGGCAAAAGCTTAAATAAACAGCTACTATCGTGTTAAAAAGGCATTCCTGCGATATTTTAAACTTAAAGTAAATAATATTTGTTTCAAATCACATTAATTATATTAGAATATAATTAATGTGAATTGAAACAAATAATATTTACTCGATCCATTCGAAAAGGGATTTAAAAAAAGAAACAAAAAGGACATTGTGGTTAGATTTTTTTTTTTTTTTGGAAAGTAGGTCAGACCGAAAATCTTTCAATCTACTCTTTGTCCAAAGATATAAACATGAGAAATATGTTTTGTTTTTTTGTTTTTTTAATCATATCACCCCGAGCAAGGCGGTAACGCCACTGATGTGCAGGGGGCTACGTAAGAGTGAAAAGATTGGAAAAGAGAAAGCCGGAAACCACATTCTAAACAGTGAACAAAGGATGAGCCTCTTCACCTGTTCAATAGACGTGGGTGGAGTATGAACCGGGCGATAGTTTAGTCTATCTACTCCAATTGTTTATGACAAGCTAGAGACCATCATAAACCCACTGGGTTTCTTTTAAAAACAGTTTATGATGCAAACTGATGAGGTAACAATATTATCAATTTTATAATAAATTCTTCTTCTGTTATTTGCCATGTCCTTTCAGGACGTAGGCGATTATGGCTAATATTTCTAAAACAAAGTTTCAGAAAAATATATTTTATTTTTCGAAGATTTTTTTAATATATAGAATTACATTGCAAAACAGACCAAAAAAGGACTACTAAAAAAAAGGCTCTAATAAGCTATTTCAAAAAAAAAAAAGTGAAAAAAGTCAATTTAAATTAGTTTTTGAAATACAGCAAAGCATTTTGCTTGTTGGAAATATTAAATTTAATTTATTAGCTTGAAGTTAAGACTAAAATAAAAGATTCCGGAAAGATATTTCATTTTAAAAAATTAATTTTAAAAATTAATTTTAAACCTTAGATATCGCGTTTTCTGTGGTGATACCTAAATTATACACATATAACCATCTATGTCTGAGCATAAACAAATACTTTGACACAACCTCCTATATGGATACCTCAAAATAAATACACGCATTCAATGAAATCTCCCACCCGCTACTTATGAATACACACCTATCCAAACGCACCTACAACTATGGCTTCCATTTCTCAGATGATTGCTTTCATTATTGTTGGAATTCAGTGTTCATCGTTCAAAACAGGAACTGGATATTTTCTAACAACATGCAAGAAGAAGCCAGAAACGGTGAAAACAAAATTGCTAAGGTTTGTAAGATTTCTTTGAGGAGTCTCAGAATCTCAATTGCGTAATTATTCTGGCGTGAGTTTTTCTTAAAATCTCACAGAACAAGCTTAATCTCAAAAAGCCCATTCTTTTTCTTCATTTACCGCATGCCTTCGGGAAATAGGCAATCATGGTCCTCCACATCTTCCTGTTCTTTGTAACTCTTTATATATTTTGTCTTGTTGTATCTTCCAGACCCTGCTCTGCTATCTATTTCCTTAAGCCTATCAAGTACGTCACGAGCTGTTTTCCCCTATCTCTATTTTCTCTTGATGTGCGTTGTGGTGCAGTGGATATCAACCCGGAACGACAAATCGGCAAGCCGAGTTCGAATTCCAGTTGAATTCTTTGTATTTACTTACGCGAAAATACCCTAGGGAAAGGTATTAATCCGTCATTTCCCTCCAGTTATGGGTTAAATAACATGACAGATTGGGTTCTATAGCCTTGGTCGGCAACCAGTCTACCACAGAAAGCAATGGCAACCTACTGCGGGAGAATCTTCTGCCCAGTCAGTCATGTCTCTTTCGAGACATGATTGCCCAAACGTGTATCACGTATGGCACTTCACTGACTGACTATTTTCTCTATCCGCCCTGTGAGTTTCAGATTCTCCAAGCCCTCCTTCCTCATTACGTGTCCCAGAAACTTCAACTGTTTTTTTTTCCTGATGTTAAGTATAAGTTTCCTTTTTCGTTTCCATTCTCTCCCAAAACCGCGTCGTTGCTCACATGTTCGGTCCATAGTTTCCTCAGCTTCCTTCTGTAGAATCACATTTCCGATGAAGCAATCCTCGATCCATTCGAAATGGGATTAAAAAAAAAAGGAAAAAAGGACATTGTGGTCAGATTTTTTTTTGGAAAGTAGGTCAGACAGAAAATCTTTCAGTCTACTCTTTGTCCAAAGATACAAACACGAGAAAAATGTTTATGACAAACTAGAGACCATCATAAACCCACTGGGTTTCTTTCAAAAGCAGTTTATGATGCAAACTGATGAGGTAACAATATTATCAATTTTATAATAAATTCTTCTTCTTTTATTTACCATGTCCTTTCAGGACGTAGGCGATTATGGCTTTCCACATTTCCCTATCCCTTGTCGCTCTTAATACCCTTCCTCCTGTTGCCCCATGCAACCCTCGTTCTCTCATCCATCTGATTAGGTCCTTCAAATATGTTATCCGCTGCTTTCCCCTGTCTCTTTTCCCCTCTATCTGGCCTGTTAGTATCAGGTTCCCCAAGCCCCACTTCCTCATTGCATGTCCCAGGAACTTCAGTTGTCTCTTTCTGATGCTCAGTATTAATTTTCTTTTCGTTTCCATCTTTTCCAAAACCTCATCATTGCTCACATGCTCGGTCCATGATATTCGCAGCATCCTTCTGTAGAACCACATTTCAGCTGATTTAAGTTTTTCCTTTATTTTCGAAGATATTGTCCAACATTCACTGTCATATTGAAGAACCGACATCACATACCTTTCCAGTACTCTCTTCTTTCTTTCTAGCGAAATTGTCCTGTTTCTTAATACTTTACTCAACTTCTGGAATGCTTCCTTCGCCATGCCAATTCGCCTTCGGATCTCAGTGTCGCACTTTCTGTCTTCTGTTTGAACACTTCCCAGGTATTTAAAGTTTTGTACCTGCTTGATTCTGGTATCCCCCACCTGTATTAAGCATTCTGAGCTGCTCTTTTTGCTGATGACCATGCATTCGTTTTTCTTGCAGTTTATTTGTAGTCTTTTTAGTCACTCTTTTCAGCTACCTTCTGTAGGAGATCTTGTAGTTCCTTTTCCGTGTCTGCAATCAGCACTGCATCATCTGCATATTTTATGTTGTTCAAATTGTGGCCTCTGATGACAAATCCTGGCATAACTTCTCATTTTAATTTCTACATAGAAACAGTTGGTTGGTTGTTTTTGTTTTATGGCATATTAACCTCGACGAGTCATTTATTGCTAACTAATTTTATTTATTTATTTATTACTGGTGATAACCTTTTTCTTTCAACAATTTATTGTTGATTTTGTATAAGTTTTTGAGTCTAGTAATACTTTTTTCTTTTCGAGTATCAAGATTCATTGGAATTTGTTTTTAAGGGTAGGGTCCCCAAGTCCTACCCTGTTATTTAACCCATAACTGGAGGGAAGGGATGGATTAATACTTTTCCCAAGGGTACCAGTGCTTAAGTGAATGCAGGGTATTCAACTGGAATTCGAACTCGGCTCACCGATTTCTCTTTCTGAGCCGATATCCACTGCACCACAACGCACATCCGTCACTAAACGCTTACAGTACCTGATATTCCCAAGCGGTCACCCATCTAAGTACTGACCAGGCTCAACGCTGCTTAATTTCGGTGATCGAGCGAGAACAGGTTTATTCAATGGGATATGGCCGCAAGCACGCACATCTGTCACTAAACGCTTACAGCACCTGGTATTCCCAAGCGGTCACCCATCTAAGTACTGACCAGGCTCAACGTTGCTTAATTTCGGTGATCGAGCGAGAACCGGTGTATTCAACGTGGTATGGCCCTAAGAACGCACATTCGTCATTAACGCTTACAGCACCTGGTATTCCCAAGCGGTCACCCATCTAAGTACTGACCAGGCTCAACGTTGCTTAATTTCGGTGATCGAGCGAGAACCGGTGTATTCAACGTGGTATGGCCCTAAGAACGCACATTCGTCATTAACGCTTACAGCACCTGGTATTCCCAAGCGGTCACCCATCTAAGTACTGACCAGGCTCAACGTTGCTTAATTTCGGTGATCGAGCGAGAACAGGTTTATTCAATGGGATATGGCCGCAAGCACGCACATCTGTCACTAAACGCTTACAGCACCTGATATTCCCAAGCGGTCACCCATCTAAGTACTGACCAGGCTCAACGTTGCTTAATTTCAGTGATCGAGCGAGAACCGGTTTATTCAATGGGATATGGCCGTAAGCCATAGAAACAGTAAAAAAATATTTATTGTTTCACCGGGATTTAACAGTTAAAACCTTCTGTGAAAATTTTGAGTTAATAGCTTAAAACAGGTGAACTGTGGTCTTTCTCAAAATCATAACTAGATTTTGTATCAATAATTAGTTAATAACGAGTATTTTTCTAATGCGAAAACAAATGAAAAGAACCAAAACGCCTTAATTTAAATAAATCCTGATCGAAAGTTTGGAAAAACATTATTTTACGATATCAATAGATATGTCTTACTTCTTTACATTAAAAGAGAAAAATTTTCCATAAAATGTACTTTGAATACAAAATTAATATTTAATACTTGGTACCTCGACTTGGAATGACAAAACGGGGAGCCGAGTTCAAATTTCAGTTGAATTCGTTGCATTCACTTACGCACAAATACCCTTGGGAAAGGTATTAATGCGTCACGTCCCTCCAGTTATGGGTTAAATAACAAAACAGATTGGGTTCTATAGCCTTGGCTGGCAACCAGTCTACCACAGAAAGCAATAGCAACCTACTGCGGGATAATCTTCGGTGCTTACGTATTATCGGGAGGACCTTTAAAAAAACGACTCAAAAATTAAAGTAAATTATTTATTGAAACGGTTAAAACAATAAAATGGAATTACATTTGTAATTCCGGAGGCCAGAACGTCGCAATTGCTTCCAAAAGTGACTCAAAGACATCAGTACAGGCAACATGCTTCCGCCACATGAATTCGGCCAAATACGACTCCAAATGGTGACGTGCAGTGCCACAGTGCTTCTTGTTTCGCCACTTTGTCGATCCCCATAGGCGTTCCACTGTCTGCGTATGAGCCCCGGTGTTCGAATCCACAAAGTTGTACTTGTGGTTGACGTTGAGGTGATGAAAGCCTGATTTTTCCAGTTCCTTGGTGTTATAAGCGGGGAAAAAAAAGAAAAAGTAAAAATCAAAGGTCCTCCCGATAATACGTAAGGACCTAATCTTCTGCCCAGTTAATCATGTCTTTTTCGAGACGTGATCGCCCAAGCGTGTATTATGTATGTCACTTAACTGGCTGACATCTACTGATTCACTGAAAAAACAGCATAGCATGAAGAAAAAAATCCCCAAACTTAATACAAACAAATTTTTATTGTCAAAATGTTCAGAAGGAAAGTTACCAGAGTTTACGATGGAGAATGTAATATTACGAAACTCAGTTCATTTCCGCACCCCTCACGGTGAAAATACATTAATTATGAAATTCTTACAAAAATCTAATAACTATTAGATTTTAATGAAACTTTCAGGACTTATTCACAAAAGAATTAAGTTATTTTTTTAAATTATTATTTTTAGAAATTCTTGGTAAAAATATTTGTTTTTCATGTGTTGCTCTCCTCCTCCACGAATTTTAAAAACTTTATCAAAAAAAAATAATATGTTACGGATGCATATTTTATTTTTGCAAGATTTTTAAAACCGTGAATCAACTTTTGTTTACCAACGTGTCAGTCTGTCAACATGGACGAAAAACTGAATACTATTTTTTAGGATTTATTGCCAAGTGGATAATTCTAAATGAAACTAGAATGGTTCTTTTGTTATTATTACTTTGCAAAATTTTACAAGCAAAGATGAACTCGTCCGAATCACTCTAAATTTTCTTCATCCGTTCATTTATGAAACTGCAATATAGGTAATTATTAAATATTTATAAATTCATTTTGTGCACATGTTATTGTGCAATATTAAGAAAAGAACCATTCTATTTTCATTTACAATTATTCACTTGTCAATAAATACTAAAAGTTGAATAAAATTCATCATTTTTTTAAAACACTGGGGTGGCCTAATAATTGTGGCCAGTAGTGTATAACCATTCTATTTTCATTTACAATTATTCACTTGGCAATAAATACTAAAAAGTAGTATGAAATGCATTGTTTTTTTAAAACACTGAGGTGGCCTAATAATCATGACCGGTAATGCACATAGATACACACATACAAGATTTAGTATTATACCCCCCTGCGCACCAGTGGCAGTAATGCCTTGCTTGATGTGAAACGATTATAAAAAAAAAACAAATTAGACTCTTGATTTTAAAAGAACACGAGAATGATGGCTGTTGTGGAACTGCAGAATGACTAGGCAATGAGAAATAACTTTCTGGCTTGTATTCAACACCAAAGACAAATCGGACATTACTTTCTCCACCACGTCAGCCAGCCTATGTACTGTAGAGATCACGATTCATTATACAAATTAGTTGGTACTGGCAGATACATCGCCGCCGTCTTATCCAATCTTATCTGAAGCCCAAAGACTTTGTAGGATTTGTTGAGCTGGATCATTAAGTACCGCTTATTACTGATTTTATGGGAGACCAAATCACAGTGGTCCGCATGAAGTAGTTCTCTTATCAGTGAATTATCAGGAAGTCTTTATTTTAGCAGCAAATCTCCTGGGGTTGACTAATTTACCTGTTGTTCCATATCGCGTGTAAATTCCATGCTTGCAATCCTTAAATACATTCGCCAAAATGACAGAGAAGAAAATAGAAAACAACATCAGCCAAAAAATATCTCCCTGAAGGGCAATATTTTCCACTCTAAAAGTTTCAGGAAAGAGACTTTTTTGCGTCTAAAGTAAGAGATATATCCGAGATGTTTGTAATCCTATATGACAGCAAATACTGGACAATCCTTTTTTTTTATTTTTTTTTTTTATTTTTTATTTTTTTTTTTAATAATTTCACCCCAAGCAAGGCAGTACCACCACTAGTGTGCAAGGGGTTTACAGCGACAGAAAAGATCGGGTGAAATGAGTATTGAAAAAAAAAGATAACAGATGAATTGGATTAAGGAAGATGGCAGTAGACATTGTATTTAAATTTTTGGAGCATTATATCTATTAGAGAAACAAGTAAATGAAAGGAAGTTCCACAGGCGGGAAGTGAAACAAAAGAAACTTTTAAAGTAGAAGTGACAGTTAAATTTTACTATTTCATTGGACGAAAAACAAAAATGATAACTTTTGAAAACTCTAAAAAAAGTTGAGATTCCAATCAATATAATTTCTATTTGAAAAACACCAGACTATTTTGCTTACTGGAAATAGTAAATTTAATCATTTAGCTTTCAATTAAAACTAAAATAAAAATTTCAAAAAGGGTGGGACCTAGATACCAATCTAGTCGCACAAAAATCAAAGACGAAGAAGATACTTGAAGCAAGATAAATGTAGTTCTACAGAAAGATGATGAGGATACCATGAACCGAACATATGAGCAATGATAAAGTTTTAGAGGAAATGGAAAGAAAAAGGAAAGATGAAGAAGAGACTTAAAGCATCAGAAATGTAGTTCTACAGAAAGATGCTGAGGATAACATGGACCGAACATGTGGGCAATGATAAAGTTTTAGAGGAAATGGCAACAAAAAGGAAGGATGAAGAAGAGACTTGAAGCAACAGAAACGTAGTTCTACAGAAAGATGCTGAGGATAACACGGACCGAACATATGAGCAATGATAAAGTTTTAGAGGAAATGGAAACAGAAAGGAAAGATGAAGAAGAGACTTGAAGAAATAGAAATGTGGTTCTACAGAAAGATGCTGAGGACAACACGGACCAAATCTGTGAGCAACGATCAAATTTTTGAGAAAATGAAAACAAAAGCTTAGACTTACGAATCAGGAAAAGAAGGTTGAAATTTCTAGAGTATATAGTAAGGTAAGAGGGCTTGGAAAATCTGATACTCACAGTACAGGTTGAAGGTCAGTGGGACAAAGGAAAACAACACATAACTTATTTAGTGAGTAAATGGATGACAGAACAAGTTTTAGGAGAAATAACAAAGAATCAAAATTTATTAAGAGCTAAAAAAAAAAGAAATAGTGGGGAGCCATGATCACCAAATCCTGAAGGGACAAGATACATAGAAGGAGAAAAAGAATGAATGGCTGACAAAACAATGTTAAGGAGAGAAAACAAAATAATCAACATTTTTTAAGAGCTACAAAAAGCAAGAACTCGTTGAGAGCAATGATCTCCTATTTCCTGATCACCACATAAAGTCAAAGAAGAGTTTATGTGATACAGACCCTTTCTTTTATTGGTAAGGATTTGTCATATTTGTTGTGATTTAACTGATCTATCATTAAACAAATGACAAGTGACAGTGTGATAATGCAGTGATTGTGCAACCAATGTGTGTATTTGAATTATAATTATTAGAGAAACTAGCAGTATAGCCCGGCGTTGCTCGGGTGCAATGAAAGCTTTAAAACTAATCCTCTTTGGACGTTGGCACGAAAGACTAAAAAGCAATAGTTGTTTCCAGTTAAAGCGAAACCGTAGACTGAAAGAAAATGAATGAATGTCCAGTTAAAGCGAAACTGTAGACTGAAAGAAAAATAAATGAATGTAAGTCAAATTTTGATTTCCTAGTATCGATATCAAATAAGTTTTTTTTTGTCGTAAACTGAATTTTGAAGGCTAAATAAGTCCTCTGAGTAAATGGTATCATCGCTGAGACTAAGAACTACAATTATACCTACTTAGAGCCAAACCCGAAGCAAAAACAAAAATTAAAGGGCTGAAAAATACAGACATACAGGCAGATAAACAGAAACACACACACAAATATCTTGCCTTATATATATATATATATATATATATATATATATATTATCGATTTTCTGCACTATTGTAAGAACTGTAACCTTGAAACTTCTGACTATTGTTTCTTATGTCTTTGTCTATGAGTGTATCAAATTTGATTAAAATCGGACCACTCCTTCTATAACCTGATTTTTTCGATTATCGATTTTCGATATTTATCGGGGGTACCTCGACACAAAATCTCGCTAAGAACACTCGCAGACACTTATAGTACAACTGTGTAAATTTTCAAGAAAATCGGTTGTTCCGTTTCAAAGTCTATAGGTAACGGACACACACACACACACACACACACACAAAATTCCATTTATAAATGAGTTTAGATTGAGATATTCTCCAAATAGGCAAGTGAATAATTAGTTGAAATTACTGTGGCGCATGAGGAGGAAATAGGGTTAGGAAAAACTGTTACTCACAGGACAAATTGAGGAAAGAAGAGCAAAGCAAAGCAACATGCAACACTTGATGAGCTTTATATATTCTAAATATCATGAGGTTATAAATTTAACTGTTTTCCTTTAGTTTTTGAAGATTTCAGTCATACATGTTGGTTTGTTACTGGAATTAACATATCTTAAAAAATCCAGGGTGCAGATTTACATTTTGAGAAGAGTTGATAGCAGCACTCTTGAGAATTTTTCATTGAAGTAAGTTAATTTCTCTTTTAATAAGTGTGGCATTCTTTGGATGAAAGGTTGTGGTTGAATTTATTTCCAAGTTTCTATTTGTCTTTATTCATGAAATATATATATATTTACGCTTTCACACCCTGATTGAGCACTCTGGAAGAATGGTAGACTTTGAAAAACAGTAGCTACTCTGGCATCTACGCATCGTTCATTCAGCAATGAATTAGAACACTCTCAGCTACTGGGCATGTATAATGATAATATACACGCTAAAAAGTCTGCTTCCTTCTCCCGAGCGCCCGTAGCTCAGTAGTAGAATCGCCGACTGACGCCAGTTCGGTCGGGTTTCAATCCTGGGTAAAAAGCAATCGGCTGTCTAACCGCACTGAAACACAGCGAAACAGATCTGTCTGTGGATGACTATTATATTGATTGATTGACTGATTGATTGTTTAATTACTTAGTTTCTGGTCATAATAAGATTAGACCAGTGCACATTTGTATTAAGAAGTGTTCAATACATTTATACTGTAGAAATTTTGAATATTTTCCATTTGTAAACGAGTTATTACGTGACCTTGGTTTATACCATGAGTGGTGTCATCAGGCGATTTGCAATTGCAAATCACCTGAAGACACCACTCGAAATCTCGAAAAATAGAAATTTCCATGTCTCAATGTAAATTAAATTAATTTTAAATAATAAAAAAATTTATACCTTTTCTTTATGTTACGGAACAAAGATTAAATGGTTTTAACAAACAACATATTTATAATTTAATTTATTTGTCTGAACATTATTTTTTTTTATCCGTAATCGTATTTAAGTATAGATATTCTGTTTTTAATCAAATAGTATGTTTAATATTTATTTGTACCGGTCTGATTATATACAATAAATTTTGTTACGAAAATGTGTCTCATTCATCAGGAATCCAACCCCTAGAATATGGAATCATTCGTGGTCAAGTGGTCTAAGACGCACCATATCAATTTGTGGCTTCCCAAAAATTTATCGTAAATAACTAGGTCGATAGAAATAAATATATAAACATACTGTTTGATTAAAAACAGAATATCTCTACTCAAATACGAGTATCGATTCAAAATAATGTTCAAACAAATATATATATATATATAGAGAGAGAGAGAAATTTATATACACAAACATAGACATATCTGTGATAAGCATTTACACATACACACTCATACATACATCACTGTCATACATGTACACATAAATTTAGTTAATATTTAACCAAAGATGGGGAAAAATCATTTTTATTTTATTCCCACTTGATATGTGTAGGGAAAACACTTTCAAAATGTTTTACAAATTTAGAATAAGCTAACTTAGAGATGAATAAGAGAGAGAAATATATTAAAAACGAGAAGAGAGTGAGAGATTCAGAACAAAAGAAAAAGAAAGACAAACTAACAGATACAGGGGGGCAAAAACAACTGAAGAGAGAGGAGGAGGGCTGAAAAAATGAAAAGAAAAAGAAGTGAGAAAAATTTCCAATAGACAGAAGAAGAAAACGAAAGAAGATGAAAGAAAGCGTAAGAAAAAAGAATGAGATGAAATCACAAATAGAGAGAGAGAGAGAGAGAGAAAGGATGACAGAATAAGTGAGGGGTATTGGTAGAGAATGAAATAAAAAATACTGCATAAAAAGTTCAGAGACTGTTAGCTATTAAATGACTTTTACTCAAAGATAGGGAAAGCTTACAGAAACTGTGATTCTTAATTTCATGGTGGAGTGATTTTGAGAAAAATGTGAAATCTCCAGTGAGACATGGGAAATGCTAGTGAACATGACAGATGACCAAACTGGTTAATATTTAAATTGCCTGAACTTTTGTTTAGCACCTCACATCTTACACACTCTCTCTCACTCTCTCTCTCTCTCTCTCTCTCTCTCTCTCTATATATATATATATATATATATATATATGGTGTATCGAGGCAGCAGTTAATTTTCTAAACATATACTGTTAAATATAACAGACAATGAACTTTAATCATAAGCCGTTCTAAACATCGTATTTAGATTTTGATTTCAGGTGAAAATAAAGACAAAAATTGTCCAACATTCGGATATTTTTTTTTATTATGTTGGTTCTAAACTTTCGGCTCACATGAGTCATCTTCAGAGAGGTTACAGGGACGTTAACATAAAAACATCCACCATCAAAAATGATTTTATCTTCTGTTGACATAAAACATTGCTAAGCAATGCTAACAGTCACCAACTAGCAGACGCAGGCCGTAAATTTGTAATGACGTCACATTTGTAATGACGTCACACCGCGTGAGAGACGGAAATGTTAACAGAACCACATGTCTAAATGCAATGTAATGTGTTATGACCAGATTGAAATGTGATTTTATTAAGTGTCGGTTGTTTTGATTTAATGTAGATGGCCTCCAATATCTGAAGGTTCCTTTTACTGTGTGTATGAGTGAGTATTATTGTGTTTTTGACTAAAATCTGTCTAATATTACCTACATGGCTATGTTTTTCAAAGAAATGTTGTTTAATTCAATTCTGATCAGATATGTGACAGGTGTAGTGGACGGTGGGTCCACTTACTAATTTAGATTTACGAGTCGACTCGACGTAACCTTAGTCATGGTGAAATAAAACAGACAATAAGAAAGAACGAGTAAGGCGAAAGTAACCAGAAAAACAATGTATTGACAAAGGTTACATGGGGTTGAGAGAGCATGCATAAGAAAGTGAAAAGGAAAGAGTCATTCCCCGTCGTCTGTTCGTAGAAACAAAATAAGATGTATGAAGTTTTTTCTCTAGCTGAAAGAAAGGTTTGTAACAATTGTTAAGATTATCGTAAAGAGTTCAAAGTTCAAATCCTTGATGAAGAAAGTCAGACAGAAGACAAAGTTCTGTGTCTGTGTGTGCGTTGAGTAGAGAGAGACTTACATGCGAATGTAGCAATCTTAGGCAGTCTGTGGATTTCTACTGACGAAGGTTGGAAAAATTGTAAATTTATGTGTAGGAAGTTATTTTATGTAAAGTCCTGTTTGAATGAAAGTTAATGTGCATAGTGTTAATGTCGGAGAAGAAAAATAAAAGAAATTTTTGCGCCACTAATTGCTACACGCAATTAGTGCGCGTGTGTTTGTGTGAGTTAGGAAGACATGTTTGCTCTTGTCCCGGGACGAAATCCTAACTGGTGTACCACATGATGTTTTCCGTTTTTATTAGCATCGTTTTTGGCGAGAACCAGTCATCACGTGGACACCGAGTGACCATGCGTGTGTGTGTGTGTGTGTGTGTGTGTGTGTGTGTCAATGTATGAAACCCCACACAGGTAAGTCTATGGGAGAGCGTGATTGTAGTAAAACTAAGATATGTAGTGGGTTTATTATATATATATATATATATATATATATAAATGAATAAGGAACGAAGAAAATAATTGTAACATTCAAAACATTAATTTAAAACAGTGCTCAATATGAAAATAGACCAATGAATATTTATTATAAATTATACTTTAGAACATGTACAAACTACAAGCTACTACAAAATTGTGCATTTTCTTTCAACATTGAAAGAACAATATCTCATCAGGTAGTTAATAATGATATATATGTTGGCAATAAAGTTCCTATTAGTTGCTTACAATAACAAATAAGACAAAGTAATTAATCAACAGTCCAAAAATTTCTGGTTAATTCTAAGTAATAACAAACAATAAAATGTTATCGTAAACAATAGTAAATTAATTACTGATACTGTTCAAACTACAAGCCACCTACCTACTTCAATGGATTCCCTAAAATGTGAGATAACTCTTTAACAAAAGTCAAGACACAAATGGTTCTCACAGCTTAAGTCTGCAAATACATCTCAAATAAATTGCTTGAGGTCATTGATATTTCTTGGTTTCATTGCAAAAAAAAAAAAATCTTTAATAATTCCCCATATAACGAAATCCGTCGGGGCCAAAGTTGGTGAGCGATGAGGACACTTAATGCTGCCATGTTGACCTCGCCATCTGCCTGGAAATGCTGCATCAAGACAATTTCTTACTTTAATTTCCGATGAGCTACAATTATAAACCAACTTTGATGATTTATAAGCTACAGTTGGGAATCTGTTTGCATTGTATGTATTGATTTACTATTTTTTATGATTCTGCTTTGCTTTTTTATGATAAGTAACTTTATTACCACTATATATATATATATATATCCAGTCCGTAAACGGTGAGAATAATCCAATAAGATAAACTTAATATAAGATATTAAGTGTTATATATATATATATATATATATATATATATATATATATGTGTATCGAGGCAGCAAATAATTTTTTAAACATTTACTGTTAAATATAAGAGACAATGAATGCCTATTATGTTTAATCACGAGCCGTTCTAAACGTCGTATTTTGGCTTTAATTTCAGTTGAAAATAAAGACAAAAATTCTCCAACATTTGGATAATTTTTTATTAAGTTAATCTAAGCTTTCGGCTCACATGAGCCATCTTCAGAGAGGTTATTAAGACGGTAACACAATAACATAATCAATAATAAAATCACGTGTAAATCTGGTCATAAGACATGACATTGCATTTGAATACATGGTTCTGTTGTCATTTCGCGCTATCACGCGGTGTGATGTCATAGAATCGCATTGCAAATTTGCGAACTGCGTTTGTTATTTTTGGTAACGATTGCCGTTGCCTAGCGGAGTTTTATGTCAACACAAAATAAAATCGTCGCTCTATCCATCCCATGAGTATTAGATTCTCCAAGCCCTTCTTCCTCATTACATATCTCATAATATTCAGTTGTCTCTTCCTGATGTTAAGTATAAGTTTCCTTTTTGTTTCTATTCTCTCCAAAACCTCATTGTTGTTCACATGTTCGGTCCATGGTATCCTCAGCATCCTTCTGTAGAACCACATTTCTGTTGCTTCGAGTATCTCTTTCTACTACTAAAGAAAAACTAACTTTGTTGGTGTGACCAACAGACAATATCATAGAAGACCTATCACTTTAGAAACGAAAAAAAGCCAAACATGTAAAGTAAACAGAAAGACAAACCAAAAGGCAAACCCTGAGCTACTTAGTAATGGAAAGGGTTCAATGCTCAGATTATTTAAACAAAGCAAAAATGCTTCACAACATCAACACTTAAAAAGCAGCCCTAATCGTTACCCAAGTTACATGCTTCTGCAATCTTCAGACGACTAGAACACAGCCTTTCATCTGAAGATGGTGTTTGGTATATTTTTCTTTCTGATTATATCACCAATAAATGTGCGTTGTGGTGCAGTGGATATCAACTTGAAACGGCAAATCGAGAAGCCAAGTTTGAATTCCAGTTGAATTCCTTGCATTCACTTACACACAAATACCATTAGGAAAGGTAGTAATCCGTCTCTTCCCTCCAGTTATGGGTTAAATAATAGGACAGATTGGGTTCTATAGCCTTGGCTGGCAACTAGTCTACTGTAGAAAGCAATGGCAACCTACTGCAGAATAATCTGCCCAGTCAGTCATGTCTCTTTCAAGATATGATCACCCAAACCCCAAACCGTATACAGTGTAACCCTGATATAATAGAGTTGTCGGGACCGGATAAAAGTTCTCTTATATCTGAGTTTATCTTATATCCGGGTTTGATCTATTTTGTATAAATTACCTCAGGCTCTAATGTGGGACCAGAGAAAATCTCTGTTATATCCGGGTTATACTGTATCACATATGGCACTTAACTAACTGACTATATCACCAATAGTCTTGGACGTGATGGAATCAATCCTAGTGTTTAGGGTGACTAATTTGTTTACAGTTACACAAATTTGATAACCCGACCTTCTAGCAACCTTTTAACTAAACTAAAAAAAAAAACTCAGTTCAAAATACACACATTTATTGTATCAGTCAGTCAGTTAAGTGCTATACGGTTTGGGCGATCATGTCTCAAAAGAGACACGACTGACTGGGCAAAAGATTTTCTCACAGTAGGTTGCCATTACTTTCTGCAGTAGACTGGTTGCCAACCAAGGCTATAGAATTCAGTCTGTTCTGGAGAGAGAAATGACAGATTAATACCTTTCCCAAGGTTATTTGCACATAAGTAAATGCAAAGAAATCAACTGAAATTTGAACTCGGCTCTTCGATTTTTCATTCCGAGCTAATATCCACTGCATCACAACATATATTAAAGCGTGGTACACCCTGTACAAGACTTGAGAACCACCTAGGTAGAGAGTTACACTAAATGATTTAATTAGCATGTTTTTGTTATTGACAACAGTTTAAGAAAGTCAAACGTACTTAGACATTTTTTATGTGCCGTGTCTCCTCAGTACATAAGTGATCATGGCTCTCCACAATTTCCTGACTTTTGTTGGCAATCATTGGATAATTTATATTTACTGGAAATGAGGAAAATGGCTTGAAACATGGAAAGAAATAAATAAAAGAAAGTCCTTAAAGAATTTCATAGGTTTTTAACTAAACATGTTTATATAAAGAACTGTTGCCAAGACACTCCCATTGTTTGATTTTTTTATGGCTTATCAACCCTTTAGAGTTATTTAAACCCAAATTATAATTTTAAGAATAATTCTATATTTTCTCCGAGTGTATTAACAAATTTTTTGAAGATGATAATTATTTCTTCAGATACAAGTCCTATTATTTAACCCATAGCTGAGAATGAGAAAAGGTAGATTCATCCATAGGGAATTTGCACACATGCTAATATAAGAAATCAACTGGAATTTGAACTCTGCTCTCTGATTTCCCATTCCATACACAACCCAAACATGCACACAAATACACACAATATAGACACATGTGTAGATGTTTTTAGATGTAAGCATTTTGGAATTAGATCTTGTATACGCTTTTTTTTAATGATTTTAATCCAAGGAAGATAATAAAGCAACTAAGACACAAGAGATTACTAAGAGAGAAAAAATCCGAGAAAAATCATTATTAAAGAGAGAGGACAATAAAATAACAGATGACAATTGACATTGCATTTAAATTTTTGAAGGTTGAAGTTGACTGGGAAGCAAGAAACTGAAAGAGAGTTCCACAAACGAGAAGTATAAGAGAAAAAAAACTGTTAGCATAGAATTAGGGTTATATCTATCAATTTCAACTGTAAAATGATAAGACCTAGCTGCCAATCTAGTAGTGAACTTGAATTCATAGTCAAAGTACCAAAGAAGATAGCTTGTTAGAACAGTTACAACAAAAACAATATTTGCTGTACAATAATGTTGAGTGATGATGGGATGTTTTTTTTTTCTTTTTTTATCAAACTATTGCAATAAGCTGTAAATGATAAGATTTTCTGGAATTTATTTAGAATAAATCTCAATAAGATTTTAATAATCAATCTTAAGTGATGTCATTTATTAAATACAAATTTAATAAATGACATCATTATGTTCAGATGTACTGATTGGGCCAAAACCATTGAGGTAATTGATGACATCATCACTTTACACATTACTGATTGGCTGTTGGACCATTTAAAATCTTTTTCTTACACTTTTCCTTTAAAAGTTTATATTTCATTTTATTTCATCTAATATAGGCTCAATTTTTATGGAGGCAATAGGTTTAGTTCTGTTGAAAATCTCTTTAGAGAAATTGCAGGATTATTCTGTGATTTATTTCATCAAGTCAGGGGAAAATTGT
>JBBBDQ010000632.1:2005000-2225000 GCA_037127315.1 Ascarosepion bandense
TTCCATAAACATGGCAAATTGATGCCATTTAGAGGAAAAGGGCTAGAATTCAGTTGGTTCAAGGAATTTTGAAGTGGGATTTTAAAGCAAAGAAAATAAGAGAGAATAAAGAAAAAGAAAATTTCAAATTATAATGCTCCTAGCAGTATAGCCTGGTGTTGCTCGGGTGTAATGAAAGCTTTAAAACTAATCCATGGTCCTGGAGCTCAGACTCAGCCTAAAGAATATTTGTGTGAAGTTTGGTGAGAATTGGAGAAAAATTGTGGATTTGTGTAAAGGACATTCAGACAGATAAACAGACACACACACACACACACACAAACATCTTGCCTTTTATATATATATATATATATATATATATATATATATATATATATTATCGATTTTCTGCATTATTGTAAGAACTGCAACCTTGAAACTTCTGAATATCATTTCTTATGTCTTTGTCTATGAGTGTATCATCAAATTTGATTAAAATCCGATCACTCCTTCTATAAGCCGATTTTTTTATTATCGATTTTTGATATTTATTGGAAATATCTCGACACAAAACCTAGCTAAGAACACTCGCAGACGCTTATAGTACAACTGTGTAAATTTTCAAGAAAATCGGTTCAGCCGTTTCGGAGTCTATAGGTAACGGACACACACACACACACACACACACAAAGTTTAGATCAATTAGATTCAGATTGTAGGCTTTACATAACTTTTTAAGTCTTCATAAAAATTATTACATTTTAATAATGATGTGTATATCAGAATAAATTTTTTTTTAAAAAACAGCAATCTTTTTCTCTCTTTCATATATACATAAATATATATAGTAAATGGCAAAATGAAAGTTCCCTTCAATGGCCATTCTTCTAGATCATTTTGTACTGATGAAGATATCCCTCCAGAGATCTATCCCACCTTGTTCTTAATTTTCATCAATGACCTTCCTGATAATATCAGTTCGCAACTTGGGATCTATACTGATGACACAATCAGTTACTCCTGTCTTGATAGTATGTCTGATCAATAAAGTCAAATTGGTAGCTGACCTCAAGAATGACCTTATGGCATGTTGTTAACTGACGAAAGAAATGGGTTGCTAATCCTGACACCTTCAAAATGATACTTATCTCTATCAATCACCTGAAAGACACCTTCCTGCCTCTCATTATAATGGCTGATGCTAACCTCCATGAAATTGACTTGTTGCACCTTTTCAAGTTTACATTCTTGGCTGACATGAAGTGGAAAGATTATATAGAGTTCACTGCTAAGCTTGCTGCTAAAAAAGTTGGTTCATATGAGAGACCCCTATCTGCCTTTGATCAACATCGCTGATGTTAATCTCCAAAAGATTGATTCATTGTGCTTTCTCAAGCAAACATTCTCAGCTGACATTAAGTGAAAGACTACATTAAATCCATTTAATGCTGCCATTTTGACCTCGCCATCTACGTGGAAATGCTGCAACAAGATAATTTCTTACTTTAATTTCCGATAAGCTACAATTATAAACCAACTCTGATGATTTATAAGCTACAGTTGTGAATCAGTTTGCGTTGTGTCTATTGATTTACTGATTTTTATGATTCTGCTTTGCTTTTTTATGATGTAACTTTATTGCCACTCTCTCTCTCTCTCTCTCTCTATATATATATATATATATATATATATCGGAAATAATGACAAACTCATAAAAACAGAGTGAATAATCCAAAATATTTATCTCATTAATATAAAATATTAAACAGATAAAAATAGAGAGCTCAATGGATATTATTCTTAACAATATGATATATAGAGAAGAAAACTCAACACATAATTAAAAGGTTATAAATCCAGAATTTATTTAGGCAGTTGTGAAAACACAAACAGCTTCATCAGATTCAAAAAATCAAAAAGTTTAATTTAACTCAGAATATCAAAAACAAAAAAACATCTACGTTAGCACAAAGAGGAAATACTGAAGTGAGGTGAAGAATAGAGGTGTTTATAGTTTAGGATGTGTGTTGTGGTGCATTGGATATCGGCTCGGAACGAGAAATCGGGGAGCCGAGTTCGAATTCCACCCAAATTCATTGCATTCACTTACGCGCAAATACTCTTAGGAAAGGTGTTAATCCGCCCATTCCTTCCAGTTATGGGTTAAATAACAGGACAGATTGGGTTCTGTAGCCTTGGTCGGCAACCAGTCTACCGCAGAAAGCAATGGCAACCTACTGCGGGATAATCTTCTGCCCAGTCAGTCATGTCTCGAAAGAGACATGATCGCCCAAAGCGTGTATCACGTATAGCACTTAACTGACTGATAGTTTAGCATTCTAGCGACTGGACTGGAAATATGGCATTTACAGTATGGTCGCTAACCTAGAATTTATCTTACATGTTTACGAATCAATGACTAACTTTTTTTTGAGGGGGGGTATTTCGAGTGAAATTAAACTATTTGATTTTCTGGGCCTGATGAAGCAGTTTGTGTTTTACAACTGCTGAAATAAATTCTGGATATATAACCGTTTAATTATGAGTTTCTTATATATATATATATATATAGATATAGATATTACGTCTTCTTATTCTTCTTTAAAAAAAATATCTACGTTAACACAAAGAGGAAATATTGAAGTGAGGTGAAGAATAGAGGCGTTTATAGTTTAGCATTCTAGCGACTGGACTGGAAATAATCTCAATATTCTGGACTGGTCACTAATCTCAATATACTGGACTGGTCACTAATCTCAATATTCACCTCAATGTGCTAACCTAGAATTTATCTTACATATTTATGAATCAATGGCTAAATCTACTGCTAGGAAGGTCGGATTAGTGTGTCAAGCCAGAACGCTTTTTCTCGTCAAAATCCATCTTGGACATATACAAATCAAACATTCATCCATACATTGAATACTGTTGTCATATCTGGTCGGGCACTCTTGCTATTCATCTCAGGGTTCTTGACAAAATTTTTAAAAAAATCTGCAATGTAATCGATACCAATCTGGCACCTCGACTACAGTCACTTTCTCATCGGCGAGATGTGGCTTCCATTTGTCTTTTCTACAAATATTTTCATGCCTTCTGCTCTGACGGGTTTATCTCCCTGGTACTTCCTCTACCTGAACTTACTTGAGCTACTAGATTGGCAACTAGGTCCCACCCTTTTACAGTTAAAACAGTCAAATGTAACTGTCACTTTTGCTCTATCAGTTTCTTTTCTCAGACTTCCCACCTGTGGAACTTCTTTCCATATACTTGCTTCCCTGATAACTATAATCTCCAAGAGTTCAAGTGCAATGTCAATTGCCATCTCTTATCTATTTGACTCCCATTTTTCTCTTATCCTTTCAATATATATAACTTAAATGACATTATTGGAGTAGATAGATTAAACTATCGCCCGGTTCACACTCCACCCACGTCTATTGCACAGGTGTAGAGGTTCATCCCTTGTTCCCTGTTCAGGATGTGGTTTCCGGCTTTCTTTTTTCCAATCTTTTCACTCTTACTTAGCCCCCTGCCCATCAGTGGCGTTACCGCCTTGCTCGGGGTGACATGATTAAAAAAAAAATATTGTTAAATATAACAGACAATGAATGCCTATTATGTTTAATCATTAGCTGTTCTAAACATCGTATTTTGGCTTTAATTTCAGGTGAAAATACAGACAAAAATTGTCCAACATTTGGATATTTTTGTTACACATGAGCCATCGTCAGAGAGGTTACAGAGATGTTAACATAAAGACATCCACAACCAAAGATGATATTATCTTGTCTTGATATAAAACATTGGTACAATAACAGTCTTGAATAGCAAACGCAGGTCTTAAATTTGTAATACGGTTCTATGATGTCACACCACACAGAAAGACCAAAATGTTAACAACAGAACCACATGTCTAAATGCAATGTAATGTGTTATGACTAGATTGAAATATGATTTTATTGAGTGTGGGTTGCTTTGATTTAACGTAAATGGCCTTCAATATCTGAAGGTTCTTTATACTGTGTGTGTGTGTATATGTGTATATTATTGTGGTATTGACTAAAATCTGTCGAATATTACATTCTTGACTATGTTTTTTAAGAAATAATGTTTAATTGAACTATGAAATTAAATTTCACCTGAAATTAAAGCCAAAATACAATGTTTAGAACAGCTCATGATTAAACATAATAGACATTGTCTGTTATATTTAACAATATATGTTTAGAAAATTATCTGCTACAATTAGCATGCTCTAAATTCGGCTCTAAAGACTACTGGCGACTCTGTAAAAGAGTACTTAACAAGAGCAAGTCCACAATACCCCCGCTAATCAACAAATTTGAGGTCCTCACCTCCCCAGCAGATAAGGCTGAATGTTTTGCCCGCAGATTCTCGAACAATTCGAGTCTGGACTCATCTGGAGTTTTTACACCCGACTTCTCACCTAGAACCGAGGCACAACTGAATGATGTCCACATTACACCTTCGCTTGTGTCTAAGATAATCTTAAAACTTGACCCTCATAAAGCGAGCGGTGGTGACGGAATCCCAACCATAGTCTTAAAGAAATGTGCCCCTGAACTCTCCTCTATCCTTTCTAAGCTCTACAACCTCTGCCTATCTGCTTCCTGCTTTCCTGCCTGTTGGAAATCTTCCTCTATAGTTCCTATATTTAAAAACACTGGAGAACCCTCTGACCCTGCAAATTACCGCCCTATCAGCCTTCTTCCGATCTTTGGCAAAGTGTTCGAAGCCATTATCAACGCCGAGGTGGTTCAGCATCTCACAGCACACAGGCTCCTCTCGGACAAGCAATATGGTTTCCGCTTCACCAGGTCTACTGCTGATATGCTAACGACCATCACCGAGTACATATACCAGGCACTCGACAGGAATGGCGAAGCTCGAACCGTTGCATTGGATATATCTAAGGCGTTCGACAGAGTTTGGCATGCTGGCCTTCTATGTAAACTGCGGAGCTATGGTATAACTGGACATTTGTTTGAACTAATCCAGTCATTCCTCTCTAACCGCACAATGAAAGTGGTATTAAACGGACATGCCTCTCAGAACTACCATACAAACGCAGGTGTCCCCCAAGGCTCCATCTTAGGTCCTACACTCTTCCTGATATATATTAATGATCTCCCTGATTCCATAAGAACCCAAATAGGTTTGTACGCCGATGACACCACAGTTTACTCTCGCCTCCAACAAAAATCTGGTGTAGGTGTCAAAGCTAAACTCTCAGCCGAGATTGAAAAAGACCTCCAATCCATATTGGACTGGGGTAAGAAATGGCTAGTAAATTTTAATGCTTCTAAAACGAAGCTACTGTCAATTAACCATCATCGACAATCTCACTTACCTCCCATTAGCATGGACCAGGCTTGTCTCCCAGAGAGTAAAACACTACGCCTCCTTGGTCTCACACTTTCAGCGGACCTCAAATGGAATGACTATATCGAATCCATTGCTAAATCCGCTGCTATGAAAGTCGGTTCTCTGTGTAGGGCCCGGAAGTTTTTTCCGTCTAAATCTATCCTGCACATTTACAAATCTACCATCCGCCCGTGCATTGAATACTGCTGCCATATCTGGTCGGGTGCCCCTGCTGTTCTCCTTGGGCTTCTCGATAAGGTTCAGAGGAGGGTCTGTAATGTGATAGATACCGACTTGGCAGACCGCCTGCAGTCTCTCCCACCGGCGAAACGTGGCTTCCCTGTGTCTCTTCTATAAATACTTTCACGGCTTCTGCTCCGATGAACTTAAATCACTGGTGCCCCCTAAATACGAATTTGCACGAGATACTAGATTAGCAACTAGATCCCACCCTTTTACAGTGAAACCGATAAAATGCAGCCGTAACTTCTACTCCAACAGTTTCTTTCCTCGCACTTCCCGACTGTGGAATTCTCTTCCAAACGATTGCTTCCCCGACGGCTACAATCTCCAGGAGTTTAAATGTAAGGTCAATAGACACCTCCTAACACACTAACCTGCTCCCATTCTATCAAGCACTCTTCCCATCTGCCAGACCCTCATCCTCGCTATCCTTACTCATCTGTCACCTTTCTCCTGACATTCCCTATGTCTATCCACTCCTTCTCTTTACCTTCCCCTATGTAGCCCCATGCGCAATAGTGGCAGTGGAATGCCTTGCTTGGGGTGAGATGATTAAAAAAAAAAAAAAAAATTAAGTTTTATATATATATATATATATATATATATATATATATATAAGGCAAATATATACCCCAATTACACAAATGTAGCACCATATGGTTTAACCCACCTTTTAGCCTTAACGTCAAAACAAACATCAGAAAAACTTTCCTAAATTTAATCCACAAACATTTCAACCATTCTCCTGCACTAAAAAAGATTTCAACAAAAACACTGTTAAGGTTAATTATAGTTGCATTAAAAAATTCAATAAGTATATCTTACTTCATAACAATATGATATTAAATAAAAATATGCCCAACCTACAAAATAATAGTAACTTCACTATCAATAACAGTAACCCTACCAAAAGTAATTATAACTGCCAAAAAAACACAATCTGCCCACTTAACAGTCAATGTATGAGCAAATATATAATTTACAAAGCTAGCATCCATTCTGAAGACATTGTTAAACATTGTTTTGGTTCAACTGAGAATAAATGGAAAAGGTCTTCGGCATTCGCCCGACTGCTCTATGATACTGTCAGCTCTCTGCCTTCGGATAGACGGCGCTCTCTGCTTCCGAGCAGAGAGCACAAACCCAGTCGTGGTTCCGCCGAAGGGTAGAACCACGACTGGGGAAAAATAGACAGACATTTTTTGGCCCGGCTATATGGCCGGGAATACCCACTATAAAATGACCATGTGTCACATCTGGCCTTGCGTGGGAAGGCTAGTAAATACAGAGAATAAATGGAAAAATTGATTCTATAACAATAAACTGACTTTAAATGATCTATATAAATAAAAATGTACTTGTCCGTTTGTTACTATCCGCTAATCTAGAAAACGGCTGCACCAATTGTTTTGAAATTTTACTATAGCAATTTAATCAAATACGAGCGTGTTTTTATATACCTAATATCAAAAGATATTACAATATTAAAAAATATCTTTTGCATACTTGATTAGAGCTGATGAGAGCCAAAGCAAAACACTTTCAGTCTCAATATGGACGCCTTTACATACAACTTTGTTATTTTATAGAAAACATAGGAAAACTCCACATTTAAGGTAAACGAAATTATATATTCAAGAATTTCTGTGAGCAAATACGAAACTTATACACACACAACCTATATAAATAATTATACACGCTTCTCAAATTTAGTGCACAATTCCCATTTCGTTGTTTTAGTAAATAAATTTCTTTTTTTTCTTTTTTTAACTTAAAACCTTTTTTATTATGATATCTATTTTGGCGGGTGTAAACAACAGAAATCCCTTCCCCTTTTTTTTAAAAAAAGTTTTCTATTCATTGTTTTCAGCGAATTATTATTGATATCCCATTTATTTTGTTGGTTTAGTAAATAAATTTTTCAGTTTAATCAAACTGAGCCACAGCAACGCGAGGCCGGGTACAGCTAGTAAGAAATACATTACAAGAATATCACTAACCTCTCAAAATATTTTTGAAAAAAATGGGACATCATTGTGAAAACCAAATCTTATAATAAAATAAGAAATAAATTTAACTTATGCCTTTTAGAAAAAAACTTGCCATCTTAAAACATTTCAATAACCCTAATTTATTATACAAAAGAAGCTAATGACCACATGAGAAAATAGAGATCATAAATATCTGCTTAAATACTTAGAACCTGACTAACCTGACTCCCTCCTTTCACTTTTTACTTTCATTTTTTTTAGTTAGTTAGTAGCAGTATAGCACGGCGTTGCTCGGGTGTAATGAAAGCTTTAAACCTAATCCATGGTCCAGGAGCTCAGACTCTTTGGACGTTGGCACGAAAGACTAAAAAGCAATAGTTGTTTCCAGTTAAAGTGAAACCTTAGACTGAAAGAAAAATGAATGGATGTAAGTCAAATTTTGATTTCCTGGTATCAATATCAAATCAGTTTTTTTCGTCGTAAACTGAATTTTGAAGGCTAAATAAGTCCTCTGGGTAAATGGTATCATGGATGAGACTAAGAACTACAGTTATACCTACTTAGAGTCAAACCCGAAGCAAAAACTAAAATAAAAGGGCTGAAAAAAATACGGACATACAGGCAGATAAACAGACACACACACAAACACCTTGCCTATATATATATATATATATATATATATATATATATATATATATATATATATATATATTATTATTATTATTATTATTATCATTATTATTAATTTTCTGCAGTATTGTAAGAACTGCAACCTTGAAACTTCTGAATATCGTTTTTTATGTCTTTGTTTATGAGTGTATCAAATTTGATTAAAATCGAACCGCTCCTTCTATAACCTGATTTTTTCAATTATCGATTTTCGATATTTATCGGGAGTACCTCGACACAACACCTAGCTAAGAACACTCGCAGACGCTTATAGTACAACTGTGTAATTTTTCAAGAAGATCGGTTCAGCCGTTTCGGAGTCTATAGGTAACGGACACACACACAAAGTTCCATTTGTTATATAAGTTTAGATTTAGATTTATATATTTATTTTTCTATCTTTTTTTCATTTTATTGTTATTTTGTATATATATTCATTTATTTTTCTTCTCCCTTTTTTCCATGCCTTCATCAACAGAAAATAAATAAAATAGATTAAATTAACAAAAGTTCTCCCCTTATAACATACATTAATATGGCCCCCAAAATATTTCATATTTATTTATTTATTTTTTAAACTCCCATGAGTTTACTTTCATTTTTAGCTTCGGTATAAACCAAATTAAAATTATACATTTAATAAATTAAATAAATTGACATACTAGATTTATAATTTATGACGACCTTTCTCAACATTAGTTCCAAAAACAAAAATTCAAATCTAAAAACGGTCAGTTCATAATACACACCTGATGAATGCATAGTTGATGAGACTCTGAGCCGTGTTTTATATATATATATATATATATATATATATATATATATATATATATATGTATATATATATAATCTTGAAAGTTGCATATTATATATTTATTACATAAACTTTATTTTAATGTCACTCTCTTTCTAGGTGTGTGTTTGTGTCTATTTATATACATACATGTTTCTGTGTATGTGTTTCATTGAAAGTACATTAGATCTTAGAAAGCATTTATTATATATATCATCTTAAAATCTACTATATATGATAGATAGATAGATAGATAGATAGATAGATAGATAGATAGATAGATATTTATAATAGGTGCTATGTTATTATATAAAAGTGTATATCAGAAAGTATTTCATAAAGTAAACATTATTTTGAATGGCAATCTCTTAACTCTCTCCCATGCACCCCCACATCTCACAAACCCCACACACATGTTCTTTTTTGTATTTCTTAAAGGTATGAATGTGTATATCAAAATATTCTTATGAAAGCAAACATTACCTTTGAAATAGATTTCTTTCAAGACCTTTAGGGCCTTTGAAAATATTTTATGCATTTGAAAATATATATATATATATATATATATATATATATATATATATATATATACTAGCAGTATAGCCCGGCATTGCTCCGGTGTAATGAAAGCTTTAAACCTAATCCATGGTCCTGAAGCTCAGACTCTTTGGACGTTGGCACGGAAGACTAAAAAGCAATAGTTGTTTCCAGTTAAAGCGAAACCGTAGACTGAAAGAAAAATGAATGGATATAAGTCAAATTTTGATTTCTTGGTATCGATTTATATATATATATATATATATATATATATATATATATATATATATATATTATCGATTTCCTGCACTATTGTAAGAACTGCAACCTTGAAACTTCTGAATATCGTTTCTTATGACTTTGTCTATGAGTGTATCAAATTTGATTAAAATCGGACCACTCCTTCTATAACCCGATTTTTTCGATTATCGATATTTATCGGGCGTACCTCGACACAAAATCTCGCTAAGAACACTCGCAGACGCTTATAGTACAACTGTGTAAATTTTCAAGAAAATCGGTTCAGCCATTTTGGAGTTTATAGGTAACGGACACACACACACACACACACACACACACACACACACACACACACACACAAAGTTCCATTTTTAAATAAGTTTATATATATATATATATATATATATATATATATATATATATATATTAAAAGTCTTTTGTAAAAGTCAACAGTATCCTAAAGGCAGAGAATTCTTTTCAATATACATGAGCGTTTTTTAGCCTCTTTCCCAAATGTTTTATTGTTGTCCACAGAAATAACTCAAGATATACTTATAGTGTGTAAAGAAAACATATTTTAACTTGATTCATCTACCACTGTCTGTCAATTTGTAATTTGATATACATAAGTACACGTTAGTAAGATGGAAAACCAATTAGTTTGTTTGCATTGTTTGGACTGATGTCTTCTTTTTTATTGTCATATTCATGACGTTTCAGTCGTTGTAAGCCTTGGCCTTCTGCACGTGATTGAGATTTTGAACCGGACCTTTAATTTTGATCACTTTATATATTGTTCTCATTCCATGAGCCATTCTATGAGCCATGCCACTTCCGGATGTCCTAGTTATCTCCCTTTAACTCAGCTCTTTAAGTGCTCTTTAAGTGCTGTTGTAGCCAGGTATTGAACTTACAACACTTTGGGTCAAATCACTAGATCTTACTAATGCGAACAATATACCCCAGTGATCAAAATAAAGGGTTTGGTTCAATATTCAAATCTCCTGCAGAAGGCTGAAGCATACCTGGCCAAAATATTGGGAATATGTGTTGAAGCCCTAAAAGTTTACTGCATGAGTAATCAGCAAAATGGAGGTTGGGAATAATAGTATATCAACAAGTACAAGACTCACACGCTGCACACTGCTAGTGAACTGCGTATAAGTATAATCACTATTTCTCTTTCTACTCCAATAGTGTCCATGTATTTAAGAGGAAAGGAACATTCCATTCATTTATATAGGTAGATATACAACAATATGGAAATAAAATGAGGACAACAGTCCAAATAATATAAATACTACCTCATGTTAGAAATATAGATAAACCAATTTGATATATAACCCTGATATAAGAGAGATTTTCGCTGGTCCCAAATTAGAGCCTGTGGTAATGTATATAAAATAGACAAAACCCGGATATAAGAGAAACATTGATATAAGATGACTCTTATCCGGTCCCATTAGCTCTCTTATATCCGGGTTGCCTTTTTATTTTGTTGCCAACACTTTGTTCAGTGAAATAACTTAAAAAAAAAGATTTTCGAAAATTTAACGATTGATAAAATTAAATATTTATAAATGAAATACAGTGTAACCCTGATATAAGAGAGTTGTCAGGACCATATAAGAGTTCTATTATATCCGAGTTTCTCTTATATCTGGGTTTTGTCAATTTTATATACATTACCACAGGTTCTAATTTGGAACCAGAGAAAGGTCTCTCTTATATCTGGGTTTCTCTTATATCAGGGTTATACTGTATCAGTGAACTCTCAATGTGATTTTGTTGTATTGCTGAGGTGAATACAATACATACAGAAAGCATGCTGTGGTATTATCCAGCACAATATCCAGTGCTAAACGAATATGCACAAAACAGTAAAACAATTTACAATCACGGAGAAGACTGAACTTACAACACAAAGAGGGGGGTTCAGATCGCAATAGTTGCCAAAGTAATCAGTTTGAAATTTTTACTCAAACACTTGTATATTACACTTCAAATACTACTATTCTTTACCTAAATAGACCATTTCAAGCCATTGACCATTCCATCATTGAGAGTGTTGCAGGGGTGTCAGCCACTGTACAACAGATTTGTATTTTGGAAAATGTTGAAATAAATATAAAACATAGTGATTTCATGCAGAGAAATAAAAGAAAGTTATAAAAAAAATAAGTTGTGTATTTCAAATTAACCAGTGTTTCTAAATAACAAGGTTTCCACGGTAAGAATTTTTTCCTTAATTTTTCAGTTGTTCTGAAAATTTTCCCAGTGAACAAAACCTTGAAAACAGATATAAAAATTTTAAACATCCAACTGGTGTTCTCATATTCCATCTTGCATACATATATCACATATATTGATTTTTGATATTATTATTTAAACTAATTTTGTATTGTTATCATTATTCAGTAGTTTTTTATTATCATAATTAAACTATTTTTTATTATGACCGTTATTATCGCCCAGTTCACACTCCACCCACGTCTATTGTACAGGTTAAGAGGCTCATCCCTTGTTCCCTGTTTAGGATGTGGTTTCTGGCTTTCTCTTTTCCAATCTTTTCACTTTTCTTTTTTTTTTTCAATTGGAGTAGATAGACTAAACTATCGCCAGGTTCACACTCCACCCACGTCTATTGAACAGGTGTAGAGGCTCATCCCTTGTTCCCTGTTTAGGATGTGGTTTCCGGCTTTCTCTTTTCCAATCTTTTCACTTTTCTTTTTTTTTTTCAATTGGAGTAGATAGACTAAACTATCGCCCAGTTCACACTCCACCCACGTCTATTGAACAGATGTAGAGGCTCATCCCTTGTTTCCTGTTTAGGATGTGGTTTCCGGCTTTCTCTTTTCCAAATCTTTTCACTCTCACGTAGCCCCCTGCACATCAGTGGCATTACCGCCTTGCTCGGGGTGATATGATTAACAAAAAAAAAAAAATTATGAAGAGATTTTTAATTATTATCCCTACTATTTAAACTAAAGTTTTATTATTATTATTAAATCTGTATTTTTCATCAGTATTATTTTAAATACATTTTTTTTATTGTTATCATTATTCAGTAGTCTTTTATTATCAATAAAATTAAACTATTTTTATTATGATCATTATTATTGAGATATTTTTCATTATTATCCCTATTATTTAAACTAAAGTTTTATTATTATTATTAAATCTGTATTTTTCATCAGTATTATTTAAGATAGTTTTTTATGTTATTATTCACTAGCTTTATCATTATCATCATAAACTGTTTTTATTATTGAGAGATTTTTAATTATTATAATAATTCAATAGTCGGAATAATTATTACTACTATTCAAACTCGAGTCTGTTTTCATTATTATTATTATATAATTTTTTATCATTATCATTTAAAATAGTTTTCGTTATGACAATGATTTCTTATTATGAAAATTATCATCATCATCATTATTATTGAAACGAGTGTATTTTTATTTTTATTTTTATTTTTTTATTTTTTTAATCATTTCATCCCAAGCAAGGCATTCCACTGCCACTATTGCGCTTGGGGCTACATAGCGGGAGGTAAATAGGAAGAGTGGTTAGATATAGGAAATGTCAGAAGGTGGGTGATAGATAGTTGGGTGGGTGGGAAGAGTGTTTGAAAGAATGGAAGTTAGTGTGCTTGAAAGAATGGAAGTTAGTTTGTTAGGAGGTGTCTATTGACCTTACATTTAAATTCCTGGAGATTGTAGCCGTCGGGGAAGCAGTCATGTGGAAGAGAATTCCACAGTCGGGAAGTGCGAAAAAAGAAACTGTTGAAGTAGAAGTTGAGGTTGCATTTTATCGGTTTCACTGTAAAAGGGTGGGATCTAGTTGCTAATCTGGTATCTCGTGCAAATTTGAACCTAAGGGGCACCAGTGATCTAAGTTCATCAGAGCAGAAGCCGTGAAAGTATTTATAGAAGAGACACAGGGAGGCCACGTCGCGCCGGTGAGAGAGAGACTGCAGGCAGTCTGCTAAGTTGGTATCGATCACATTACAGACCCTCCACTGTACCTTGTCTAGAAGCCCAAGGAGAATAGCAGAGGCACCCGACCAGATATGGCAACAGTATTCAATGCACGGGCGGATTGTAGATTTATAAACGTGCAGGATAGATTCAGGCAGAAAAAAACCTCCAGGCCCTGCACAGAGAACCAACTTTCATAGCAGCAGATTTAGCAATGGATTTGATATAGTCATTCCACTTGAGGTCCGCTGAGAGTGTGAGGCCAAGGAGGCGCAGTGTTTTACTCTCTGGGAGGCAAGCCTGGTATTTTAAACTAGAGTTTATTTAGGATTATTATTTAATCTATTTGTTTTCATCATTAATATTTAAAATATTTTTTTACTATAACAATTATTATTTAAGGTTTTATCATCATCATCATTATTATTGAAACAAGTGTTTTTATTATCATTATTTAGTTTAGTATTATCATCATCATCATCAACATTTAAACTGGACATTTTTTTATTATTATTATTTAAAATACTATCATTAATTGATTATTATTTCTTAAACATTTTACTTTTGTTCATCCACTCATAAAATTCCAGCTTTCTTTTTCCCTTCCAATTACATATTTTTGTGTTGTCTTCTTTGTACCCAGCGGATGACACAGAGAAATAAATCACTTTTGCTTGCAAAATGCCTCTGTTCGTGGCAATCTTGTAGAGGGTTACTTTCAAATCAATGGGACGCATCAGGTTTCATCTTGGGAATAAGCCCACATTTACATACCAGGGCATACATAATTGCCCACACTTGCAGATGAATTTTGCCTCATCTCCACCCAGACAAACACCCACCCACCCATTTCGGAACAAATCCCTAAGGTCAGGTAAATTTTTAAGTTGAGCTAACTTGCAGATTATGAAGTTCCAAATGATTCTCCTTAATTGATGCTTACAAAATAATTAATAATTTAAAACAAACAAGCCAAAAAAAATAAATAAATAAAATAAAATAAAATAAGAAAATTAAAATAATATAAGGAGAAGGGTAATGTCAATAAATTTAAATTGGTCTGCAAGATCTATTTCAACCTGAATACAAAACATTTTAGATTTTCTGTCAGATTTAGAACTCCAAAGAGATAGCTGAAATTTCTCAGACACATAACAAGAAAAAAAAGCATGGAGAATTTAACACTCACAGGACATAATGAAGAAAACAGAGAGAAACTGTGAATAACCTAGTTTGTGTAGATGGACAGCAAAACACACACAAGGTAGGTAAAGACTCAAAAGTTACTCAGAGCAAAAATGGCAGGAAGCTGTGGAGAGCCATGATACCTTATACCCTGAAAGGTCATATACATGAATGAAGAAAGACTGTGATAAAAATTAAAAAAAACAGCTGAGGGCTGTCATTATTTGATTAATGCATTAGACTAACATCCTCATCTTTGCTCTCTCTCAGTTGATGCTTTTTCACAGGTAGGATCACTCTCAACTACATCCAGCAAGAAGGCCTCTGATCGAGAGATTGGAGATTTTGAGGAGTGTTAAACCACCTTTTAATTATTGTTGTTTGGGGTGGTAGCACCTATTAGGGTCCCAGATATGGGCAAATAATGAACCACCAAACAAAAACACTATGAAAATATAAAAATAGATTTGTGTAGTAAAAATACCTGCAATACATTTATATATAAAAAATTACCAATGACACTGAAAGAAAAATTACCAACAATACATTTTATAGCAAAAGAGGCCAACAATGCATTTTATTTGTAGTTGAAGATATAAAATTTCATCCAAAATATTTAGATTTTGGCATTAAATAACCCATAAAGGTGTTGATATGCCACTAAACAAAACCAACCTACCAAACAAAAAAAGCAAACGAACGCATTCATGACATTAATCTTTATAATATCCTACAGTTTCTTAAAGAAATCAAACTGCTGCTACATCTGGTCGGGTGCCCCTGCTATTCACCTCAGGGTTCTTGACAAAATCCAATGAAGAATCTGTAATGTGATCGATACCGACTTGGCAGCTCAGCTGCAGTCGTCATTTCATCGGTGTGACGTGGCTTCTCTGTGCCTCTTCTACAAATACTTTCACAGCTTCTGCTCCAGTAAACTTAGATCACTGGTGCACCCTAGGTATGACTTTACACAAGCTACTAGATTAGCAACTAGGTCCCACCCTTTTACAGTGAAACTGATAAAATGTCACTGCAATTTCTACTCTAACAGCTTCTTTTCCCACAGTTCCGGTCTGTGGAATTCCCTTCCATATATTGCTTCTCCAACAGCTATAATCTCCAGGAATTTAAATGTAAGGTCAATAGACACCTCCTATCACACTAACTTGCATCCATTCTCTCAAGCTCTTTTTTCATCTACTCTACCACCATCCTTGGTATTCTCATCCATCTATTACCCTCCTCCTGACATTTCCTATAATTAACCCCTCTTTCTCATCATTATGTAACCCCCAGCACAACAGTGGCAGTAGAATGCCTTGCTTGGGGTGAGATGATTAAGAAAAAACAAAAAAACAATAGAATTTCAGTAAAACTACAAAATAAAAGATACATACCACCTCTAGTAATTATGTACACAAAAAGATGCATATGCATAAAAGCTGAGTATCATCTACCATGTATTCAGTTGTGAAAGCAGAACAATTTATATCATAGTTATGGCCTGTTAGGGCCAGGAAGAAAGGCACGAAAAGAAGAAAAATTGAACCAGCATATTGCAAAAGTTCAAATTTTAAAAAAACAGGTGTTGCTGTAAAAAATATTGAAGATTCCAATGATAGTACAGTGGCCATTCATGTTTATAGGTAGAAATTTTTTTCTGATGGTGTGATGTTGCACAGATGTGCACTGTGGGGTAATAAAATTACACTCTGTGTTACCAGGATGAGAAATCGGAAAGCCAAGATCAAATTTCAGTTGAATTCATTGCATTCAATTGCACACAAATACTCTTGGGAAAGATATTAGTACATCTCTTCTCCCTCCGACTATGGGTAAAATAGCAGAACAGATCGAGTTCTATCACCTTGATTGGCAACCAGTCTACCGCAGAAAGTAATAGCAACCTACTGCAGAAAAATCTTCTGCCCAGTCAAACATGTCTCTTTCGAGACATGATCATCCAAGCGTGTATCAGGTATGGCTCTTAACTAATTCACTGATGTTGCACATTGCTACTCCAGTTCTTCAGTGTATTTTTGTAAAAAGAAGTCAGATTTGTTTAATAATACAAATTTTATCTACAGTATATCTATTTACAAATTTTGACTACAGTAGGGAACCCCCTGGTCATTGACAGGACTATCCAGGTTGGGAGAATCAAAAGAGAGCTAATAAATGACTGAGGGTTTCAAAATTAGTTCCTCAATACCCAGAGGAGCAAAAGTGTGTTTATATATGTTTGGGGGTCAAAAGAGGGTTGATAAATGACTGAGGGTGTCAAAATTGGTTCCTAAATAGCTGGAGGAGCAAAAGTGTGTTAATATATGTTTGGAGGTCAAAAGAGGGTTGATAAATGACAGAGGGTGTCAAAATTGGTTCCTAAATAGCTGGAGGAGCAAAAGTGTGTTAATATATGTTTGGGGGTCAAAGGAGGGTTGATAAATGACAGAGGGTGTCAAAATTGGTTCCTAAATACCTGGAGGAGCAAAAGCGTGTTAATATATGTTTGGGGGTCAAAAGAGGGTTAATAAATGACTGAGAATGTCAAAATTGGTTCCTAAATACCTGTAGGATCAAAAGTGTGTTAATATATGTTTGGGGGTCAAAAGAGGGTTGATAAATGACTGAGGGCCTCAAAAGGTGTTCATAAATACCTGGAGTGTAAAAGATGAATTGATAAATGCTTCGGGGTTAAAAGAGGGTCGATAAATGCTTGTGTGATGAGATGGAATTCCATAAGTGACTGGGGGATTTAAAAGAAACTCAATAAATTCCAGTGGGTATCAAAAGAGGGTTGATAAATACCTAAGGGAGTCAAAAGTGATTAATAAATGCCTGGGGCCAAAAGTGCAGTTCATAAATACTTGTTGGTCAAAAGAGGATTGATAAATGCCTGGATGGTCAAAAGGGTGCTGATAAATGTTTGGGGGTCAAAAGGGTTCAATAAATGACTGAGGGTGTCAAATGGAGTTCAAAAAAGGGTTGCTAAATGCTCAGAAGTCAAAAGAAGATTGATATATGCATGTAGTCAAATGAATGTCCATAAAAGCTTGAAAGTCAAACAAAAGTCCCTAAAAAATCAAAAGTGAGTGAATAAATACATGGGAAAATTAAAAAAGGCTCAATAAAGCTTGTGAGTCAAAAAGGGCTTCATTAATAAGTGGGTGGTCAAAAGGGGGTCAATAAATAAATCAAGGTGACTTTTCAAACAAATGTGAATGCCCTCTGCTACTATTTATCAAACAGATCCTTTCCATTAATGATAACAACAAATTTTTCTTCATATTATCATATAATAATTCTACTTGTTACTTTGTTACTTAGTTCCTCCGTCCACCACTGAAGAAAGATAACACACTTACTCTCTACATGAGCTTTTCCTTCCCCTCTATCTTTTTATAATCTATAAATGCTACTCTCCTCAGCCTTTCTCTCACATTTAAAAAATAAAAGGGTAGTAAAGAGTGAGAGAGTAGGAGGAGAGTGCCAGTAGCAGCTTAAACTGATGGTTGTAGCAGTAATTGTGTGTGTGTGTGTATATGTGTGTGTACTGTACAATATAGTGTAAAAATAGGTTTCTGGCCTCTACACCCTTGGCCATTACTCAGTTGGTCTTTTCTGTTTACAATGGACACAGGAGCCATGATTTTTCAGTAATAAAAAAAAACATTTTCTCTTTCAAAATTTCTCACAAAATAGCGTACAGTATTTTGGTTATGGTTTGTGTATATGCCACTTAATATAATATAAGATTACAGTAAAGCAGCTTCTATGGACATTACTTTTATAGATATTTTAATAAAATTACACTCTGTGTTATCGTCATTTTATTATCCAATACATTTATGTTTGAAGAAGTTACTATCATTTGTAGTATTAGGAAGTAAAATTTTTCCAGGAAATCATAATTATCCTTCCGTGGAAATTCCATGGGTTCTGCGAGTTATTATTATTATTAATATTATTATTCCAACAAAAATGTCACATACAAGAAATGAAATAGAAATTTAAAAATAAACAACAAAATAAACAACAAGATGTAAAATTATACCAAATCTTATAAAAAAAAAACAATCATGAAAAATTATTATTCTTGATATTTTTAATGCTTATCAACCCTTTGAAAGTTATTTAGAGCCAGAACATATTTAACTGAGGAATTGTAAGAATTTTTTGGGAAGACAATAATAATTTACGGATACAAGTCTTACTAATTAATCCATAGCTGGAGGGAGAAGAGGTGGATTCATATCTTTTCTAGATGTATTTACACATAAGTAAATAAAACAAACCCAACTGGAATTGAAACTCAGCTCTTCAATTAACAATTCCAAGCCATTATCAATTACACTACCCGCACATCACCTGGTATTCCCAAGTGGTCATCCATCTAGGTACTGACCAGGCTTGACGTTGCTTAACTTTAGTGATCATATGGGAACCAGAGTTTCAATGTGATGTGGCTGTAAGCCTGATACCGACCTGGGAGTTGATGACGGATCAAGAAGACCATGAAGTGATTGATGATCTAAAACTTTCAGAACTCTTGGTCTGAATGTCACATAGAAAGGAAACGAAAATCATGTGGTAGATAACAGGTTTATTTAACCGAGCATACTTTAAGTTCAGGCCAGTTCACTGAATCCCCAATGAGGAATGATCTTATTAGCAATAGCTTGAAATATTACTCTGTTACCAATTTCTTATGAGAGGCACTGTTTAACAGAGAACAATGAATTGGAATGCTTCTTTGATTATTAATCTGAGCAATCTTAAATCTTGAAGGAATCTCTCAAACTCCCACTCGAGTTTCCATGAAGATTTTGTGGAAGAACATAAAGAATATTGGCGGAACTGAAGGAGACTACCACCACCTTTAAATTTGTTTTTCATTGATTTTGACTTTTTTTTAGCACAGTCTTATCAATTATTACATAGAGTTTGCAATTATCAAAAAAAATAAAAAATTGGAAAAATTTCAATATTTAAACAATTTTGGTGGGGGAGGCTCAGTTTCTCATATAACATTATAGTAAATCGATCCTCCATTTTGGAACCACTTGCATTGGGGTCGCTTTGTTTTGGTTTATTGGGGATGAGTTGTTGCTCTTGTTTTTGTCTTTTTCAAGTTTTCTTCAGTTCTTACGGTGGTATCTTCCTCGGAAACTCCAAAAACGGTTTTATTCAAAAATTTCCTCAAAAATTCAGTTGTTGAATATGTGCAAGCAAAAAAGTTAATTGCATCAAATCGATTTAAGGTTGTATGAAAAACTGAGCCCCCCACTAAAATTGTTTAAATGTTGAAATTTTTACAAATTTTTTTTTTTTTTTTTTGTCAATCGGAAAGTTTAGGGTGTAATCAGTAAGACTAACTGAAAAAAGTTTTAAAAATTGAAAAACAGCAAATTTAAAGGTGGTGGTAGTTTCCTTCAGGTCAGCCTGAATGTCTCACTGTGTAAAACTGCATGCATCTCAGGTTTTGAAGAGAAATTAATCAAATCTAGAAGAATATTAGTTTTAAGGTTTGTCATCATGATAAGAATGTTTGAAAAGAAACAATATATGCAATGAGAACTTCTTTTTAAATCAATTCATAACTAATGAAAGATTCTGTTGATACATCAAACCAACATTGGCACAAGGTCAGATTAATTGCTCACAGTTTTCACATTAGGCTAAATACAGAACCTTGACAATGCATATTGGCTGTTTTCCCTATAAGGAAACATTTGGTATTCATTGACTGAGCAGCCACTGCTACTTTCAGTTAAAATTCATTAAATCTTTCATTAAATAATTTACACTATTTACATTGTTCAGACTGTTGTCCTCATCTTTATTGTCATATTTATGACACTTCAGCTGTTGTATATTCCGGTCTTCTTCAGGTGATATGTGTTGAAATTTCAAACTAAACCGTATATTAAGTTCACTGGAGTAGATTGTTCTAGTTCCATGTGCCATGCCTTTTCTGGATATCTCAGTTTCAGTTAATTCTCATCAGTAACTCAACTCTCCAAGTTTTTGTTCTCCTCTGCTGTGATCAGGTATTGAACTCACAACTCTTTGGATCAAGTCACTGGATTACATCAACCAACAGTTTTCGTGATGTTTTGACTGTTGTATGCTTCAGCCTTCTTCAGAGGATATATGTTGGAATTTCAAACTAAACCCTTCATTTAGTCCATGGGAATAGATTGTTTTAGTTCCATGTGCCATGCCTATTCTTGATATCTCAGTTTCAGTTAATTCCCTTTAATAATTCAACTCTCCAAGCTTTTGTTCACCTCTGCTGTGGTCAGGTGTTGAACTCACAACTCTTTTGCATCAAGTCACTGGATTACTTCAACCAATGCTTTTATGGGCCGTGTCTTTCAAGAAAACAAGTTTCTAAAGTCTAATAGTCATTATCAGGCTTTCTATTTCTTCCCTGCCTTTTGTTTAAGGTAGAATGGAATGTCAGCATTTTAATTATGCCGTTATTCTCTCTTGAATTTACATGTGCTAGCCATTTTATTTGTTGCTGCTGTTGGATGTCCTCAAGTAATATGATTTCTATTATCTGATACAGTTCTTTGTTTACGATTCTTTAATGTATTTACGACCATATCATGTTTAAACACCAGTTCATGTACAATCACTTAAGTTAAACAATGTCAAGCCTGATCAGTAGCTAGATTGATGACCACTAGGGAATACCAGGTTCTGCAAGCTTGGATGTGCAGGTGGTGTAATGGATAACGGCTTGGAATTGTTAATCAGAGAGTCAAGTTCCAATTGCAGTTGGGTCTGTTATATTCACTTACTTACAAATAACTTTGGGAAAAGTATGAATTGATCTCTTTTACTCCTAGCTATGGGTTAATTAGTAAGATTTATATTACTAAATCATTATTATCTCAAAAGAAAATATTCTTACAATCTAAAAAGTTTTTGTTTTTTAAATAACCTGCAAAGGGTTGATAAGCCATAAAAATCAATCAAATTATGATGAGCTACACAGTCATGTATTTTAGATTTATTTATATTCTCCAGAATATAAATGTACAGAAACTATTGTGGCCAAAAAGTGGGAGATCAGTTTATATATTGATTGTAACATAAAACTGATCTCCCACTTTTTATCCACATTATAATTTCTTATCAAATTCTGATTAGGCATGAATCAAACTCTTCTCACTCCAGCTATGGGTTAATTAGTAAAATGTGTATCGATAAATCATTAGTATCTAAAAAAAATTCTGATAATCTAAAAACATTTTCTGGGTTTAAATAACCTGCAAAGATTTGATAAGCCAGAGAAAACAAATCAAATAATCAATGATTCTGTAACTACCTGTCCATGAAACATGAAGAAGTATGGTCCTCACGGAAACCTACATGTTTCACTTTTTCAAAGCCATTTTAATCATCGATCTGAGAAAGCAGAAGATAGTTTAGATATTTCTGAATAATACATACTACTTAAAAAATAAAAATGAAACTACTAGTGGATATTGGCTCGGAACGAGAAATCAAAGAACCGATATAAATTTCAGTTAAATTTGTTACAATCACTTATGTGTAAATATTCTTGGAAAAGGTATTAATCTGTTTCTTCTCCCTCCAGGTTAAATAGCAGAACAGATTGGATTCTATAGCCTTGGTTGGCAACCAGTCTACTGCAGAAAGTAATGGCAAACTACTGTGAGAAAATCTTCTGCCTAGTCAGTCATGGCTCTTTCAAGACATCTATCGTTTCTTTCACAAATAAATTCTATTGTATGTTTGATTTTGTTTAGTTTACTTACAAGATCGAGTTAGAATTCCAGTTGAATTCATTGCATTCACTTACATGCAAATACCCTTGGAAAAGTTATTAATCCATCGCTTCTCCCTTTAGCTATGGGTTAAATAGCAGGACAAATTGAGTTCTATTGCTACTATAATAATGTTTGAATTAATAAAAACTACTTCACTATATGAAAAAAACTTACAAGCAAAAATATAAGGATGAAATGATTAAAAAAAATATTTCTAAACAAATAAGCCACTATTGCCAACACAAATCAGCAAACTTTCATGAAAATTTGAATAGGATTTTAACATATTTCAGTTGTTAACAAATTTGTCTTTTCTTCAACTGAATTCTTTGAATTCTCTCCATAAAATCTATTTATTACAAAACACCCAGCAGTAAAACCACGATAAAGATGTAGCCTTACACTTCACAGGAAAGCCTTCAGTGTTAACATACATAAATATGAACTACATATCTACATGTACAAAATACAGTGTATATCTGTTTACATACAAAGCATTTACCTTTTGGCAAACTAAATATATGTAAAAGTTTATTGCAAAAATAATATGTTTCCACAGGCAAATAAACATATATGATATACTTATTAATTTTTTTTCAGCACAGATTTGTCTATATATTGAAGATTTACAAAGAAATTTGACTTGCGGGAATATCAATTTAACTCGTTTGTTTTTAAAATAGCCTACAAGGGGATTTTTCAAGTCTTTGTTTCCGTTTATTACTTATTTGTATTTTCCATTTATTTTCCATGCCCAAACAACCTTACGGCTAGAAAACAAATAAATAAAAGTGAATTGCACATTTCCTGCTTGCTACTTACCAGCTCTTATACTTCTGTATCAATCTCCACCTGTACCCCATTCCCACCCTTGTCAGTTTAAATGTCAGAAAATTCACCTTGCAGTCTCTCTTGAAAATTAAAATCATTCCCTCCATTTCAGCAAACTTCAAAATTGCTATCTTAGAGTTCTAGTCACACAAGAGCTCTTACTGTAGCTGTTTTAACTTCTTGGAATCATCTACACTAGCATAATTATTAGGACACCCCAGTGTTTTTAAAAAATTACGTATTTCATACTATTTTTTAGTATTTATTGCAAAGTTAATAATTGTAAATGAAAACAGAATGGTTTTTTTGTTAATACTGCAAAATAACATGTGCATCAAATGAATTTATAAATATTTAATAATTATTTATATTGCAGTTTCATCAATGAAAGAATGAAGAAAATTTAGGGTGATTTGAACGAGTTCATCTTTGCTTCCTTGCCTTGTAAAATTTTACAAAGTAATAATAACAAAAGAACTATTCTAATTTAATTTAGAATTATCCTGTAGCCTAGGGAGCTGGTTAATGTTTCTTTGATTTGGCCTTGTGTCATACTTAACCGAACTCTCTACAGCTTACAAGTTTTATACAGAATTATCATCAGAATTATCATCATCAGAAGGTTGGTTTATTACTTATTGGAATTGTGTGGAATAATGAAAGAATAAAATATACATTTTTCATGTTAAAATAGAAATTTATTAAAAGGAGGAATAACAAGAATTTGTAGAAATTAATGATCACTGAGAAAATTAAGGTATCAAGAGTTCATACAAAATGTTTGTAGTAGTAATTGTTGAAATAGATAAGGAGAAAGAGAAAGAGGACAATAGCTAAAAGTGGAAGTTACATTTTAGATGTGTGTCTCTTTTGATGCTCCCATCTGAGTGTCTGAGGCTGTGAAGACATTTATATGTCCTTTAGAATTTCACACTAGATCGCCAATTCCTTTCAAGTTTTACAAGTTGCTCCCATTGGTCAAAAATCATTTTAACACCTACTTGCGAAATCTGGTTTCCTTATTTAAGCACATGGTCAATCCTTTTTCTATTTGGGAAAACCAGGATTGTGAATTTTTGTAAAAGTGAAGAAGAGAGTTGATTATTTCTTATCCTCTACAACCCACTTGGCAATAAATACTAAAAATAGTGTGAAAGACATTATTTTCTTTAAAAAAAAAACTGGGGTGGCCCAATAAATATGGCTGGTAGTGTATATGGTGATAAATGTTAGAAAATGGATTAATGTCACTTTGCTCATAAAGACAGTTTTTGCATAATATACATGGCATTATGAAGGTGTGAATTCTGTCATTCTTAAGTATATCTATACTAATAGCTTGATGTAGATGTAAAACTTAAAAAACCTCATCTTGATTATATTACAGTGTAACCCTAATATAAAGATATATATATAGAGTGGTCAGGACCAAATAAAATTTCTCTTATATCCATTACCACGGGCTCTAATTTGGCACTAGAGATGATCTCTCTAATACCGGGGTTTCTCTTATATAAACGTTATACTGTACAGTGTAACCCTGATATAAGAGAGTGGCCGGGACCAGATAAAAGTTATCTTATATCCGGGTGTGGTCTATTTTATATACATTACCACAGGCTCTAATTTGGGACCAGTGAAAATATCTCTTATATCCGGCGTTATACTGTACAGTGTAACCCTGATATAACAGTTGTTTGGATCAGATAAAAGTTCTCTTATATAAGGGTTTAGTCTGTTTTATATACATTACCACATGCTTTAAGTTAGGACCAGAGAAAATGCCTCTTATATCAGAGTTTCTCTTATATTAGAGTCTCTTATATCCGGGTAATACTGTATTTAATTTCTTATTTTCCATCATCTATGTTTAATTATCACACTCTGATCAGTGTGTAGTATCTGCCCAATCACCAGCCTTTCTCATCTAAACTATTATTCTTGCTTTTTGTATGCACAATGTGGAAAATCATGATGAAAATTTTCATTATAGTTTTTTAATGTCGAGTCAGACTGATCAACTAACACTTCTGAGATGGAATCAGCTAAGCTTTCTGATTAAGAAACATACACAATAATAATAATTAGAAAGAATTAGGAAAAATTAGGGAGAAAACGAAGCGAGGAAAGTGTCGAGTCAGAATGATAGAGGAAAAGAAAGAGAAAAGGTAAAAAAAAACAGGGTTAAAGAATACTTATAAAATTCTATTGTCTTACTTTATGCATTTTGATTTCTTTACTGATACAAAAATCAATTTGGAGTCCAAAAAGTTGAATATGCCTACATTTATTGACCCTCATTTATTTATCAATTCATTTTTGGACCCTCAACTCAGGCATTTATGATCACATAAATAAAGAATAAATTTTCTTGTTTGAAAAATCAAATATGAAATTTCCAGCTTCACTTGTTTAAGGGAAAAGATTTTAATTATCCATCATGAGTTTTAAAACTAACCTTTTTTTCCTGAATTGCTTATTAACTCTCTCTCTCTCACTCTCTCTCTCTCTCTTATTATTATTATTTGTTTTGTTTTTTATAAAAAAATTTATTTTCATGAAGATTTTATTAGCTGAGCCATTTGAAACTAAATGATATCAATTAAAAAATGTATATCTAATCTAAACTTATTTATAAATGGAACTTTGTCTGCGGGTGTGTAAAACGGCCAAACCAATTTTCTTGAAAATTTACACAGTTGTACTATAAGCATCTGCGAGTGTTCTTAGCTAGGTTTTGTGTCGAGGTACCCCTGATAAATATCGAAAATCGATAATCAAAAAAATCAGGTTATAGAAGGAGTAGTCCGATTTTAATCAAATTTGATACACTCATAGACAAAGACATAAGAAACGATATTCAGAAGTTTCAAGGTGGCAGTTCTTACAATAGTTCAGAAAATCGATAATATATATATATATATATATATATATATAAAAGGCAAGATGTTTGTGTGTGTGTCTGTTTATCTATCTGTATGTCTGCATTTTTTTCAGCCCTTTTATTTTAGTTTTTGCTTCGGGTTTGGCTCTAAGTAGGTATAATTGTAGTTCTTAGTCTCAGCCATGATACCATTTATTCAGAGGATTTAGCCTTCAAAATTCAGTTTTGATATCGATACCAGGAAATCAAAATTTGACTTACATCCATTCATTTTTCTTTCAGTCTACGGTTTCGCTTTAACTATTGTTTTTTAGTCTTTCATGCCAACGTCCAAAGAGTCTGAGCTCCAGAACCATGGATTAGTTTTAAAGCTTTCATTACACCCGAGCAACGCCGGGTTATACTGCTAGTTGTTCATAAGCTCAAATGTTTAAAGCAAAAATCTTCAAAAAAACAAATAGGAACAAGTAAATAAATGAATGAATAACAGCTGAAGCATAAATGACCATTGCTGGGACAAAATTATCGACAGGCACCAGGTCATTTCTGGACCTGATAAAGATCTGATAAGCTATTTTACAACAATAAATACAAAAATCATAAAATCTGTCTGGAGGAGAAAATAGATATAATTACCTTCCTAGACCAACACAAACTACTAAATAAACGATCAGAACTCATCTCAAAATCCAGACATGAAAACAAATTTTTACAATATTACTTAAAATTAACAAACCAAAAACACACATAAACACAGGTAAATGTAATAATAAGAATCAACAATAAAATAATTAATAATAAGTAAAAAAGTTAACGAACAATATTCTAAATACCCACAAAACTGCATCCAATATCACAATTATTTTCCAGCCAACAGCCCTGAGAATATTTAAAAGCATAACCAATGCCACCCACCAGCATAACAGTATCATACAATAAACTACCAACAATGTGTGTGTGTGTGTGTATATATATATATATATATCTATATATATATATATTTGGCGTGTATAATGATAATATACACGTTAAAAAGTCTGCCTTCTTCTACTTCTACCGAGTCCAGAGGTAGAATCACCGACTAACACCAATTCATTCGGGTTTCAATCCTGGGTTAAAAACAATTGGAGTCTAACCGTACTGATGAGCTGTGATACAGAGAAACAGATCTGTCTGCGGATAACTATATATATATATATATAAAATTTTATAAAGTCCATTATGAAATGGATTAAATCTGACTTATTTTTTATTTATTTGTTTAAACATTATTTTTAAGAAATACTCATATTTCAGTTGATGGTTTTTATTATTATTAAACAGTATATATATATATATATATATATATATATATATATACATCTACTGGCCTGAATAATAGTATTAAAAATTATGTTAGAAAGGTATGCATCCTCCAGTCAGGCTTTGTTTGATCAGAAGGTCCTATGTGGCGAAGTGGTCTAAGGTATGTCAGATCTAATGACAGTTTTCCCTAGGAGACACAGATCCTGCCAGAAGACGCATTTTTTCCTAACAAGATTTCTCAATTATTCAAGCCAGTAGATGGAAATAAGATATACAGTTTAATAATAAAAACAGAGCATCTATTCAAATATAAGTATCCATTAAAAATAATGTTTAAACAAATTATATATAAGAATGATAAAATGAATTACCTATAACTTGTGCTTACATTCATTATTTGGTCTCCTTAAACAATCAGCAGGTATTGATAAACATAAAAATCTTCCTGCATGGGTTTAGTTTTTATTATTTTAGATGTTATTTTTAGTGGACAAATTTATTTGAGTAGTGTTAGGGCGCCGCTCCTATTTGACTTCAAATGGACTGTTCCCATTGCTATATATAGCAATGGTGAATTCTCTACAGGGGAGTCGTAGAGAGTCACTTGAGAGTCTCTAATGAGTTACGTGGGAGTCAGTGAAGAGTTAGTCACACTTCCGGTGGCGTACCGGAAGTAATCACATATACACACGTCTTACGACGGATTGGACTCTTGTATCTTTTCTATTGTAAATGTTACTAATCACTTCTGTACATACTAACCGTCTTTCCGCGGAATACAACTTATATTCTGATTCTGTTGTTGAGTTATTCATTTATACTTAACGACATAACAAGTAGACAGACCTTTTTTAAAACAGTGTAAATCTATGTCTATTGGCCTGTAAATTCAACAGTCTTAATTAAGAAAATATGTCTTCTGGCAGTTGAACCTCTATCCTCTTTGTAGAGGAACCATCATATTGCCTGGTGGGCTGTTCACTCAGTCACAGAAGACTTTCACAACCAAGCAAGATCAATTAGCTTGTTTAAAAAATCTCTTACTCAGATCTTGCAAAGCCCATATCTGCTAACTTTTATTTTTATATAAAAAATATAAACAACATAATTTTTAAGGAAGTAATGAATTTCATTTATAATCTGAAATTATTTATATTATTGGATTAGTTTAACGATACATCTCCACATTGTATGCATTTTCACCAGACTACGACTAAGATACTATCTTTAATAAGGTAAAAACAAAAAAATATGGATTACTGGTAGAAAGGCCGAACCTCTACTGCCCCACCACCTTTATTTTATGTCTAAGTCATGGGACAGAATTAATACAAGAGGATGCATTATTTTTGGAGCACCCTTGCAGATATGAAAAATACTTTTGTTAGATAATTTCATTCCACGCAAAGGAATAAAGCCACTAAGATGCAAGTGATTACTGAAATGTGCAGAAAAGCAAGAAAACATTTTTAAGGAGAGAGAGAACAATAAAATTAATAGGTTTCAAAAAGACAGAAGATGATGATTGACATTGCATTTTTGAAGGTCATAGTTGACAGGAAAACTAGAAAAGAGAAAGTTCCATGGGTAAAAAGTGCAAAGGAAGAAATTATTAGAATAAAACTTACAGTTGTATCTAGCCATTTCAACATTAAAATGATGAGACCTATTTGCCAATCTAGTACTGCGATTAAGTTTGTAAAGTCAAGGTGGCAAAAAAAAAAAAGATTGGAACAGTTACCATGAAAGTATTTATATAAAAGGCATGGGGGAAGCTACATTACGGCAGTGGGAAAGTGATTGAAAATGAGATACCAGGTCAGGACCAATGACACTGCAGATTTTGCTTTAGAATTTAGTAAATAATCTCTAGATGCAAAGCAGAAGCACCAGACCAAATGTGGAAACAATATTCAATTCCCAAATGATCATGTGTATCATCATCATCAGTTCCATGAACAGATGTGATAGAATGGTCGCTGTACAACCGAGCACAGACCAGTATTCTTCACGTATTCGAGTTGAAAGTGTAACATGTCTTTGGCAACAAAACTGGCAAAATGGCATTCCTCTCTGGGTTAAACCACACCCAATATCCTCTAACTTGAAAGCTTGTCTTGGCAAATTGGCCACTGATTCCACCAGGAGAGCCCCTTTGTCTTCGCCATTGATTTCAGTCTAGGCATCCTTCCACCTTGTGATACTGTGTCAACACCACATGGGCTATATACATAACTATGGAGCCCAATCTATTTGATTGGATTAAATTAGCTGTTGATTCTTGCCATGGATTCATCACCAACCCTTTTGAAAAATCATGTTTTTAATCCAGTTTGGTGTCTAGCCACTCACCTTACCAGTAATTACATGAATTTAAGTGTGCTAATAGATTGCAATTTGCCACTTCTACTCTAACAGTTTCTTTGTTCACACTTCTCACCTGTGAAACTCCTTTACATTTATTTGTTTCCCTGATGACTACAATCTTGAAAAAAATGTAAATGCAACATCACTCACCATCTTCTATTTTCTTGAATCTTGTTCATCTTCTGTATATTCTTAAATTCCTATACTTAATCTTTTCTTTCACTTTCACTCCCTGCAACCCCGTGTACTAGTGGCATTCTCATCTTGCTTGGTTGGTTGGTTCATTTAACCAGTATATCAACCTTCATTAGGCCATTTAATGCTGAAAATTGTTTTGATTTGTTTTATTTAGTTTATCTGTTTTATTGTTTTTGTTTGTTTATATTTTTTTAGGGTATTGGTTGTCTTTTTTCATTCAAAAAAGTTTTGTTGGTAACATTTTTCATTAAAAAAAGTTTTGTTAGTAACATTTTTCAATCAAAAAAGTTTTGTTGGTAACGTTTTCCATTCAAAAAAGTTTTGTTGGTAACATTTTTCATTAAAAAAAGTTTTGTTGAATACTTTTATAGTATTTTGACCCCAGTTTGGGGGTCAACTATTTACCCATAGCTGGGATCCTAACAGGTGCTACCACTCCGGGTCAGGGTGGACCTGGGAACAACAGCAATTAAGGGGTAGTTCCATGCTCCTCACAACTTCCCAATCATAGGCCTTGCTACCACTCCGGGTCAGGGTGGACCTGGGAACAACAGCAATTAAGAGGTAGTTCCATGCTCCTCACAACTTCCCAATCAGAGGCCTTGCTACCACTCCGGGTCAGGGTGGACCTGGGAACAACAGCAATTAAGAGGTAGTTCCATGCTCCTCACAACCTCCCAATCATAGGCCTTGCTACCACTTCGGGTCAGGGTGGACCTGGGAACAACAGCAATTAAGAGGTGGTTCCATGCTCCTCACAACCTTCCAATGAGAGGACTTGCTGCCAGATGCAGTTTACCGTCATACCCAGGACCACATCTTGCTTGGTGTGAAATGATTAAAAAACAAGCTTTATGAAGAAACCAGTTTAGTTAATAATGAATCTACCATGCGGCAGGCTGTTTTATGTTATATGGTACCAGTAGCACTGGCAATAAACAAAAGTTGACTTCACCAAAATCTTTATCTGTGACGATAAATATTAACACTTACCAGAGTCAAAGCGTCCAAGATGTTTTGTTTGTCGGACTGCTGTTTTGTAATGGATACATGCATAAACCCACATTAGACAGTTCGCCATTTTGTCAGCTGCATCTTCTCCTCTTGCAAGTTTGGTCCAAGAAAAGTACATTCTTTGAGATTTGTTATTTTATGCTAATTAGCACAAGCCAGGGACTCTGATTGAGAACAAGGTCAACGGCAATGATTGGTGCACTGGCAGAGTTTTTGGTTAATAAAAACAGTCTGGGACATTGGCTGGCAATGCAGTTGGGACCATGGTGATGTGAACTGTTATACATGTTCATATTAAGTTTCGACTCTGCTTATTTTTGTTTGGTAGCTTCGAACCTACCAATAGAGCAAGCGGTGTAATTACCAGTACCTACCAAAATGTGGGAGGAACACACTGATTAACATCATCTCCAACAGATTCTTCAAAATAAGAAATAAAGAATTGACTACAAATAAGTCGACTCAAAATGTCAAAAATCAATGAGTAAATAACAACTAGTTGTGGCACTCCTGAGAATGAAAGAAAAAAAACAGAAGAAAAAAAACAGACGTAGACCCATTTTGATTCTGAAATATTTCTTGCATGAAAGAACTCAACCATGTCAAATATTCTTCCTTTGCAACATATTCCTCCCCCCTTTGTTACCAATTTTCTCAGTCTGGTGTTCTTTAGCAGTTTTTTTTTTTTTTTTTTTTTTTCATCAATTCAAAATCTACATCATAAGTAAACAGGTGAAACTCAATTGAATATTTTTAACCTCTTTTGGGATTAGACAAGTGCATATATGTTACTGTTTAGAAATAAGCTATTATATTATTCTTTACGCCCTTTCCAAAGAAAAACAAGGATCAAAAGTTCATTAATTTCACAGATAAATGAGTTCTGAATCTGAGACTGTCAAGGAAGTAAACATTTTACAAAGTAAACTTAAGAAATATAAAATGAAAGTGAAAGTGAAACCAAAGAAATAAAGATATGAAAAAAAAAATACTGAATATTTATCTATATTTCTGAGATGAGGTACTTACTATTATGTACGTACCTATGGACAGTAATAGGTATGTCTGAATCCTTATATAATATGTTGGACTCTATTGAGAGAGTGTGGTGTTTTTCTTACTGTCTAGCAGTTCTCGACTAGCAGTGGTTATTTACTTCATGCAGCTTCGAAGACTCATATTTGATGATGATAGAAATATTGCTATTTATTTGCACCCTTTGTTTTGGGTTACCACTCATGCAGTAACCTTTTAATTTACAACAGATAGAGAGCTCAATCGATCATACTCTTTGACTCATAGATTGAGGGATAAGAGATGGAATCATGCCTTTTCCAAGGGGATTACTGTGAAAGTGAACATGACACTCTACCAAGCCATTCTATGGTCAGTATATTATCTTCCTCTAAATGACATGGTTTGAAATGAAAGTTTCTTTTCTCTCAGAGTTACCCAAGACAAGAGAGCCTTATCATGCTTTACTGTTTTAATCACTCCAAGTGAATGAAACAGAACCAATAAATACAATCACTGTTGTAAAGTGTTACACTACCAAGTCATTCTATGGTCAGTATATTATCTTCCTCTAAATGACATGGTTTGAACTCAAAGTTTCTTTTCTCTCAGATTTAATGTTACCCAAGACAAGAGAGTCTCATCTGCTTTACTGTTTTAATCATGTCTGGAGACAGAAGAATTCATACAACTTTTCCAAGTGAATGAAGTAGAACCAATAAAAATTTGAATTCAGCTTATCTTTTTCAGTTTTCATGGCCAAGGATGCATTCCAGAAACTGAGCAGAGTATTAAGAGAAAGGAAAATTTTGCTAGAAACAAAGAAGAGAGTACTGGATTGCTATGTGATGTTGGTTGGTTGTTTTGTTTTTATGGCAAATCAACCTCAGCGGGTCATTTATTACCAACTAAACTTTATTTTATTTATTGCTGGTAATACCTTTTTCCTTTCAACAATTTATTGTTGTTTTTATATAAGTTTTTGTGTCTAGTAATACATTTTTCTTTTTGAGTATCAAGATTCATTGGAATTTGTTTTTAAGGGCAGGGTCCCCAAGTCCTACTCTTGTTATTTAACCCATAACTGGAGGGAAGGAACGGATTAATACTTTTCCAAGGGTACCAGTGCTTAAGTGAATGCAGGTTATTCAACTGGAATTCGAACTTGGCTCACTGATTTCCCTCTTTCCGAGCCGATATCCACTGCACCACAATGCGCATCTATCACTAAACGCTTACAGCACCTGGTATTCCCAAGCGGTCACCCATCTAAGTACTGACCAGGCTCAACGTTGCTTTACTTTGGTGATCGAGCGAGAACTAGTGTATTCAACATGATAGGCCATAAGCTGCTATGTGATGTACTTCAGGATATAAACAAAACAACCAACCAACATTCCTTTTCTTTATTATCTTTGAATGATTCTAGATTGGCTGCTACTCAAGGATAATGTTATGTACATACCTATGGACATAAATGGGCATGTCCCAATCTTTATATATAATACTATTTATGTCCAAACCTCTGTTTTGGTTATTACTTATACAGTAAACTTTTAGGTTACAACATTTATATTATTTACATTGTGAATATAACAATAAAGATGAGGACAACAGTTTGAACAATGTAAATAAAAATACTGAAATGAAAGAAAAATATGGTTAAAATCTTATCTGTGGTTTACTTTCCTTATTTGTGTAATCCTGGGTATGATGATAAAGTACATCTGGCAGTAAGGATTCTTATTAAGAAATTGGAGATTTACAGGAGCACAGAACCACCTCTTAATTACTGCACTTCCCAGGTCCACTCTGATCCAGGGTGGTAGCACCTATTAGTGTCTCAGCTATGAGCAAATAGTAAACCCCTAAACAAAACTATGAAAGTATAAAAATATATTTTTATCGTAAAAATATCATCATTAGAATTTTATATAAAAAAATTACCAACATTACATACTTATAGTAAAATGACCAACAGTACATTTTATTTGTAGCTGAGCACATATAATTACATTCAAAATAAATTTACTTGAAATCATAAAATTGTGAAGCCAATCTTTAAAACAAAACAAGAATTACCAACAATACATTTTATACCAAAATGGCTAATAATCTGTAGTTAAAGGCATACAATTGTGTTCAAAATATACTTAGTGGAAGCCATAAAACTGTGTTCAAAATAATTAGATTTCGGTATTTAAAAAGCCATAGAATTTGTTATACAGAAAAACAAAATTAACCAAAAATCCTCATTTGTGGATTAGTAAGATATAAATTTTGTCTGAACTTCTGGTCTTAGGAGTTATCAATATTTACATTAATTACATTCTGACTATTGTTCTCATCTTGGTTGTTTTTATCACAACGTTTCAGTCATTGTGCTCTTCAGCCTTCTTCAGAGGATTTCTGAACTGAATCCTTTATTTAATCTATAGAGGTAAGTTGTTCCCATTCCACTGTTCATGTCTACAAATGTCTTGTCTAGTTCTTACAACACAATAGCCAGGTGGATTAAAGCATTGGTTTGTAAATTCGGTCACAGAAATTGTGAGTTCAATCCCTAGGCTGGGCAGTGTGTACTTTGACTCAGTGGAAACAGGTGAGCCATAACTGAGCAGTACTAAAAGAAAATAAGTTGACAAGATATTCGTAGATATGGGCAGTTGAATGAGAACACTTACCCCAGTAGATTAAATGGTTCAGTTCAGAATTCCTGTACATTACCTTCATTGATATACACCTGATGAAGGCTGGAAATCCCAACAGGTAAAACATTGCGATAAAAACAAAATAGAAGAAAACAATAGTCCAAATATAAATAACCGTAAGATATAACTTCAGGAAAAGTCAACAAAATTAAATATAATCAGGTGAAAATAAACAACGCTCACATCTGTACATAATAACACACACACACACGTATATATATATATATATATATATATATATATGAAATGATTTGTTTGAACATTATTTCCTATTGATACTCATATTTAAGTAGATATTTTGTTTTTTAATTCAACAGTATTATACATTTATATCTACTGACCTGATTGTATACGATATATTTTTATTACAAAAATGTGTGTCATTCGACAGGATTCGAACATGCGACCTCTATCCACATAGGGGAAGCTACCATGTCATCTGGCATGCCTTAGACCTCTTGACCATGAATGACCATTAGTCTAAACGAGCTTTTAATCAAGCCTATGTGGATAGGGGTCGCAGGTTCGAATTCTGCTGAATGACGCACATTTTCGTAATAAAAATTTATCATAAATAATCAGGCCAGTAGATATAAATATATAATACCGTTTAATTAAAAAACAGAATGTTTACTTAAATACAAGTATCAATAAAAAATAATGTTCAAACAAATCATTTCAAATTGTCAGTTGTTTATAACCAAGTTTCGTTAATCTTTGTTAATTTCCGTAACATATGCATATAAATTGAATAAACACACACATCAGCACACTAGTTAGCGAGCTGGAGTCTTGTTCATAACTGGAATCAACCGGATGGATCACTCAATCAACTAAGAACGGGCCATGCATCACCACCCATCACCAATCGAGAAAGAGCTATCAATCTGTCAATCCTACCGGTGTTCGAACCGGGCGAGTTTTTCCATCTTGTTATTCTATTGTTATTCTACAAATTAATATTTATGGGATCTGGTTTTTGCGATTTTACCTACATACTTTTCCTTTTTTGGATTTAAAATATATATATACAGGATGTATCAAAAATACTTTGCAAGCTTTGGGGACAGGTTCCTTATACAAAGACAAAGACAAAAGTCCATATGAGCATATGTCCACAAATCCTTTATTTTTAAGTAATTAAATTTAAAGTTTATGGTAGACCGGGTTAAATATACAATCCAAAAATACTTTTACAACCTTTGGGGGCAGGTTCCTGACACCAACATCAAGTAATTCACATTATCTTGCATTAACATATGTACAAATACCCTTGGGAAGGTATGAATCCATTGCTTCTTCCTCCAGCTATAGGTTGAATAGCAGAACAGATTAGATTCTCTAAACTTGGTTGGCAACCAATCTACCATAGAAAGTAATTGCAACCTACTGTGGGAAAATTTTCTTCCCAGTCAGTCATGTCTCTTTCGAGACATGATCACCCAAGAGTGTATCATGTATGGCACTTAACTGACTGAATGTTACAATGAAATTCATAAAGGAAGATACTGTAGTTTTTTTCTTACCCAAGTATGTTTGATCTTTTCTAGAATCATCTTTAGGAGTAAATTACAAAGACAAACTGCCATAAAATCTGCATTCCATTTTTATGGTGAGTGTTTAAAAAACACGTGTGAACATGCACTATTATATTTATTTTAAAATTTGTAATTTATCCATTTTAGTTATTGAAGTTTTTGTAAAACAAGTATTTAAATATAAGGAAGGTGACCAGAAATTAGTAAAACTGTCAATGGCATTAAATGTTTAATATGTTGTAATAAATATTTGTAATAAATTTTGTTTAGTGTTGGTTGCTTGCTTTTGATATAGAGGGATATGAGAATTTGAAGATTTTGTTTATTTTTGTTGTATAGTATATTGGTGCTGTCAACAAGTATTTTCCTGTATTATGAAGGTTTACATTTATAGTAACAGATAAAAATAATTCAACACATATATATCTAAATTATTCAATAAAACATCTTTGAATGAAGAAATTTTGTTGCACACACACACACACACACACACACACACACACATATATATATATATATATATATATATATATATATGATGGGCACTCCTGTCTCATTTAGCACATAAAACATCAAGTTTTATGTTTGTGTCTTATGTGCTATCAAGCCTACCTTGGATTTACAGAGAGCATATGAAACTGACCATTTGGAAATCTGAAGCCTCTGATACAGACTTGGATTCTGGGTGTTTTCGGTGAGTTTGAGCCTTCAAACCAGCCTTGGATTTGCAGAACAAATGACAAATTAGGCACTTGAACATCACCACAGATGAAGAAATTGGCATGAAAGATCAAGTTTTAATTTCTAGAGTGCATCAAGATGCATGGAGGTGATTCTGTTCAAAACTTACGATGACAAGCTGACCTCCACTTCATTTGATCTAAAGAACTGGTGTGTTAGCTGCTCCGAGATTGTACTTCACTTTGTCTTTATAATGAAGCAGAGACATTCCGATGTTTTGAACCTCATTAAACAATTTGCTGTACAATCTGTGGTTACAATCTCAACAATCATATTTCCAACACAGATCTTTTCACAAAAACTGCCATTGACAGAAATGAATCCTTTTTTTTGTTCAGTCACTCTTAAGATTGGTTAGGTATGTTGTCTGAATGGAAGATACTAGAATGCCAAAATTCTGATGTATAGCCAACTGCTGCATATATATACTAGCAGTATAGCCTGGCGTTGTTCAGGTGTAATGAAAGCTTTAAAACTAATCCATTTTCTCAGACTCTTTGGACATTTGGCATGAAAGATTAAAAAGCAATAGTTATTTCCAGTTAAAGCAAAACTGTAGACTGAAAGAAAAATGAATGAATGTAAGTCAAATTTTGAAGTTTGGTGAGAATCGGATGAAAATTGTGGATTTGTATAAAGGACATACAGACAGATAAACAGACACACACACAAACAACTTGCCTTATATATATATATATATATATATATATATATATATTATCGATGTTTTGCACTATTGTAAGAACTGCAACCTGAAACTTCTGAATATCGTTTCTTATGTCTTTGTCTATGAGTGTATGAAACTTGATTAAAATCGGACCACTCCTTCTATAACCTGATTTTTTCGATTATCGATTTTCGATATTTATTGGGGGTACCTCGACACAAAACCTAGCTAAGAACACTTGCAGACACTTCAAGTACAACTGTGTAACTTTTCAAGAAAATCGGTTCAGCCGTTTTGGAGTCTATAGGTAATAGACGATCATGGCTCTCCACAATTTCCTCTTCTTTGTAGCTCTTAACAATTTTTTTTATTATTATTTATTGCCTAAAGCTTGTCCCACCATCCATTTACTCACACACATTCTTCTTCTTTATATGCACAGTCCCTTCATGATGTTGGCGATCATGGCTCTCCACAATTTCCTCTCCTTTGTAGCTCTTAATAAATTATATTTTTTTGTTATCTCTTTCCTAAACCATGTTTCACTGTTCATTTACTCAATTTCATTCTTTTCCCTCTTCTGCATGCTATGTTCCTTCAGAATGTATCTAATCATGGCTCTCCACAATTTCCTGTCATTTGTAGCTCTTAATAAATTTTGTTCTTCTTGTTATCTCTTCTAAACCTTATTTCGCCATTCATTTACTCAAGCTCACTAAGTAGGTTATGCTTTCTTTTCCTCTGCCCCTCTTGCCTTAAATCTTTCCTGTGAGTATCACATTTTCCAAGCCTTCTTTTTTCATTATGTACCCTAGAAATTCCAACTGTTTCTTCCTGATATTCAGACTAAGTTTCCTTTTTGTTTCCATTTTCTCTAAAACTTTGTTGTTGCTCACATGTTCAGTCCAAGTTATCCTCAGCATCCTACTGTTGAACCACATTTCTGCTACCTCAAGACTCACCTATATCTGTATTAAAAGTACAAACATTTCCCTCCAGAAAAATTCCTGAATCATAGAATGAAGTTGATCACTTAAAATTCTTATATATAGTGTATTGAGGCAGTAGATAATTTTCTAAACATATACTGTTAAATATAAGTCTATTATGTTTAATCATGAGCCGTTCTAAACATTGTATTTTGGTTTTAATTTCAGTTGAAAATAAAGGTAAAAATTCTCCAACATTTGGATAATTTTTTTATTTAGAACCAACTTAATAAAAAATTGTCCAAATGTTGGAGAATTTTTGTTTTTATTTTCAACTGAAATTAAAGCCAAAATACGATGTTTAGAACGGCTCATGATTAAACATAATAGACATTGTCTCTTATATTTAGCTGTATATGTTTAGAAAATATATATATATATATATATATATATACACACACGCATATTTATATACATACACACACACACACACACACACACACACACACACACATATATATATTGAACGGGTGAAGAGGCTCATCCCTTGTTCCCTGTTTAGGATGTGGTTTCCGGCTTTCTCTTTTCCAATCATTTTACTCTTAAGTAGCCCCATGCACATCAGTGGCGTCACTGCCTTGCTTGGGGCGATATGATTAAAAAAAAAAAAACTATATATATATATATATATGCATTGCTTATTCAGTAATGAATTAGATCACTCTGGCCACTGGCGTATGATACATCATACACTAAAAGTCTGTCTCCTTCTATCGAGCGCCTAGAGGTAGAATCGCCGACTCACGCCAATTTGGTCAGGTTTCAATCCTGGGTTAAAAGCAATCAGATATCTAACCATACTGATGAGCTGGGATACAGCGAAACAAATCTATCTGTGGATGACTATATATATATATATATATATATATATATATATTAATTTGTTTGTTTGAACATTTTTTTAATGAATATTTATATTTGAGTATTCTGTTTTTAATTAAACAGTATATGTATCTATACCTACCAGCCTGAATATTTTTGAGAAATTTTGCTCCAAAAATATGTCATTCAGTAGTTTACAATGAGTGTTGGTTGTCAATCCATTTCATAAGTCTCCGGAACTTTATATATCCCTAGCAGTATGTGCAAGCTTTATGGTCACATAATCATGTATGAATAACTCCTAGAAAATAAATGAAAATCTGAACCTGTGTCATATGCACAGACCTACACATACTCACACAAATATTTCCACACACACGCACACGCACAGACACACCAGTACATAAACCCTATCATTTGTAATGTTCAAGAAATCTATCATTTATGGTTATTGGTTCTGGAACTTATTTAAAAAGATTTCTGATTAATTTTTTTTGTTGCTTCTCATTCATTGTATTATCTTGAATCCTCATCTTGGCAAAGCCTTTGGCGGACAGAGAATCTAAAAGTTTACATAAAAATTGTTTTCTTCGTCAAAAATTTCGAACTAAATGTAAAGATAAGTAGCAAAACTCTCATTCTTTTCTGAGGTTGTGTGTGTGTGTGTATGTGTGTGTGTGTGTGTATTTGCCTTGAATTTTATTCATTGCTTCCTTTAATTGTTTTTCTATGAATTAAGTTATCAGGAACAACATTATCTGTCAATCAGCTGATATGGACAGAGTAGAAATTACAGAAAGAAATCTTTTTCACACAAAGCTGAAACCTTTTATTCCATTTAAACATCAGCAGAAAAAAAGAAAGATGCATTTTGGTTAAGAAGCTGTGCAATTTTAGCAATTTTCTTAATTTTATGACATTTCTAAATTTTATTGAGAATTTAGCAAATTTAGTAATGTGAATAGAAATAAGTTTAAAATATAAAACTTATATAAATACAAATTTTGTAAAACTTATGTGAACAGAAGTTTTATAGTTTTTATACTTCAAACTATGAAACTTATATAGTTTTATAGTTTGAAAATATTTCTATTCAAACTATTACATTTTCTAAATTGTATTTAATAGTAGAAAGAAAACAGAAAGCCTATTTAATCTACACAGAAGCCAAGTGAACATAAATGCATTCAAATTATAAAACTTATATCATTTTATAGTTTGAAAATATTTCTATTCAAACTATTACATTTTCTAAATTGTATTTAATAGTAGAAAGAAAACAGAAAGCCTATTTAATCTACACAGAAGCCAAGTGAACATAAATGCATTCAAATTATAAAACTTATATAGTTTTATAGTTTGAAAATATTTCTATTCAAACTATTACATTTTCTAAATTGTATTTAATAGTAGAAAGAAAACAGAAAGCCTATTTAATCTACACAGAAGCCAAGTGAACATAAATGCATTCAAATTATAAAACTTATATAGTTTTATAGTTTGAAAATATTTCTATTCAAACTATTACATTTTCTAAATTGTATTTAATAGTAGAAAGAAAACAGAAAGCCTATTTAATCTACACAGAAGCCAAGTGAACATAAATGCATTCAAATTATAAAACTTATATCATTTTATAGTTTGAAAATATTTCTATTCAAACTATTACATTTTCTAAATTGTATTTAATAGTAGAAAGAAAACAGAAAGCCTATTTAATCTACACAGAAGCCAAGTGAACATAAATGCATTCAAATTATAAAACTTATATAGTTTTATAGTTTGAAAATATTTCTATTCAAACTATTACATTTTCTAAATTGTATTTAATAGTAGAAAGAAAACAGAAAGCCTATTTAATCTACACAGAAGCCAAGTGAACATAAATGCATTCAAATTATAAAACTTATATCGTTTTATAGTTTGAAAATATTTTTATTTCCTCTTTTTCAGTATAGATTAAAAAAGTTTTCTGTTGATCACAACAGAATTAAACAAAGTTGTTTTTTATACAAATAATTATCATCTAAATTAGTTTATCTATATTTTAAAAACATAATAAATTTGTAACACTGCAAAACATCAAAAAGGCTATTAAATGAAATGAATATATACTATTGGGTCAAAAGTTTTTGGATACTCTCTAGTAATTAGTTTCATACCTTATTTGGTTTATTTGACTCCTACTAAGCTAGAAGACTGACACTATATAACCCTAATTTCTCTATATAGAAAAATTCAAGGCAAATACACACACACACACACACACACACACACACACACACACATACACACACACACACACACACACACACACAACCTCAGAAAAGAATGAGAGTTTTGCTACTTATCTTTACATTTAGTTCGAAATTTTTGATGAAGAAAACAATTTTTATGTAAACTTTTAGATTCTCTGTCCGCCAAAGGCTTTGCCAAGATGAGGATTCAAGATAATACAATGAATGAGAAGCAACAAAAAAAATTAATCAGAAATCTTTTTAAATAAGTTCCAGAACCAATAACCATAAATGATAGATTTCTTGAACATTACAAATGATAGGGTTTATGTACTGGTGTGTCTGTGCGTGTGCGTGTGTGTGGAAATATTTGTGTGAGTATGTGTAGGTCTGTGCATATGACCCTAATGGGCTATATAGTGTCAGCGTCTGATTTTTTTCAGTAAGAGAGGTTACATAAAATTTAAAATCTACCTATCCTAAGATAACCATTAACCATCAAGGTAGATTAAACAAAAAGAAATAAAATTTTAAGAAAACTTTATGCACAATAGTTTAATTATATTATTATTTTTATTATTGAATATAATTTTAATAGTTTTGGGATACCCTCTGGCTTTAATAATCAGTCATTAGTTTCATGCCTTATTTGGTTTACTAAGCTAGAAGACTGATACAATATAACCCATTAGTGCATAGCATCTGATTTTTTTCAGTAAAAGAGGTTACATAAAATTTAAAATCTACCTGCCCTAAGATAACCATTAACCATCAAGGTAGAGTAAACAAAAAGAGATCAAATTTTAAGAAAACTTTATACAGTAATAAGTTAATTATATCATTATTCTTATTATTATTGAATATTTGATAAAAACGTTTGAGAAGAGAAGATTGCTTCTCTGGCCTGAAGTTAGTTAAAAAATTAGTTTTGAAAAAGTCATGGAACCTTCAATTTTTAGGCAAGCCTTTGAAATTCAGACGGTGGCCTCAAACTTCTGGCCTTTAATGTATGTAAACAGTCTACAACCTTTTTGTACCATAGACCAGTATCATGCAAGACAGTTTTTCCACAAATCTTGGGTGGGTGTGTGGTGTGTGTGTGTGTGTGGGGGGGGGGGGGGGGGTCAGTGTTTGTCACATGCATAACAATATACAAAAAAAAACAGATCACAATAGTTGATAAAATGGAAACATTATTTTTTTCTGTGCAGCCCTGTACCAAATGATCCATAGCCCAGTGGTTGGGAACCACTGGTATAAATCATAACAAAAATATACTTGTAAATCTCAGAAAAAAGTGATATTTATTATACAATATGTAACAGCGTAATGTATTGATATAATATCTAATGAATAATTTTTGGTTGGTTGTTTTGTTTTTATGGCATATCAACCTCGGCAGATCATTTAATGCCAACTAAATTTTATCCATTTATTGCTGGTAATACCTTTTTCTTTCAACAATTTATTGTTGTTTTTATATAAATTTTGTGTCTAGTAATACTTTTTTCTTTTCAAGTATCAAGATTCATTGGGATTTGTTTTTAAGGGCAGGGTCCCCAAGTCCTACCCTGTTGTTTAACCCATAACTGGATGAAAGGAACGGATTAATAACTTTCCCAAGGGTACCAGTGCTTAAGTGAATGCAGAGTATTCAACTGGAATTCGAACTTGGCTCACCGATTTTTCTTTCCGAGCCGATATCCACTGCACCACAACGCACATCCGTCACTAAACGCTTACAGCACCTGGTATTCCCAAAGTAGTCACCCATCTAAGTACTGACCAGGCTCAACATTACTTAACTTCGGTGATTGAGTGAGAACCAGTGTATTCAACGTGATATGACCGTAAGCCCTCTAATGAATAAATGTATAAAATTCATTTCATAGTTTTAATATGACGAAAAAATATTTGACAAAATAAATATGATTAAAAACGACTTTGAGCAAATAAATCAGCAAGAACTATCCTTCTTCAGGTGCCATGAAATAGTGTGACAGAAACACAAGCAAAGATCTTTACCAAATAATAGAAACCAGATAACTTAAAAACAATCAACAACAGCAACAACTGAAATGAATATTACATGTAACTAGATGAGAAAACAATGACAATCAAGTTGTTGACATTTCCTTATTACTTCAAACAAAAGGTTAGGAAAAAAACTCCCATCAGTACTAGAAAGAGCTATAACCATTAGGATTATAAGTAATAGCAGAAAATAAAATGGATAGCACATGTATCTTGAGTAGAGAATAATGACAAAATCAAGATGTTGATGTTCCACACTGCTTTAAGCAAAAGGTTAGGAAGAAAACTCCCATCATACTAGAAAGAACACTAACAGTCAGCAAACTTCTTATTTATATGTCATGTCCTCACAGGATATATCCTGAGTTGATCAAGGCTCTCCACAATTTCCTGTCCTCGTAATAAATTGTTTTTTGCAATTTCTCTTAAACCTTGTTCTGTCATCCATTTACTGAAACTCATTATGTATGTTATGTGTTGTTTTCTTCTGTTATACTTGCCTGTGAATATCAAATTTCCCAAGCCCTAAAAATTTCAACTACTTCTTCTTGATATTAAGTATGTTTTCTTTATGTTTCCATTTTGCTTAAAACTTTGTCCTTGCTCACATATTCATACCACACAATCCTCAGCATCTGTCTGTAGAACCAGATTCCTGTTGCTTTAAGTCTCTTCTTTATCTTTGAGAAGATTCTCTAGCATATCAACAAACACGTCAATGAAAAAAGCCATTTTTCTGAAAAACTGTTTAAAGAAAAAGATTTAATAACTTTCAACCAGCATTAGTACTGGTTGCTTGGTCAATGAATAAAAAACAACGAATATTAACCCTCTCCTTCTTCAATGTACTGTGTCCCTTCAGCATGAGGGTGATCATAGCTCTCCATAACATCCTGCTCTTTATGGCTCTTAGTAAGTTTTGTTTTCTTGCTATCTTTCCTAAGCCAAGTAATTACACAAGATCGTTAAGTTGATTTTGCACTGCTTTTCTCATTTCTTTTGTCTTCAATATATCTTGTGAGTGTCAAATTCTCCAGGCTTTCTTTCCTTTTTATGTGCTTTAGAATTGTCTCTTTATGAATTTAAATTTCGTTGGGTATGTTATAAACTCTCTACTTTTGGACTTCATTGTTCTGTGTGGGTCACATTTTATAAGCCTTCTTGCCTCTTCATGTGGTCAAGAAATTTCAACTGCCTCTTTGCCTATACTTCTGAGATAAGATAGCATTTACATTATTTACATTGTTCAGACTGCTGGGATGTTTTGTGGCCGAAATAAAGGGTTTAGTTCAAAATTTCCGAGCACCTGAAAAAGGCCAAAGCATACAGCAGTTGAAACTTTGTAAACATGGCAATAAAGTTGAGGACAACATTTCAAATAATGTAAATAATATTTGTAAGTCTATTGCTAGACACTTGTTAAAGGCTTTAACTATTAAGCTCTTTCAAGGACATCAGTTCAGTTAGTCCTGCTATTCAACCCATAGCTGAGGGGAGAAGAGATGGATTCATACCTTTCCCGAGTGTATTTGTGTGTAAATGAACACAATGAACCAAATGGAACTTTGTCCTCCAATTAACAATTCCGAGTCATTATCCATTACACCGCTCACAAATTCAAGCTTACATTACTTAATGCTCTTAAGCAGTCACCCATCTAGGAGTTAACTAGGCCTGACATTGCTTAACTTTAGTGAATACAGAAATCGATGTTTCATTCTACTCATTCAGTAAAGTGCCATACATGATACATGCTTGGGTGATTGTATCTCTCTCAATTCATGACTGATGGGGTAGAAGATTTTCCTGCAGTCAGTCAGTTATGTGCCATACATTAAACACACTTGGGCGATCATGTCTTGAAAGAGAGATGACTGACTGGGTAGAAGATTATCCTGCAGTAGGTTGCCATTGCTTTCTGCGGTAGATTGGTTGCCAGCCAAGGCTATAGAACCCAATCTGTCCTGTTATTTAACCCAGAACTGGAAGGAAGAGATGGATTAATACCTTTCCCAAGGGTATTTGTGCATAAGTGAATGCAAGGAATTCAACTGGAATTTGAACTCGGCTCCCCGATTTCTCATTCCAAGCTGATATCCACTGCACCACAATGCACATCACGCAGTAGATTACCATTTCTTTCTGAAGTAGACTGATTGCCAACCAAGGTTATAGAAACCAGTATGTCCTGCTATTTAACCCTTAGGTGGGGGTGTTGGGTTCTTACCTTTCCAAAGAATAATTTGAGCTCAGTTTTCTGAGTTATCATTCCAAGCCAATGTGCATTACACTACAATGAACATCTGCAACAGTTGCTCTCTTTTTAATCAAAACCTGACTTTTATTTTAATAGTGTAAGCAATATATTATTCTGCCAGGTGAATTGGTTTCCTCATCAAAAGTTGCATGTTAGAATATGAGCAAAAAATAAAGATAGTCTAAACAAATCTGTGCATCTTCAATAAACTATATTAAACAGTGTCATGCATCAGTAAAAAAAAAATATTTACAAAAATAGATAAATTACTGCCCAAGTTGCTGGTAATATAAAAATCTTCGACTGTTTACACTTGCTAAGATTAAAATAAATAAAAGAGAGAAAAAGAAGATACTTAAAAAAAAAGAAAATTGTTAAAATATATAAAACATCATTAAGAAAACAAATCTAAAAAAAGATAACAAAAATTATTTTAAAAATGTAAAAATATTAAAAACATAAAGGAGAGGTAACGATAAATAATTGCAATATAAAAATGTCAAAAAAATGGATAAAATATAAAAAGAAGCAAAATATATTAAAAAAGAAATAAGAAAATATGTTAAATATATTTTATGTGTTTTGTTTATATTATGGCATTAACTGGTCCCCAAATAGATAAGTAAAACAATATATAGATATATAAAATGAAAATTTTTTTTGGACATTTTTTTAGGAGGGTGGTACAGTTGCATAAATAAAGTAGTCCCATAAAAAAAACACAGGTGTCTGATTAGATTGCTCCTTCCTCACCCAAGAAAATATAAGGAAGGAAAGAAATAAATAGACATGAATAAGGGAAGAATTAAAGAAAGAAAAAAATGGAACAAGCAGAAGACAAATGGAAAAGCATGGAAATTCCCAAAGGAAACAAAATGATGGGTTGAGATGTCCATGGAAGGGATTATAATAATGATTGAAACCAAGCCTCCACCGCACATATATATATATATATATATATATATATATATATATACAAGGTGATTGAAAAATAACACCTTTTTATGTATGATGGACTCTCTCATCTAACTATAATTTTTACAAGACAGGAGAGTTCATCATACATAAAATAGGGAGTTACTTTTCAATCCCCCTGTAGATATATGTTATTTGTTGCTGATATCTGAGATGATTTATTTTGTTTGCATTCTGAAGTAAAAAAACAAAAATGAGTGCAAAAGAAAATAGAAGATTTGTAAAAATTGATCATCTGTGAAGCAAACGAAAATGAAAAGCTATGCTTGCTCAAAAAAAAAGAAAGAGAAAAAAAATTAGAATGACAAATAAAAAATGAAAAGAAAAAAGCAAGCGATAAAAAAGGAATATAATCTTCACAATGTCTTGTTAACTGGATGAAAGAAAAAAAAATGAAAAAAAATGATGAGGTGTTGATGAAAAAGAAAAAAAATAGAAAAATAACATGTAACCCCCCCCCAAAAAAAAAACACAGTGTTTCTAAAATCAACCCCAAATCATCAGATTCAATCCCATCCAATTCCCCAAACACATTACAGCTGAGTGAATGTAAGTTCCTCCTGGGTAATAACAAGGGAGTTGGCAGCAATAAGCCGCTATATTGTACACACACTCAGCATCATACGTCTACATGTAGTTTTATTAATCCTTCAGGAATGTGATGGGCAGATCGAGTGGAGTCTTAGTCGATGAACAGATGGACATTTGGGTAGAACTGGTCATCAATGATGGCAGACAGCAAAACAAAATGTCCGACCAAAGGAAATATGTTTTCAGAAGATGAGAATTCGGGAACATGAACAAAAGACAAAGAAGAGTATGAAAATGGGAACAGAGAAACAAAAAAAGAGAAGTATTAAAAGATCTGAAAGAAAAATCCGTGACAAGAAGGTGGGTGGCAAGCTGGAGGGTAGATATCAATTTTAGACTGGTGAATTCATTACAACAGAAAAGAGTAGGGAGTATCTTCCCTTTTTTTTTTTTTTTTTTTACACATATACACATACAAGATATGTTCTGGCAAAATGAACATAAAAAAAGCAATATTAGCTTTACTGTGAAGAAGTTTCTTTTCTACAAACAGAATAGATACAAAAGTTTATTTATCACCAACAGCATGATAAATTTAATTCACTTTTAAATAGTAACTGTCAGTTGTAAATTAAAATAAAAAACAAGAAAGATAACTGTTATTCTAATCTTCAGCAGTGATCTTGTGGTACGCATAGTAAGTAAGTTATTATGGGATGGAGACATGTTAACCCGGTGGTCTACTCTAGGAAGTAAAGGGTCACAGCCTCACCACACTAGGTGTTAACGTTGTGGTCTTCATAGCAACTAATATTTTATGAAATGGAGTCATGTTAGTCTACGGCTATATTGTATTGAATACACCGATTCCCATCCGATCACCAAAGTTAAGCAACATTGACCCTGGTCAGTAGTTAAACGGATGACCATTTGGGAATACCAGGTGCTGTAAAAGTAAGGACCAAGAATAGTCCACCGGTCCTCCAGGGTTGGGTGCAGAGCTAGCAACCTTGCCCCGTAAAAAATAGTTTGTTAAAGAAACAGCTACAAAAAGTTGCTGCCCTATGCACCATTAGGTGTGATGGATAAATGATGATGATGATGATGATAACCCTGAAGACTTCCTTGTGGAGTAAAAGACGAGAATCACACTACACTAGATGTTATTGTTGTGGTTTCCATAACAAAAAAATTTTATGGAATAAAGTCATGTTAACCCTGTAGGCTCTCCTGTAGAGTATAGGGACACAGCCACACCTGGTTAGGTTTTCATGTTGATGGAGTCATGTTAACCTTGTAGACTACTCTGTGGAATAGAGGGCTACAGCCTCACCACACTAGATGTTGCTGGTATAGTTTTCATGGGATGAAGTCATGTTAACCCTGTAGATTCCCCCAGCCCTCCCCCAGGTCCTGGATATTACAGTGAACTGCATCCAGCAGCAAAGCCTCTGATTGGGAGATTGTGAGGAGCATGGAACCACTTCTGAATTGCTGTTGTTCTTAGATCAACCCTGACCCACTGTTGATCTAAGAAGATCTAAGAGTTGACCTGTTAGGGTCCCAGCTATGGAAAAATAGTTAACCCTGAAACTGGGGTCAAAACACTATAAAAGTATAAAAATAGACTTTTATAGAAATATATTCATAAAAATAGACTTTTAGAGAAAAATATACATTTTATTACCAACAATACATTTTGAAGGAAAAAAAATTATTACCAGCAATACATTTTTGAATACAAAACTAGAAGACAACTTCAGTTTTCTAAAATGAAAAAATTTGTTTTATCAAAATCTGGCTAAATCAACTTTCTCAATATAACTGAACATTAAAAAAGTACCTAATTAAATAACCCACAGAGGTTGAAATGTCGTTAAACAAAACTCAGACTCAAATCTCCGAGCCCCCATTTTCTGCATCAGTAACTGCTACACCCAAAAAACATCAAATAGAGGCACCTATCTAAGTGCGATAATCAACAAGCTGACTTGTTTGGTTTTGTTTAACGGCATATCAACCCATATATCAATTTGGTGTCTCGGGTATTTAATATAGCCATTTCTGTTCTCACTGGTAGCCTCTGCACAGAAAACCTGTGTCCAACTAAACTCATCATATTATGCTTTTGTGACTGGTGATAGTTCAGGGTTTGATATATAAGTCATTGTTTCATGAGGGTGAAATTTATACAAAATACTCACAGATAAAATACTCACAGATACTCACAAATATTTAATTACTAAAAATTTAATTCAAAATTATAAAGAATTATAAAGAAAATTATAATTAATTGTAATAAGAAAGTTATAATTAATTGTAATAAGAAAGAATTTTTAAATTCTTAGAACTCTTATAAATACACATATATATAGAATATATAGAAATACATAGAATATAATACATTATATATAGAATATAATACATTATATATAGAATATAATACATTATATATAGAAATATATAGAAATACACATATCTTCTTCAAATTTTTATCTTATAACAATTGTAAGAAAGTTATAATTAATTGTAATAAGAAAGTTATAATTAATTCAAAATTATAAAGAATTATAAAGAAAATTTAATAAAATTTAAATTTTATTAATTACTAAAAATTTAAGAACCCTAAATATTTAATTACTAAAATACTCACAGATAAATCTAATTTTAAAAAGTATATTTTATTGACATCACTCAGTTAAGTGCCGTACGTGATACGCCAAATGCAAGCGACAATTCTACTCCAGCAGCTTTTGTTCTCGCACTTCCTGCCTGTGGAACTCCCTTCCTTGTACTTTTACAACCTCTAGGAATTTAAATGCAAAGTCAATTCCCATCTCTTATCCACTTAACTCCAGTCCTTTCTACATCACCCCGTGTATCTTGTTCTTTTCCTTTCTCTCTACCTTTGTAACTGTCTTCACTCTTGTGTTCACATTCTTCTCTTGCCCTTCTCTAAAATAAATATATATATATATATATATATTAAATGTTATAATTGTAATTTTATTTAAATTACAATTTTGATATTTTAAAACATTATTGCTATACTCACAATTAATCTTATTTAGTGTTGATTGCATTTTTTATACAAAAGGCTTCAAGAATTTGAAGTTTTTGTTTTTTTATTGTTGTAGCAGAGTATTGCTGAATTATATTTCTCTAAATCATGAATGTAAACAAGAATTTTTCTTTAACTGTTGTGCAATCAAGCTTGAATCCAACATATGTAGTCTCCTTGATAATTTCATTGTGTAACCAAAATATATATTTACTTTTTTGACAGTAATACAATCTCTCAAAGAACATTTAAATTAGTATACAATATTGATCTTTTGCAAAACATTAGTTGACAGAGAAGAGTTATTGTGGATGGTCAAGTTGGTTGCATTTAAAATGATACTAGCAGTATAGCCTGGCATTGATTGGTTGTAATGAAAGCTTTAAAACTAATCCATGGTCCTGGAACTCAGACACTTTGGACGTTGGCACGAAAGACTAAAAAGGATTAGTTGTTTCTAGTTAAAGCGAAACCGTAGACTGAAAGAAAAATGAATGGATGTAAGTTAAATTTTTATTTCCTGGTATCGATATCAAATAAGTTTTTTCATTGTAAACTGAATTATAAGTCCTCTGAGTAAATGGTATCATGGCTGAGACTAAGAACTACAATTATACCTACTTAGAGCCAAACCCAAAGCAAAAACTAAAATAAAAGGGCTGAAAAAAATTCAGACATACAGGCAGATAAACAGACACACACACACAAACATCTTGCCTTTTATATATATATATATTATTGATTTTCTGCACTATTGTAAGAACTGCAACCTTGAAACTTCTGAATATCGTTTCTGATGTCTTTGTCTATGAGTGTATCAAATTTGATTAAAATCGGACCACTCCTTCTATAACCTGATTTTTTCGATTATCGATTTTCGACATTTATCAGGGTTACCTCGACACAAAACCTAGCTAAGAACACTTGCAGATGCTTATAGTACAACTGTGTAAATTTTCAAGAAAATCAGTTGAGCCATTTTGGAGTCTAGGGGTAACGGATACACAGACACATACACACCCGCAGACAAAGTTCCATTTATAAATAAGTTTAGATAGTATATAATTAGTTTTTTGTTTTTACTAGGATCAGTATGGGATATATTAATACTTCTCAACTTTTTTTATGATTTTTTTATCTTATTTGTATAGTATTTGATTGCCATGATATGTTCAGGTATTACGTTCATTTTTTATTTATGTCAATATTTCTAATGGCTCGTAGAATTTGTTCATCAATTATGTAATTAAGAAAGTCCTTATTAATAAGAGTTTGTTTAATGTTTTTTTTTTAATTCAGTGAAGACAATCTTTTTGTGGAAGAGTTAAATTTCGCACGATTTATTAAATTTCATATAATTGCTATATTGTAATAGTCAGGATATACACATTTATAGTTAAGAATGCATGTTTTGTTTGTGCTAGTTAGATTTTTTATATTGAGAGGTAGTAAATGTATTATTATGGGTATTCATCAACATATCTAGAAAAGGAATTTTTTTTGTTATCGTTAATATATAAAACTACCATCCGCTTGTGCATTGAATATTGCTGCCATATCTGGTCGGGTGCTCCTGCTATCCACCCAGGTGTCCTTGACAAAATCCAATAAAGAATCTGTATTGTAATAGATCCCGACTTGGCAGCTCAGATACACTCACTTTCTCACCAGCACAAAATACTTTTCTACAAATACTTTCACGGCTTCTGCTCCGATGAACTTAGCTCACTGGTGCCCCCTATATATCAATTTACTCAAGCAAAAAGATTAGCAACTAGGTCCCACCCTTTTATTGTGAAACCAATAAAATGTAAACGCAAATTCTACTCCAGCAGCTTCTTTTTTTGCACTTCCTGCCTGTAGAATTCCCTTCCATTTACTTGCTTCCTCGACAGCTACAATCTCCAAGAATTCAAATGTAAAGTCAATCGTTATCTCCTATCTCACTAACCTGCATCCTCTCCCTCTCATGCTCCTTTCTCCGTCCACTCCACTCTCATCAGTATTCTCATCCTTCTCTTACCCACTTCCTGACACCCCCTATAACTTGTCACTCTTTCTCAGAACTTTTCTCCTATGTAATCCCCTGCAAAACAGTGGCATTAAAATGCCTTGCTTGAGGCAATATAATTATAAAAAAAAAAGTTTGGATGTGTTGTAGCCCTGAAAAATTACTGTATCATGTACGTTAAGGCAAGACCGTGATTAATCTCACACAAAGCGAGGTGGGTCAGGCCTGACAAAGCATATATTATAATGATTTGGGGCATGGTTTTTACAAGCTTCCTGATGACCAACTAACACTCTCTTAAGTCCAAGTGCATGGAATAATTTTATCAGGACACCATCTCTAGGAAGGTTGTCATTCAAGGTTTGAAACCACTTCCTAAATTTTATATAATGGACTCTCTCCTCGGATTTGACGTATGAGAATTTGACAGCTTGTTTCATTTATGAAACCAAAGTAAAGTGCCAGAAGACCCATACAAGTGATTTGATTAAAGTGGTGAAGGCTTGTGCAGAACCATCCACACTTTTCGAAACTATTGATACACTCAGTCAGTGTATATAAATGCAACAGATAAAGCAGACAATAGACTTCAGGCATTTTTAATTATCCTACAACAGGTTACCACTACCTGCTGTGGTAGACTGGTTGCTAGCCAAAGCTATAGAACCCAGTCTTTCTTGTTATTTAACCTATAACTGGATGTGCATTGTGGTGCATTGGATATTGGCTTGGAACGAGAAATCAGGGAGCCGAGTTCGAATTCCAGCTGAAGTCATTGCATTCACTTACGCGCAAATACCCTTGGGAAAGGTATTAATCCACCTATTCCTTCCAGTTATGGGTTAAATAACAGGACAGATTGGGTTCTATAGCCTTGGTCGGCAACCAGTCTACCACAGAAAGCAATGGCAACCTACTACGGGATAATCTTCTGCCCAGTCAGTCATGTCTCTTTCGAGACATGATCGCCCAAGCGTGTATCACGTATGGCACTTAACTGACTGAACTGGATGGAAGGGATGGATTAATACCTTTCTCCAGAATATTTGTGCAAAAGTGAATGCAAGTAATTCAACTGGAATTTGAACTCGGCTCCCCGATTTCTCGTTCCGAGTTGATAACCACTGCACCACAAGGCATTTGCATCAAGAATGCATACAGAACCTGGTATTCCCAAGGAATAACCCATCTGAGTACTGACCAGGCTCAATGTTGCTTAACCAGTGATTGGACGAGAACTATTGTATTCAACGTTATATGACTGTAAGCATAAAGCAGACTCTATATATATATATATATATATATATATATATATATATATAAAATTTTAGGTATTTTACAATTTCATGGGTAAGACATATTTCACAGCAAAAAGCTGCTCATCAGGCCCAAAGGCTTTTGGCTGCAAAATATGTATTACCCATGAAATTGTAGAACATCTAAACTTCTTCATAAATTATATTACGCTGTTAAATTAAATAAATTAATTTAACATTGAGTCCTTTTGAGTTAATCTCTATTGGAATTTACCAAGTAATCTACATTTTCTATACATATATATATATATATATATATATATAAATTTATTTATAAATGGAACTTTGTGTGTGTGTGTGTGTGTGTGTGTGTGTGTGTGTGTGTGTGTCTCCCCGTTACGTATAGACTCCAAAACGGCTGAACCGATTTTCTTGAAAATTTACACAGTTGTACTATAAGCATCTGTGAATGTTCTTAGCTAGGTTTTGTGTTGAGGTACCCTCAATAAATATCAAAAATCGATAATTGAAAAATTGGGTTATAGAAGGAGTGGTCCAATTTTAATGAAATTTGATACACTCATAGACAAAGACTTAAGAAACAATATTCAGAAGTTTCAAGGTTGCAGTTCTTACAATAGTGCAGAAAATCGATTATATATATATATATATATATATATATATATATATATATATATATAAAAGGCAAGATGTTTGTGTGTGTGTCTGTTTATCTGTCTGTATGTCCTTTATACAAATCCACAATTTTTATCCGATTCTCACCAAACTTCACACAAATATTCTTTAGGCTGTGTCTGAGCCCCAGGACACCATGAATTAGTTTTAAAGCTTTCATTACACCTGAGCAATGCTGGGCTATACTGCTAGTATATATATATATATATATATATACGAAAAAAATCGCAAGATCGCCAAGACCTACCACGGTTTCGCACAACGGCTCGTCAGTTTTCGTGTGTTTTTGCTCTGCGTAACTGCCTTTTTGTTAACACTTTTTGGTTAGTTTAGTATCGAGCTCTTTTCTTTCCTGGTGGTTCGTTCCGTTCGAGGGTTTTTTTTCTTTACTGTGAAGAACCGTATGTGTTGTCGGTCCTACGCAGTTTTCTTTTTTTTTCCCCTCTTTGTCCAAAGCTCTATAGCCGAGGACAATAACGGAGTTAGATTCTGCTGGTTATTCGTGGTCTTTAAAAATTACTTGTGTAACATTTTAAGATTAGAATACGTACAGAGTCGGTGTTATTATTATTATTATTATTATATATATATATATATATATATAGATAGATAGATAGATAGATAGAGAGGAAAAACTACTAAAAAGTTTTAAGTTAAAAATGTATTTTTTAACAGTATTTATTTATTTCTATTATATATATATATATATATATATATATATATATATATTATTATATATTATTATATATATAATAATAGAAATAAATACTGTTAAAAAAATACATTTTTAACTTACAACTTTTTAGTAGTTTTTCCTATATATATATATATATATATAACTAAAAGAAAGAGACAAGAAGAAAACCATATTTATTTTAAGCCAATGCATTTCGTCCACTGACAGACTTTATCAAGGTATAAAAATGAAATAAATTTGTTTGAAATAAAGCATCTATAAACAAAACCTACTAGAAAATTATAAAATGCTCATAAATATTCATTAGGTCAACTGAAAAAATATTAGATATTTATTCTATTAGGAAATGTGAGATTGGGAAAAACCAGAGCAGGTTAATAATAGAACAACTACTTTCCCAAGCCAATGTATATAACAAACATCTAAAAATCAAAAGAAAACAGTTAAATCCATCATTTCAATGTCTTATACCATAACAATCTAAACAATATACTTCACAAGAAAAAGTTCTCTTCGAGTCTGCAAAATGATGTAATTAAACATCTAATATTTTTCAGTTGATCAGATGAATATTCATGAGCTTTTTATAATGTAACTCACAATATTTTTTTTTTATTGGTAATTCAAATAAATTCCATTTGTTTTTTGTGTTGATAAAGTTTGTCACTGGTCGGCTAAAACTAAATACAATTTTTCTCTTGCCTCTTTCTTTTACTCATATTGATCTTCTTTACAGGCTATATCTGAGAATATTTACACACACACACACACACACACACACACACACACACACACACACACACACACACATATATATATATATGTATAGTGACAGTAAACAATTCATGGTAAGAAAACTTCCCTTGCAGATCCTAGTAATATAATATTAAAAATTATAAAATATTAAAAATGATTCACAAAAAGATCTCAATGTATTTAAGTAGAGAGCAAATATTTATTAAACAATAAATTTCGGCAAATGAAGATGTCAATTGTCTGTCTTGCCAACTCCAGGATTGACAAGACAGACAACTGACATTTTAGTCTGCTGAAATAGGCTAGTCTCCAGATGATATATATATATATATATATATATAAAGTAAAGGCCTTTTTCTAATACTTCAACGTTTTGGGGAAATTAGGTTTTTGAATTTGTCCAGCGTCTGTAATATTTTAAAAAAAATTTTTTTCTTTAGTTTCTTTCTTTTTCCCTCCCTTCCTTCTTTTATCTCTCTTACCACCTTTTTGCCGTGTTGCTTTAACTGACGTCGATTTAACACGGCTGTCTGTTAATTTTTAGTTACATTCTCCCCTTTTTTTTGCGAACCCAGACGATGTCAATTTTTTTCTTTTCTTATTTATTTGATTTTATTCTATCTTTTTCTTTTTCTTTTTCCTTTTCTTTTTCTTTCCCTTTATTTTTATTTTTATTTTATTTTATTATTTATTTTTTAATTTCTTTGCAATATATTTAAAAAGGAAAAGTAGACTAATTTTTCTCCAGTTTCTGAAAGGTTTTTTCTGTTGCTGAGGTGATGTGTCGTTCCCCGTGGGGATCTTCATATCGAAATGGCCATTCAACATCTTTGAATTAATCCTTTTTTAATATATATATATATATATATATATATATATATATAATGATAATGTTTAGCACCAAGATTGTTATTACTTTTCAGTAGTTTCGCTGATAAAAGTTTTTTTGCCAAGCAGGTTTTTTTTATCATAAAGTGCTCGATGCCAGGGTAGAGATCGAGTGTTGATGTAAAGAATTTTTCACTAACTGAGCAGGTTCATGCTAACTTCAAAGTTTTGTGAGGGCACCATTGTGATGCCATCATATTTACTAATACAGATACTCAATCACAACAAAAACACAGAAAATAATATAACAACCCCCAAATAGAAAAATAACACATAATGCCCACAAGCACACAAACATTCAACCATAACCTAAAAAAGAAATCCTTTAATGGATCATATATATCAACACAGTCAGAAAAAAAGTCAAGCCAATGAAAAGAAGTCAATACAATAAAAAAGGTAAACCTAAATGATAAGAAAAACCAATTAAAAAGAAATTAAGTAGACACCTATTCAATATAAAGCAATTAAACAGATACCCATTCAAGCCTACATTAAAAAGCAATAAAAAAATAAAACATTTGCACAATAAAAAGAAAACCAACCAATCACAAATAAGACCACTCCCACAACAAAATATCAAATTACACCAAGCTCTATATAAATAGGAAAAACCAGGACATGACAGCAGCCCTGTTGAGTGACAACCATACAATGGTGTCCTCAAGAAACTACTATGTTAAAGTGACAAATACTTTACATTAGACCTATATATAAATACATATATATATATATCTATATCCAGATGAAGAAAACCAAGAGGTTTACAATCCCCGAGTTCTCTGGCATTCACTTTTTTTTAAAAGTGCTCAATTCAACATAGATCATAGAGCATAATATAATTAAATTTGTTTTTTATCTAATTTAAAATAAATTTAATTTACATTGTGACACAGAAATTTCTATATTTTGAGATTTATCTCATCATCAGGCAATGTTCAATAACTATGGTGAAAATGATTTACATTTATATACATATATATCTGAAACAATCCTGCACATATATAAATCTACCATCCGCCCGTACATTGGATACTGCTGCCATATCTGGTCGGGTGCTCCTGCTATTCACCTTGGGGTCCTTGACAAAATCCAATGGAGAATCTGCAATGTGATCAATCCTGACTTGGCAGCTCAGATACAGTCACTTTCTCACCAGCACAATGTGGCTTCCCTGTGTCTTTTCTACAAATACTTTCACGGCTTCTGCTCCGATGAACTTAGCTCACTGGTGCCCCCTATATATCAATTTACTCAAACAAAAGGATTAGCAACTAGGTCCCACCCTTTTACTGTGAAACCAATAAAATGTAAACGCAAATTCTACTTCATCAGCTTCTTTTTCTTGCACTTCCTGCCTTTGGAATTCCCTTCCATTTATTTGCTTCCCCGACAGCTACAATCTCCAAGAATTTAGAGTCAATAGTCATCTCCTATCTCACTAACCTGCATCCTCTCTCTCATGCTCCTTTCTCTATCCACTCCACTCACATCAGTATTCTCATCCTTCTCTAACCCACTTCCTGATGCTCCCTATAACCTGTCATGCTTTCTCATAACTTTCCTCCTATGTAACCCCCTGCAAAACAGTGGCAGTAAAATGCCTTGTTTGGAGCTATATGATTACAAAAAAAATAATAATAAAAATATATATATGTATATATATATTCTTCATTTGTAAACGAGTTATTAGGTGACCTAGGTTTCTACCATGAGGTGTCTCCAGGCAACTTGCAATAACTGATTTTACCGTTTTTTCAAGAACACTCATGTAACAAGGATTTTTTTTGAATGCACAACTTTCAAAATTAGAAGAAATTATAACGTTTTTATCCATGGTTGGATGAACCTAATAAGTATTTTATGGTATGGTTACACTTAGTCATAATTTCCGTTCTTTCATATATATATATATATATATATTGATTGTTTAATACTTAGTTTTTGGTCCTAATAGGGTTAGACTAGTACACATTTGTATTAAAAAGTGTTCTGTACAATTATATTGTAGAACTTTTGAATATTTTTCATTTTTAAACAAGTTATTTCGCTACCTTGGTTTCCACCATGAGAAACCAAGGTAGCAAAATAACTCGTTTCAAAATGAAAAAAATAAAAATATATATATATATATATATATATATATATATATATCACACTCTGATTGAGCACTCTGGAAGAATGATAAACTTTAAAAAACCGTAGCTACTCTGGCTTGTACGCATCGCTCATTCAGTAAAATGAATTAGAGCACTCTGGCTATTGGGCACGTATAGTGCTAGTATACACACGAAAAAGTCTGCCTTCTTCTACCGAACACCCATAGACCAGAGATAGAATCGCTGACTGATGACAACTCTATCGAGTTTCAATCCTGGGTAAAAAAGCAATCGGAGTCTAACCGTACTGATGAGCTGTGATACATCGAAACAGATCTGTCTGCGGATGACTATATATATATATATATATATATATGTTTCATTGAATAATATAGACATATCATGTTTACTTATTTTTATACTGATCCTTTCCAGTTGTCTAATCAGTTTCTTGATGTTAAGATAAAATTCAGCAAGGAAGGCGCCATAGTTTTTATTAACCCAAATACTTTCAACCTTTTCTAAGATCATCTTCAGGGATAAATTACAAAGACAAACTGAGATAAAATCTGCATTTTACTGAAATTTTAACAATGATAGCAATGAATGTCACAAAAAGAATGCGACCAAAAGTTCAAATAATTCTTTCAATGACAATACTTATACAAGTTTGATGATAGAGATTGCGTCTTTTTAAAATTGTAACAACCTGGGAAATAATAAAAGAGTCATTTTCCATAAACAATCTGATAATTGGAATAGAATTCAGGGTAAAGTAGGTTCATGCTCTTCATAAGGTTACTAGTAATAAGTTAGCATGAAGAGCGTCTGCCATGTCTCAAAATCAATTGGCAAAGTAAAATGATAACGATTTATCTAAAAACGATAGGAAGTGTCAACAATATTTACATTGTTCGGACTTTTGTCCTCATCTTCATTGTAATGTAAATACTACCTCATCTCAAAAGTATAGATAAATACAGGAAGTGTCAAGTTTAAAAATCTATATTTAAAGATGTACAAAGCATACTTTTATTTAAAAACATACAAGTCAGTTCCTTTGGCAAATAATTACCATTATTATCCATAGAGCTGTCGAGCAAGCTGAGGGATATTTAGGTGAGAGCTACAGAGAAAACTTTCTCCTCTTAGGTTCAGTCTGTGACAATGATGTTGAGTTAAGCTGTATCATTTGTTTAAAATCAATCCCAATCTGAATCCAAATCAAGGATCTTCCCACTCATGTTGGAGGAATCTCTCCCTAATTACCCATATCATCAAGTGTATAGCCCCATACCCATCATGATTGGCCAACTGCAGGTTGATGAGGCTAAATACTCATAGGTTTTTATTTTAGACTTGTTCTTCTCGTAGACTGGTTGCCACCCAAGGCTATTAGGCCAGTTCATTATACAATTTACCCATAGTATGAGGGAAAGAAGATATGGATTCATACTTTTCCAAAGGGTATTAGCACATAAATTAATATAACAAACTCAAACTTGAGTTTGAACTCAGCATCCAAATCCTCAATCTGAGACATTATTCATTACTCATCATGTCTAAAGTCTGTAGGTCTCATTACAGAAAATAATTGCGAGTTAAAAATAAATGTGTATTTGAAATCAAAACAAAAAAATTTGGAAAAATTATTTTTTACAATAATTTTTAAGGCCCAAAAACCACTCAAGATAGAGAATTACTGAGTAAGAGGCACATGTAGAGAACATCACTGTTAACCCTAGACTTGAACAGGTTAAAATTTCAGTGAACAAGAACTATCCTAACGTCCATTTTATGAGAATGTCCAATAAAAAAATACAAAATCAGTAATCTTTAAAACTGATATGATTTAGCTTCCCCTATTTTTTAACATCTGATTTATCATCCACCCCACTCCACCCAACAGACACACTTTTTATTATGTGGGGACTTGCTTGATCATAAAACATGTTTCTTTTGTCTCTTATTGGTAAGAATTTAATTGGATTTAATCTAAAATCTTTGCCATGACAGAATAAACAGATTTCTTCATAGAAATTCATCTAACCCTGACCAGAAAGTCACCCAATAATCTTCATAAGAGGGCAAGAATGAGTTGACTAAGTGCTGGTTATATTGTTTGAAAATGTTGATGAAGAAAAGTCTACCCCAATCTAAATTAACTGAAACAGCAGTAGTTTAGAATTAAATAAAATTTATTTGAGACTTGTCTTTATTTATTTTATTTTATTTTTTTTTTTGCTTGTTAGTGAGGGATGGAGTGAGGTAAGGAATGAAAGAATGACTTCTTTCTGCAGATTCGGGTTTGTTTTTTTTTTGCCTTCTTTTATTTTTTTATTCCTGTTTTTCAGATTCCAATCTCTTGAATTTTTCCTGAGTGCCATGGGACATTAGTCAACTGGCTTTAATTAGAATTAACAAAATTAATTAGTTCATTACTCAGTTCAAGTTACATTGTTTTGTATCAATTCTATAAATACGACATATTCTGGATTTTTCTTTTTTCATCTATTCTTTTTTTTTCATTCTAACTCTTTTTTTTGTTATTGCTAGCATTTAACTTCCCTAATTTTAAAGATTTTTTTATATTCATGATTTTTTCTTTGAGTTATTTTGAAAATACAAACTGAAAAAAAATAAAATTATTTTAAATAGGTAATTGTTTTTTGTTTGTTTAATTTTTTAAAAGTTTTAAAATTTTATTAAGATACCTTATGGACTCCAAGCAAAAATAAATGACTGAAAAATTCCAAGAAGTAAAAAAAAAAAATTAGATATATCAAATAAAATGTTGAGATGAAAATCTTATTCTTAGTTGGATTTAAAATTTATTAAAATACATTGCAAACAATCACCAAACAAAATAAAGGAAAAATTTTTACCCGTTGAAAAACTAAAAAGGACAAAAAAAAGTTCAAATAAATAAAATGCATTCAACAAAAGATGTTGACCTTGAAAAATTGATTAAGGCAAATGAAGAATTAGAGAAAAAAAAACGTTGAATTTTTTTTAAATTTTAAGATTTGATGAGTCAAGGCTTTCGGAAAATGACTGAAACAGAAATTGCCTGTTCAATGCTAAAAAGTTGTCAGGAGTAAAGTTTCAAGCCCAGGCTGTCTTCATCAGACCAAGTTCTCTATTTCTGATGCCTAGAGTGAGAAATTATAGGAAGAATCATTTGCATATGACACTTCCTGCTATGCTTGATCTTTACAACAATAAAATCAGATAAAAATGGAGCATTGCTTTTGACTTGTCATCTCAACTTATGTCACTTTCTCACTGACGTGCTGTGACTTCCCTCTGTCTTTTCTACAAATATTTTCATGACAACTGCTCTGACGGCCGATTTTTTTTTCATTCCCCAACCTTTTGAATTTAAGCATGCTGCTAGATTAGCATCTAGGTCCCACCCTTTTACCATTGAAATAGTTAAATGTAACCACCACTTCTACTCTCTCAGTTTCTTTTCTCACACTTTCCACCTGTGGAACTCCTTTCTGTTTACTTGCTTCCTTGATAGCTACAATCTCTAAAAATTTAAATGCAATGTCAGTTGCCATCTTCTATCTTCTTGAATCTCATTCATCTTTCTTCAATACCACCTGTACTCAGTCTTTTCTCTCACTGTAACTCCCTGTGCACTCGTGGCAGGCCTGCCTTGCTTAGGGTGAAATGATTAAAAAAAAAATCTGGGATGGAGCTTTACAATCTTTCTAATGTAGAAGGAATTCAAAAGCATTTATGCAGCCTTGTGAGTGGGTGATGAATTATTTTCTGCCCTACCACCTCTTTCCCCACAGAGAAAACACATCTTCAGGATGTAAGTGATCATAGAATTCCACTTGGTTCTGTCTCTTGTCACTCTCAGTAATTTTCTCTTGGTATCTTTTTTTTCTAATCGTATCACCCTGAGCAAGGCAGTAATGCCACTTATGTACAGGGGGCTACGTAAGAGTAAAAAGATTTGGTAGAAGAGAGTGAAGAAAAAGACGAACCAGTTAGAAAGGAGCAAGAGAAGGATGGGAATACAGGTGTGATGAAAGTTGCAAAGGTGGAGAGAAAGGAAAAGATATACAGGGCAGTGAAGAAAGAACTAGAGTCAAGTGGTTAATAGATGAGTATTGACATTGCATTTAAATTCCTGGAGGTTGTAGCCATCAAGAAAGCAAGAATATGGAAGCGAGTTCCACAGGTGGGAAGAGTGAGAAAAGAAGCTGCAGGAGTAGAATTGTCGTCTGCATTTGGTTAATCTAACTGTGAATGGGTGGCACCCAGTTGCCAATCTGGTTGCACTAGTAAGCACCTGTTGCAGAGGCATCAGTGATTTAAGTTTGTTGGAGTAGAAGCCATGAAAGTATTTTTAGAACAGACAAAGGGAGGCCACATCTTGTCTCTTCTAAGCCCCGCTGTCAACTATTTGCTCAGACCTAACAAGTACGTCTCACGCTCCCTGTCTCATCTTTCCATTTATCCGACCTGTGAGTATCAAGTTCTTCAGGCCTTCTTTCCTCATTATGTGTCCCAGGAACCTCATTTGTCTCTTCCTGCACATCACTAGCCACTATCTACTATATCGGTGATTTTATGGCAAATGTTCTGATAAGCTTCATTCTTTAGTTCCACCATTTCCAACTTTGCACAGGTAGGATCTACCATACCGTGTACCAATTTTCAAATCATTCTTATTCCCTATATATTCCTCTGGTAAAGAAGAAGTTCCACTCTTCCCACAATCACAATCATTGAATCTAGAATCAATCCTTATCTATCCTACATATCCTCATCATATGCATGTCTTTCTTCTTATCATTATGCCCTTACAACAACCTCATTCAGTAATGCACTACTTTAAGTGGCTCTTAGGACTCATATTTGGTGATCAATAGCATAAAAAAATATTCAAAATCTGACAACTTTTGTTTTAATCAGGAAAGAAATGTAAGTCTTGAATAGTTTTCTCAAGATCTGGGACAGAACATCTTTTCAGAAATTTTTTAAAATTTTTTATCACAACTTTGTTTATGAATATCAATCCCTAACGATCCAATCGATATTTTTTAATTATAACTTACATGGCAGCTATTTACCTCATGATTGATGGATATATATATGAATAGATATATATATGGATAGATATATCAATCTGTACATATATTTGTTTATCCTCTTCAAAGACTAAAAGAGCTAAACATGCAAAAAAATATCCGAGGAAAATTACTGACAATATTTATTCAATTTCATCATATTTATTAGATTTTCTTCCCAAAAGGGATTTTTTCATTTCTTTTTTCTTTTTTTTTTTTTTTTGTCTTTTCCGTACATATTAATTCAATGCATAAAGAGGCATAATAACAAAAACAATGAAAATACATCAACGTCAAACTGAATAGGGAATCAATTTTCGGAAAAAGATAAGTGCTTTGTTTTCTTTTTTACTTTATTCAAGGATTAATTGAGAAAAACACACACACGCACATATCTATATATATGTGTGTATATATATATATATATATATAATTCGTTTTTTGTAATGATATTTTTGCTTACTGCTGTATCTATTTAATTCTTTCTCACTGAAGAATAATCATAATATTAATAATCAATACATTAAACCAAACAAAAAGTCATTTTATTTTGTTTTGTATTTGCTTTCTTTTTCATTGATATTATTGTTTATTTTTATCTCCTGGGAAGTGCAAAAAAATTCTGCACTCACAGACACCCACACACTGACACACACGGTATATATATATATATAAATAATTTCTGGAACAAAAATAAATAAAAAATATGTGCTGAAAATCCCTTTAGGGTGCATTATTACAAATTTTTTAAGCAGAACAATATCTTGCATTTTCCCTCTTTCATCTTTTTTTTTAATTCTCTTCTTCTCCACACCACCCTCTCTACACCACTTTTATTTATGTATATAAGCCACATTCTTTAGGCATGTCCCGTAGATTATCAGTAAAAGACGTCTCCTTCCGCCAACGTGAATCGCAAACCATAATCTGCTGAATAATATACGCAATTTTCTTTTGCCTCATCTCTTATCATTTTTTTTCATTTCTCTCTTGTGTATTTATTATTATTATTATTATTATTATTATTATTATTATTCCTTCTTTTTATCTGTTTGTTTGTTTCAGACATGGCAGCTTCACAGAACCGTCATCCAGCTGATGGAACGAAAAATTATTCATGCCAGATTATTTTGTAGAATTTGCCGTCTGGTTTATCAAGAGAAATTTTACAAGGAAAGAAAAAAGAATGAGGCATGCCACTTTATTTGATGTATACAATAGACTAACCATGTTCATCATCCCTCTTGTATTTCATTCAGGTATATATATATATATATATATATATATATATATATATATATATTTTTAATCACATCACCCCAAGCAAGACGATAAGGCCACTGGTGTGCAGGGGGCTACGTAAGAGTGAATAGATTGGAAAAGAGAAAGCCAGAAACCACGTCCTAAGCAGGGAACAAGGGATGAGCCTCTACACCTGTTCAATAGATGTGGGTGGAGTGTGAACCGGGCGATATATATATATATATATATATATATATATACACACACACACACACATATCCACATGCACATACTTATATATTTATATATGTTTTGTTGAATATGACAAACAAGTAATATTTCTGAATAATTAGTTCTTCTTTACGTCTTTATAAGTTTTCTTTTATAAAAATAAAGACTTCGAAAAAAAAAACTACTCTTAGTGTTTTCAGTATTTTCCACAGCAAAGAATTTCGTAAATCGAAAAACCTTGTCAATTGAATTTGACAAAACTCATTTGCATGATTGTTTATTTTATTTTGCTCTGGATAATATCCATCGAGCTCTTTATTTTTATTTAATTAATTTTTATTAATTGGATAAAATATTTTGGATTATCCTCTCTGTCTTTACAGATCAGCCATTCTCTCATATATATATATATATATATATAAATTATAGTTTAGGACATGCACAAATTACAATTTACTACAAAAGTGTAATTTGTACATGTTCTAAACTATAATTTATAATAAATATTCAAATATTCATAGCTCTATTTCTATATTGAGCACTGTTTTAAATTAATGTTTTGATGGTTGTTAATATTTTCTTTGTTCTTTATTTACTTGGATATATATATATATATATATATATATATACACACAAAAATCTAGAGTAGGCCAAAACCTACCGCGGTTTCACTCTACAGATCGTCAGGGCAAAGGCCTTTGCCCTGACGATCCGTAGTGTGAAACCGCGGTAGGTTTTGGCCTACTCTAGATTTTTGTGTGTGTTTTTGCTCTACTATTGTATCTTTTCTTTCGTACTTTGTATTGAGCACTTTTTCTTGTGTTTGGTTCCGTTTGGGGTTTTTTCTTTACTGCAGAGTATTGAATGTTTTGTTCTTGTTCCGTGGGTTTCTTTTTTCCCCCCCATTTATCCGATGTCTTAGTACACCGGATTGTAACGGATTTAGGTTCTGTTTGTTAATGGTTTTTTCGAAGGTTTATTTTAGTATAAATTTACGGCCTACATACTTACAGAGTCTATGTAGTTATTATTATATATATATATATATATATATATATATATATATATATATACAAGTAAATAGGTCAGCTGTAGGAAAGTTTGTTCACTGTCTTATAAGACAATTTTTCTCTCCAGAATCTTAAATAGCTATATATCTATCATTTGGTTATACTGAGAATATTCCTGCCACATATGGTCTGTTACTCCTGATGTTTACCTTGAGCTCCTTGATAACATCCAAAGAAGAATCTGCAATATTATTGGTCCTGATCTGTTGGCTCAGCTTCAATCACTTTTGTCATGCCATAAGGTTGCTTCTCTGTGCCTTTTCTACAAATATTTTTATGGTAATTGTTCAGATGAGCTCTTCACTATGGTACCTAGACTTCTTTTAATTTAAGTGCAGTACTAGAGAGGCGTCGCGATCTCATCAATTTACAGTTTGGCTGGCTAGATGTACCCGTAAGTTCTATGCTAACAGTTTCTTTCCTCACAGTTATTGCTTGTGTTGTGGAACTCCCTTTAAACTCCATGCTTTCAAACCAACTTTAATCTGCAAAAGTTTAAATATAATGTAAATTGCTATCTACTGTCCTCCTGATTACTCTTTAACCTGTACAGTCATCATTACTGTTCATAATTCTTCCACAGCCTGTAACCCTTTAATTTTTGGTGGGTTTGCTGCCTTGCATTGGATGACCCTGATCATATACATCATCTTATCTTAACAGATATATTTACCAAAATTTCCAAGAATATTTTGAAATACTAAAGAGTAAATTTATTCAATAAAATCATTATTTGCATCAGCCATGGCCTCCAGATGACTTCAGAATCTCCTGCATCTCTTCTGGATGATCTCCTTGTTTATGTCAAATTTAAACACAGTACTAGATTGGCGGCTAGGTCTCATCAATTTACAGCTAAAATGGCTAGATGTAACAGTAAGTTCTATGCTAATGGGTTTCTTCTCTCACACTTCTTGTAGAACTCTCTTCCAGCTCCATGCTTTCCAGACAATTTTGATCTCCAAAAATTTAAATGCAAAATCAATTGTTATCTACTTGCTTCTTGATACCTCTTCTTTTATTTTTCTCACTCCTGAATAAAATTTACTCTTTTTCTCATTCATTTCCACTTGGTCACCCCTTCTATTTTAGAGGCATTGCAGTCTTGCTTGGGGTGAAATAATTAAATAGCAAATATAGAGAGATATGCAGGATTTGAGAGATAAATTGTTGTCTAAATTATGCAAAACTGAAAATAACCCTACCATCACATTTTAACAGATATTTTTAACACAAAAATATTTTGAAATACTAAAGAGTAAATTTATTCAATAAAATTTCCATTAGTTACAACCACAGCCTCCAGATGACTTCAGAATCTCCTGCAACTCTTCTGGACAGTCTCCTTGCTTAAGTTGTTAAATGCTGCCATAATCCTTGCTTTTAGTTTATGTTTGGTGATACAAGGAGTTTTTTTGGTCTCTCACTCAACTATACCACACACAATAATCAAGGGTTTCAGTCTGAGGTGTTAGGTGGCCATATGAAAGAGGTGATTATCTGACAGCCATGGCTAGTTTCTACTACTTGTGTGGCATGGTGTAGAGTCCTGTTGTTAAACATAAGGTCTTCTAGCATCGAGCACTACCTCCTCAAAACAATCCACGTTGAGTCTGAGGCCCTCCCCAATAAATTTGGGATTCCTTTTCTCATCCAAATGGTCATAGTGAGTTTTTTGAGCTGTTGTATCTTTATAATCACTATTAAATTCATCCAACTTTTTCCAAATTTTCTGCACTGTCCTCCCATTGACATTCTGTAATTTTCATTTTAAAGCCTCTGGCATGAATGTTAAGCAGTACAGACCACTATTTATAAATTTCTGATGGAGTGAATTGCATGATAGTGCTCTTTTTCTCATGGATGGTTCCCAACTGACCCTACTATAGTGTACAGTCAACAAAATAAAAAATAAACAAGACATATCCGTAAAATTGAATATTTAAAATGGCGATAATTTTCCCATTGCACTCTGTATTTTCATTTTACTATTTACGTTATTTTGAGTGGGTACACACGTTTGAATTGCTATCCTTGTTTTTTGTATATTTTATTAAATTGTGAAATTAATAAAAACTGGCTTAGACTGAGGAGTTCTTCTAAAAAAAGGTGCCTCCAACAGGACTTGAACCTTCATCCCTTTCTTCCATCTTGTTGGAGGCACAAATTTTCTTTTCGTAGGACTTCTCGATCTAGGCTTGTTGTTATTAATTTCACTGCTTAAGAAAATAATAAAATAAAAAACAGGTCTAGCAACTCAAACACAGATACCCACTAAAAATAATGTTTATAAGAAATAATGGGCTATAAAAAACATCCTCTCGTAAACATATATACACACATATTTATCAATATATATATATATATATATATATATATATATATATATAGTTGAACAAAATATAATATACATCTTTTTGCATAAACATTTGCACACAATAGCAATTATTTGTCGAAATATAAATTTATATATTGACTTGTACACACATATCCTCAAACACACACACACACATATATATTATGGCTAATTATTGCAACACATTATATCAATATATCCATCTCATTCTGCCCATATCTATCCATCTTATTTTGTTCATATCTATCTATCTATCTATCTATCTCTCTATCTCTCTATCTATCTATCTCAGTCTATTCATATCTATTTATATATCTATCGGTCTTAGTTTATTCATCTGTCTGTCTATTTATCTTAGTCTGTTTATATCTACCTGTTTAATTTTGGTAATATTTATCTATCATAGACATGAATTATCTAACTCAGACATTATCTATCTATCTATCTATCTATCTATCTATCTGCAATATTTATATATGCATGAATTTATATATACACATATTTACAAACATATACACATATGCACTTTCACACAAATGTAGTACAATTTTTTTGCATGTATATACATACCCTGCTTTCCCTATCCCTGTTTGTTAAGTGCATAATAATTTATGATATAACAAAATAGATTTTATGGTTACTTGATCAGGGAAATTTTTTTATTTTAAGCCGGTGGACCTCACCGTACAGTGAATGGTATATCTGTCACACACTCTGTATTCACACATTCACTGCGGATGGACTTACTCTACGAGTAAAATGCAATGTAAACAAACAGTATTTATTACTTGAGATTCACTCCACTCTCAGCCTTGACAGATATGCCCAAGTAAAAAATATAATAAAAACAACAACAGGGCAAGAATAAATGCAAACGGGCCATATAAGAATGTCTTGGGAAAAATTGCAAAAAATATTTCTTTGCATCGAGAGGCAAGGTAAAAAAAAAAAGAATTACATACACAGAGCTAGATAGACCTGGTTGAAGCACTTTCTTTTATGTCCCATGTTTCTTCATGATGTAGACAATTATGGCTCTCCACAACTTCCTATTCTTTGTAGCTCTAAGCATTATTTGTTCCCTTGCATCCCTTTCCAATCACTGCTCTGTCATCCATTCACACAAGCTTGTAATGTAGTTTACACAATGTTTCCAGCTATCCTTCTTAAAGGTAATAAAGCCACTATGATGCAAATAGTTACTGAGAGTGAAAAAACTGAGCAGACATTATTGAGGAGAAAAGACGATAAAAGAATAGGATTGGAAAAGACAGCCGACAATTTACCTGAATGAGGTGAGTGGTATGTACATAAAAAAAAGAAACAAGAAGCAAAAATTATGAGGATATTTTTTTCTTTTTTTTTTTAATCATATCACCCCAAGCAAGGCGATAACGCCACTGATGCGCAGGGGGCTACATAAGAGTAAAAAGATTGGAAAAGAGAAAGCCGGAAACTGCATCCTAAACAGGAAACAAGAGATGAACCTCTTCACCTGTTCAATAGATATGGGTGGAGTGTGGACCGGGTGATAGTTTAGTCTATCTACTCCAATTGAAAAATAAATAATAAAGAAAAGAGTGAAGAGATTGGAAAAGAAAAATCCGGAGACCGCATCCTAACCAGGAAACAAGGGATGAGCCTCTTCACCTGTTCAATAGACGTGGGTGGAGTGTGAACTGGGCGATGGAGGATAGATACTGATTGACCCTGTACTTGAAAAGATTAACACTGTAGAATTTGCTGTATCATCCATACAAGATTTTATTTTATAAAGTTATATTTTTTGAGAAGAAGCTAGAACTTCCTCATTACAAATGCAATACTAAGAGAGTGCGGTAGATTTAACAATGCAAATTCAGCTGTTTATTTTTAAAGAAATAAATGAATTTTGTGAGTTAGATTTTTTTTCATTTAATAATAAAGAAAGATTGTTTGTTTTTCTTTTTGCTTCAAGTTACTGGATATGACGATAAACTACATCAGCTTTTTGTTCGGAGATTGAAGGCTTAGAAAAGTGTGGAACCACCTTTTAATTGCTGTTGTTCTCAGGTTGGCAAATAGTTAACCACCAAATTAAAGTAATTTAAGAGAAAAAGAAGTTAGGCTGGGTAAAAATCTTTCACTTGGAATCACAACTTATTTAAGAGAAGGACATTTCTGAAATAAAAACCTCTACACCAACTTTGTATAGAATAGGGTAGGCTGAACTTTCTAACTTTGGTAAGCAATCTTCGTAGAGATGGTGGCTTGATAAAAGCATTGATTTTCCAGTTTTCTAAACAGGCTGATGTTAGTAAGGGCAAACATTTGTAAAACTTGCTTCAATATTTCACGATGGTTCAATGACAAAGTCATCAAGAAAACTCCTTCCAACCTATCATGCTAGCATGGAAACGGATGTTAAACAATGATGATGTTAATGATTGCTGAGAACCAAATGATAAAAATCAATATAAAATTTTATTGTAACAAAAAATAGAATGTAGAAAAGTAAAATAATTTTATTAATACAACTGCAAGCAAGATTAGCATCTAGGTCCCACCCTTTTACCATTGAAATAGTTAAATGTAACCACCACTTCTACTTTTTCAGTTTCTTTTCTCACACTTTCCACCTGTGGAACTCCTTTCTGTTTACTTGCTTCCTTGATAGCTACAATCTCTAAAAATTTAAATGCAATGTCAGTTGCCATCTTCTATCTTCTTGAATCTCATTCATCTTTCTTCAATACCACCTGTACTCAGTCTTTAAAAAAATAAACTTGAAAAACATTATGTGCTCCATAAAATCTAAAAAAGCCAGTTAAAAGTTTGTCTATTTTTTGACATTACTATTTAAAATAAACCAATTGGATATTTTTTATACTTCTAGAACTTTGAAAAAGTGAAATATGCCCATAATTTATTTTGCAAACAATTACTAACATAAATTTAAGTAATTTGATCTTAAGATCTGCTCTGATGACAGTATAATTGGCAGATTATATTTTATTCAAATGCTTATTGCACTTTAGATAACTGGGTTTAGCAAACACATTCATGAAACTTATCTAAAGACAATATTTTCGACAAAAACTAGTTTAGTATAAATAAGTACAGTATAACCCTGATATAAGAGTGACTCGGATATAAGATAAATTTTCTCTGGTCCCAAATTAGAGCCTGTGGTAATGTATATAAAATAGACCAAATCCGGATATAAGAGAACTTTTATCCGGTCCCGACGACTCTCTTATATCAGGGTTACATTGTAAATAGTATTTTAAAAGAAGGGAGTTGTTGTCATTATTTTATTTAATCCGAATCAGCCTAAATTTTCTTTATTCTGTTATTGATGGAACTGCAATATAGGTAATTATTAAATATTTATAAATTCATTTAATGCACATGTTATTGTGCAGTATTAACAAAAGAACTATTCTATTTTCATTTACAATTATTCACTTGGCAATAAATACTAAAAAATAGTATGAAATACATCATTTTTTTAAAACACTAGGGTGGCCTAATAACTATGGCTGGTAGTGTATACTCAACCAGAAAATTTTAATTAATTTCCTATTCAGTTTTTTCAGTATCCTAACATTTTTCCATTTTGTTGGTAATAAGGAATATAAAAATTATCCATAGTGTTAGAATAGTAGAAAAACTTAAAAAATTATTTAAATCTTTGTTGTCAACCATATTTAATGAAAGATTATATATACACTACCAGCCATAATTATTAGGCCACCCCAGTTTTTTTAAAAAAATGATGTATTTCATACTATTTTTAGTATTTATTGCCAAGTGGATAATTCTAAATGAAAATAGAATGGTTCTTTTGTTATTATTACTTTGCAAAATTCTACAAGGCAGCTAGGAAGTCTTTGCTTCAGTCACCCAATAAGAAGAAGAGACTAGCATGGGGAAGAGAGCACAAAAACTGGACACCAGAACAGTTCATTTGATGCACATGTTATTGTGCAGTATTAACAAAAGAATCATTCTATTTTCATTTAGAATTATCCACTTGGCAATAAATACTAAAAATAATAGGAAATCCATAATTTAAAAAAAAAAAACTGGGATGGCTTAATAATTATGGCCAGTAGTCTGTGTATATATATATATATATATATATATATAGTGTATTCACATGTCTTTCAAAGAACTGTGTTCTTGATCAATCAAAATTCATAAATAATTACATTGAATATACTACTACATGTTTAATGAAAAGACTCACGTTACATCTCTCTGATAACTGCTCTATTAGGTTTCATTTAAATATCTATTAAAACCTTAAGAGTAAAAGTTGTCCATGGGTAAAAAAGTTTGAGAACCATTGTTGTGAAGAAATTGGCTGCAGTTTTTGTTTTAGCGCTTGTCAAGTTTCCAATGTTTGTGATGGCACATAGATGTGACGTTTTGTGTGTCTGTCCCCAAGGTGGGGGTTTGTCATTTGAATGTGCCATAGTATGGGTTCAGAAAATTTAAATCCATTTCAACTTTCTATTCCAGAATCATAAATGATTTTGTTCATTGTTGGTCATTTGAACTTGATTCACAAAGATGTAAACAATCAGTGAACAGACTATGAATTTTATTTAATTTATTTCATTCATAATAATGAGTGAAGCCATTTTAATTCTCTGAAACCTAATAATGACTGACTAACATGAATTGTGGACAGTTCCTTTCCACCTTTTAATATGAAGCTCTGGAAATTAATTTGTCAACAATAAAAATTGATTAACATATATACATACATAGGCTCACCTCTTGTTCACTGATAAGGAAGTGGTTTCTGGCTTCGTCTTTTCCAGTCTTTTTACTCTTTTCTTTTTTTTTTTTTTTTCAATTAGACTAAAATATTGCCCGGTTCACACTCCACCCACGTCTATTGAACAGGTGAAGAGGCTCATCCCTTGTTCCCTGTTTAGGATGTGGTTTCCGGCTTTCTCTTTTCCAATCTTTTCACTCTTTTCTTTTTTTTTTTAATTAGAGTAGATAGACTAAACTATCGCCCGGTTCACACTCCACCCACATCTATTGAACAGGTGAAGAGGCTCATTCCTTGTTCCCTGTTTAGGATGTGGTTTCTGGCTTTCTCTTTTCCAATTTTTTCACTTTTACATAGGCCCCTGCGCATCAGTGGCGTTACCGCCTTGCTCCGGGTGATATGATTAAAAAAAAAAAAAATATATATATATATATATATATATATATATATACTGCGATGGGTAAATTGTCACCATTTTATATTTTTACTTGAATGCATGCATGTTGATGGTTTTTGATTTTGTCAAGTTCACAGTATAGTAGGGTCTGTTGGGCACCATCTATTAGAAAAAAGCATCATGACGCAGTTACCTATACCAGAAAGTTTGAAATGTTATACTGTACTGCTTGGCATTTGTGCCAGAAGCTCCTCTATAAACATTTCTAAGTGTTTGAGCATCAATCTGAGGACAGTGCAGAGGATTCAGAAAAAGTTGGATGAGTCTAATAGTGATTATGAAGGTGTTTTCAGTGATCACTAATTATGGCGATGTTATGCCTCCATTCATTTTCTCACAGGGTCTCAGACTTAAAACTGAGGCTTACAGTAAGTGCCTAGAAGTAATGCTGTCCTGGGTCAAGAGGGTGGCTGCTGAAAGATCATATGTCTATCAACAGGACTCTGTACCATGCCACACAAGCAGGAGAACCTTATTATGCCAGTCTGACAATTTCTGTGACCATATCACCTCTAAAATCTGACCACTCAACTCCCCAGACTGCAACCTCGTGATTATTACATGTGGGTTGCAGTTGAGCTAAAGACCAACAAAACTTCTTGTACACCAAGATTATGGTAGCATTCACCAACTTAAACAAGGAGACTGTCCAGAAGAGTTGCAGGAGATTCCAAAGTCATTGGGGCGGGGGCAATGGCGATTTATATTGAATAAATTATCTGTCTAGTATTTCAAGATATTTTTGTGTAATTTTTTTTTTTTATATAATTTTGTCGCCCAAGCAAGGCATTTTACTGCCACTGTTGTGCAGGGGGTTATATAGGAGGTAAGTTATTAGAAAGAGTGACAGGTTACAGGGAGTGTCAGGAAGAGGGTAGGAAAAGGATGAGAAAACTGATGAGAGTGGAGTGGATGAAAAAAGGAGCATGAGAGAGAGGATGCAAGTTAGTGAGATAGGAGATGACTATTGACTTTACATTTGAATTCTTGAAGATTGTAGCTGTCGGGAAAGCAAGTAAATGGAAGTGAATTCCACAGGCGAGAAGTGTGAGAAAAGAAGCTGCTGGAGTAGAATTTGCGTTAACAATTTATTGGTTTAATAGTAAAAGGGTGGGACCTAGTCGCTAATCTTGAGGCTCAAGAAAACTCATGTATAGGGGATACCAGTGAGCTAAGTTCATCGGAGCAGAACCAGTACATCTATACCACATACAGCTCATCTTCATTCTCTTCATATTCCATTGGTAAGGAAGAAGTTCCACTCAGACAGTTTCTTCTCCAGAAATGTTATCATGCAAAATGGACTCCTGAGGAGTATCTTCCCTAATCCCTACAATGTTAACCTTTTCAAGTCTATGATCAACAGTTATCTATCCTACATATCCTTATAATGTACAACTTGTGCTCCTTGCCTATATGTCCTTACAACGTCTTCATTCAGTAACCCTCTACATTGAGTAGCACTTAGGCCTTATATGTTGTTAATACAAAATGTTGTTAATACAAAATGTTGTCAATAGAAAATGACAGTGGTTGCCATTTACTTGCGTCCATTTTTATTTTGTCTTTTTTTATTGCATTAATTTTTTGTATTTCTAAAAAGATTTTTAAATATTGCATTATACTTGTAAAATGTGCGTTGTGATGCAGTGGATATCGGCTCAGAATGAGAAATCGGGGAGCCGAGTTCAAATTCCAATTGAATCTATTGCATTCACTTACGCGCAAATACCCTTGGGAAAGGTATTAGTCTGTCTCTTCCTTCCAGTTATGGGTTAAATAACAGGACAGATTGGCAGAAAACAATGGCAACCTACTGCGGGATAATCTTCTGCCCAGTCAGTCATGACTCTTTCGAGACATGATCGCCCGAGTGTATTTCACGTATGGCACTTAACTAACTGACTTGTAAAATATCAAAACCTTTCCTGAAATTTTCTTATTTTTACTCACTCCTTACTGAATAAATAAATAACATTCTATTTACTATTGACTAATAAACAATTTGTATTTGGTAACTTGTTTATTTGTACTATCAAAATGTCTTTTATACTTATAAAATATCAACAACTTTATATGACCGTATTGTTTTGTTATTGTCAAATATTTACTGAATATTAAACTCAACAAATAACATTTGATTCACTATTGAATTTTTATTTAGAAACGAGTTTACTTGTACCATTTAAATAAACTTCATATTTATAAAATATCAGTAACTCTGTATTTTCTTGTTTGTATTTGTTTTGTACACAGATATTGCACACCAGAATGGATACTTAGTGATTTCTATTCTGGGGTCATAGAAAATTTCAGAAATCCATAATATCAGACTTTCTCTCCTGTGGGTCCAGCCAAGAGCGATCTTTTCTTGACTAACATTTTGGCATAACTTCCACATCATTGTAAAAATTGTAAACAATATTTGTGCCTAAGCAAACAAGATCCTTCTTTTATTTAATTTTACACTGGAATTCTGATTAATCCGGATTTAATTTTACCTGACTATACTCAGCAGACCTCAAGTGGAATGACTATATTGAATCCATTGCCAAATCCGCTGCTATGAAAGTCGGTTCTCTGTGCAGAGCTCGGAAGTTTTTCCTGTCTGAATCTATCCTGCACATATATAAATCTACCATCTGCCCATGTTTTGAATACTGCTGCCACATCTGGTCGGGTGCCCCTGCTATTCTCCTCAGGGTTCTTGGCAAAATACAACAGAGAATCTGTAATGTGATTGATACCAACTTGGCAGACCGGCTGCAGTCACTCTCTCACCGGCGTGACGTGGCTTCCCTGTGCCTCTTCTATAAATACTTTCAGGGCTTCTGCTCCGATGAATTTAGATCACTGGTGCCCCGTAGGTACGAATTTGCACGAGATACTAGATTAGCAACTAGGTCCCACCCTTTTACAGTGAAACCGATAAAATGTAACCACAATTTCTACTCCAACAGCTTCTTTTCTAGCACTTCCCACCTATGGAATTCCCTTCCACATGTTTGCTTCCCCAACAGCTACAATCTCCAGGAGTTTAAATATAAGGTCAATAGACACTTCCCAACACACTAACTCACATCCATTCTCTCAAACACTCTTCCCATCTACCCAACCCTCAGCCTCAGTATCCTTACCCGTCTATCACCCTCCTTCTGACATTTCCTATATTTAACCACTCTTTCTCATCACCTTCCCCTATGTAACCCCTGTGCAATAGTGGCAGTGGAATGCCTTGCTTGGGGTGAAATGATTTTTAAAAAAAAATTCATTTAATTTTACCTGACCATTGGGGTGATTATGGAAATTCTGTTTGATTGTATTCACTTAAACTGTTGATAAATCACTGCAAAAATGAGGACTTTGGTTAGAATTTAAATAAAGTCAATTCCTCATGTCAGAAATTCAGACTCAAAGAGTTCTATTATGAAATGTGGAATTATAACAATCGTATATGCTACAATCACTATGACTTTGTCAAAATTGTCTTTAACTTTTCTTCCATTTTGACTGCAATAGTAGTTATTATAAGTGTGTTATCATATTAGACAAAATAAGAGAAATGCAAAGAAAAATATAATAATAATAATAATCCTCTTTATTATAATAAAGACCGTTGTGTATTTCTTTGTATATATATATATATATATATATATATATATTCCTCCTGTCACACTTATGGGGATAGAGACAGCAGTGAGGCAGCATCGGCTGAGTTCATTAGAAAGACCATAGCAAGGCAGCGTTAGCTCAGTTTGTTCTCTTTACTAAAAGTTATTAAATTTTACTATGAGTTATAAAAGCTCTTGCTGTGTGTTTGCTCTTTAACAGTGTTGCTGTATCATCGACGTGGTAAACAATACCCAGATGATAAAATAATATCTTATTTGGTAGATACAATATAATAGTCCATAGTAGATCACAGCAATATGGGTGGTTGAGTTAGCAAGTAACACGCAGGTTAATTAACAGTAGCCCTCAGCTCACACAAACTCTCTCCTTCATTTGACTCACTCTTTCTATATACAAGTGAACCCGGTCACATGATCAAGCCATGTCACAACAAGTGCCTTATTATTTTTTTGCAATAAGTGTCGTTGAGTAGTGAAGACTATATAAATATATCTTCTGTTATAATAAAGATCGTTATTTATTTATTTGCTTATATATATATATAATATATATATAAAGTAAGTAATTCATCGAGATTTTATTTGACCTCAACAGACTGCAGAAAGCACTGGATGGCCGTTTCGTCCTATATTTGGGATTCATCATCAGTGCACATCCACTACCAGGAATTGAAACCCAGACAGTTCCATTATTAAGCAAATGTCATACCAACTGTACCATGGGCCCCGGAAACGAATTAAACTCAATATAGTGCTGCTCATTCACATATTCCGTGGTGGAAATCTGCTGAGCTCCTTTTACCCATAGGACTGTGCCTCCCAGAGCCACAATGACTATGACCAAACTGCTCAACCCTGGAGCATTATAAGCCAGTTCAAGCAACGATATACAGATGAGAAATTTTAGAATTTGAAATAAATATTTCAAATGCACCTACAATTTCTCGTCTATCTATCTTATGCTCTCACACCCTAATTGAGCACTCTGGAAGAATGGTAGACTTTGAAAAACAGTAGCTACTCTAGCATCTACGCATTGTTCATTTAGCAATGAATTAGAACAGTTTCAGCTATTGGATATGCATAATGATAATATACACGCTAAAAAGTTTGCTTCCTTCTGCTGAGAGCCCGTAGCTCAGTCGGGTTTCAATCCTGGGTAAAAAGCAATCGGATGTCTAACCGTACTGATGAGCTGTGATACAGTGAAACAGATCTGTTTGCGGATATCTATCTATCTATCTATATATATATATATATATATATATATATATCTTACATTAAGACATAAAAAAACAAATAATCCAAACTTCTGAATTTGACATATATATATATATATATATATTACATTAAGACATAAAAAAAACAAAATAATACAAACTTCTGAGTATATATATATATATATATATATATATATATATATATATATAAGTGTGTGTGTGTGAAAAGTGTATGTATATAATTATAAATATCAATATATATATATATATATATATGCAATTTGTTATATATATTATGTTGTTTACATATTATATATGTGTGGTACTTATTTAAAAGCGCTCAATATCAGTGATAGAACAGACATATTCATATAGATAGGTGTGAGTTTGTAACCCTGGGTTTCACGCTTTTTGTCTGACGATTGCAAAAGTGTGAAACCCAGGGTTACAAACTCACACCTATTTATATGAATATATATATATATATATATCTTACATTAAGACATAAGAAAAAAAACAAAATAATACAAACTTCTGAGTACAATATATATATATATATATATATATATATATATATATATGTATCTTACATTACGATATAAGAAATTTCTTTTTTTCTTGTGTCTTAATGTAAGATACTCAATAGTAGGTCCGTCAATATATATGTTGCCGTCATTTTAGACGGCATATCGATATAAATATATTGCCATAATTTTTTATGGCATGGGCTTACTTGTGTTAATAATCGTCATAATAATAACATCGTTTAATATTGAAATAAGATTGCTAGTTTTAATGTCTGTTTGGTTGTTTTCTCAATCTGGTTATTGAATTGTTGTTGTTACTCCTGCAGACAGTAAATGCAATAAAGAAAACGGATTTTTATAAGGTTTCAGTCCTTTTAAAAAAACAAAGTAGCAAAGCAGAAGGAAAAGTATTTTTTCTTTTGAAATAGAAAATGCCTAATGAAATATTTCGCTTCAAATCTGAAAAATATTTAAATTTTATTAATTGGTCTTACAATGCCGCCATTTTTTTAATACTTTGGTTATCTGTTCTCGCTCTCCTTTCTCTATTTATGCCGAGACCCTGCTTTCTGTTCAATTGTATGTACTCTTTCATATGAGTTTGATTTGTTTTCTAGATATCTTGAAGACTTTCGTATATAATCGTTTGAATTAGATTAGCTCACAGAAAATAAAGAAAATTTAAGACTCTAATCCTTCTAATAATACTTCCAAAATATATTAACAACTGAAATAAATCTGACTTCAAAGTCTATTTTCTTTACAAATTGTTATATGTCTGGAAGGGTTTTTGTTTGTTGAGGACATACGAAGAATTTACAGACTTAAAGTAAAAAAAAAAAAAGAAAAATATGTAAAATATCATTTTGAAAATAAAATGTACATTTGTAATATAAAAAAAAATGTTCAAATGTCAAATAAAACGAGTTGTGTCCAAACTCAACCTCGTCAGACTCTCTGCCTCTGGATGGAAAAGAAACCAAACATGGAGGGTGCCAAAGGGCAGAGTCTCATCTGGGGAAGATTAGACAGAAGCCTAACCCTACCTTATGTAAGGTCTACGGGAAATTTTTGACCGAGTTTTATATTTCAAAATTCCCACATTAAAAACCGACCTTGTGTCACATCTGTCCTTCGTGGAAAGGTTTCTGGTAAATATCCAGATAAAAATAACATTGAAGAATTTTTAAAAAATTAAATTTTATAAGGAATTGTTTGAATAAGAAATGGTAAATTATTGTGTGTGTGTTTTGGCATACAGATTGGTTGATCTATTCATTCATATTTCTTTAACAGCTAATCAATCCATTACAGGTTATTTAAAACCAGAAATTATTTTTAGATTTTTGTATCAGTATAACCCGGATATAAGAGACCTGGATATAAGAGAGATTTTCTCTGGTCCCAAATTAGAGCCTGTGGTAATGTATATAATATAGCCCAAATATTGATATAAGATAAACCCGAATATAAGAGAACTTTTATTCCGTCCTGGCAACTCTCTTATATCAGGGTTACACTGTACCATAATAATAATAATAATTATATAACTTTTTGAAGACTTAATTTTGAAGCTAATTTTAAGGAAGTCGCATTATACACGGGATATAAAATTATCGTATGTACTTCTGACTCTGGCTATGACAATTTTTTTAAAGCTTGAAGATAATTTATTTATTTATATGCACATTTTTAACATACAGTATAACCCTGATATAAGATACCCTGATATAAGAGATTTTTATGGTCCCAAATTAGAGCCTGTGGTAATGTATATAAAATAGACCAAACCCGGATATAAGAGAAATCCGGATATAAGAACATCGTATCCGGTCCTTGCAACTCTCTTATATTCGGGTTACACTATAATTTGAATTTGATAATTACTTTTACTCTCAAAACTTATAAAGTTTAAAAAAGAAAATTTTTAAAATTTTTTGATCAATAGAAAAAGATTTGAAAAGTTTGAATTGGAGAAAAACACGTAACAGTACTCTTTTCCACCTGATGAGAGTTAGAGAATGGACTGGACAAAACATTGTCAGAGAAACAAATTAAACTTAAATGATTCTAGACAAATAATTCATTGAATAAAAATATTCAATACATCTTTTATATTATTTTGTTTTTCCAATTTTATATTACACATAGATTTTTTTATAGAAAAGGGGAGAAAAAGAGGTGAAAGAGACAAGAAAAATGTCTGCCAATGTTGAGGTGGTATTGTTGGGAAACGTTTTTTGCTGTAAGAAATATGTTTCTCCTTTTTGGATTTTGTTTTTTTTTATTATTGATCATGATGACCCTTTGTTTATGTAAGGAACATAAAAATAGGATGAAAAAATAAAATGAAATAAAAAGATAGAAAAAAACTGGTAAAATAGATGATCATAAAATATAGTTATGGTAAAAAAATGACTTTATTTTAATATTCTTCATTTTCAGAAGGCTGTGTATGTACATACTTGTGTAAGTCTGTCTGTGTCCATAGACATGTACACATTTGAAAATGTATATACTCACACCTCATATATATATATATATATATATATGGTTTTGCTCTCAAAACTTATAAAGTTTAAAAAAGAAAGTTTTAAAAATTGTTTGATCAATAGAAAATGTTTTGAAAAATTTGAATTAAAGAAAAACATGAAATAGTACTCTGTTACACCTGATGAGAGTAGAAGGATGCAGATGACTATATATATATATATATATATAGTAATAAAAGCAAAAACTAAAATAAAAGAGCTGAAAAAATTACAGACATACAGGCAGATAAATAGGCACACACACAAACATCTTGCCTTTTATATATATATATATATATATATATATATATATATATATATTATCGATTTTCTGCACTATTGTAAGAACTGCACCCTTATAACTTCTGAATATCGTTTCTTATGTCTTTGTCTATGAGTGTATCAAATTTGATTAAAATCAGACCACTTCTTCTATAACCTGATTTTTTTGATTATCGATTTTCGATATTTATCGGGGGTACCTCGACACAAAACCTAGCTAAGAGCACTCGCAGACGCTTATAGTACAACTGTGTAAATATTCAAGAAAATTGGTTCAGCTATTTCGGAGTCTATAGGTAACGGACACACACAGACACACAGACAAAGTTCCATTTATAAATAATTTTAGATATACACTTATATACCAGCACATACATATCTACAAACATACATGTGGACGAATATTTTAAATCATGCATACATACACTTGATGTTGAGGATAACAATCACAAGAAATTGTATGTATATGAAATGCACACACACACACACACACACACACACACACACACACACACACACATATATATATATATATATATATATATATATTATTAAATAAGAATATGTGCAAACTACAAACTACTACCAAATTGTACGTTAGGTTTTGACATTGACAGAACAATGTCTCATCAATGATTGCTCTATTTTTATATTGACCACCATTTTAAATTTATGTTTTAATGTTGCAATTATTTAACTTCATTCTTATTTATTTGGATATATATATACACTGTTGGCCATAATTATCAGGCTACTCCAGTGTTTTTAAAAAAATGATGTATTTCATACTATTTCTTAGTATTTATTGCCAAGTGAATAATTGTAAATGAAAACAGAATGGTTCTTTTGTTAATACTGCACAACAACATGTGCTTCAAATGAATTTATAAATATTTAATAATTATCTATATTGCAGTTCCATCAATGAAAGAATGAAGAAAATTTAGGGTGATGTGGACAAGTTCAACTTTGCTTCCTTGCCTTGTAAAATTTTGCAAAGCAATAATATCAAAAGAACAATTCTATTTTCATTTAGAATTATCCACTTGGCAATAAATACTAAAAATAGTATGAAATACATCATTTTTTTTTTAAAAACTGGTGTGGCCTAATGATTATGGCCGGTAGTGTGTATGTGTGTATATATATATATATATATATATATAGAGGAAAACTCAACACATAACAATTTTGTCTACCTTCAGAATTTTCTTTCTCTTGGAGTGGTTGCCATCTAAGCTTATAGATCCCAGTCTACCTTGCTATTTAATGTATATTTGGTAGGAAAATAGATCGATGCTTTGCCCAAGGGCTTAAGTGTGAAAATGAATACAACAGACTAGCCTGGAATTTGAACTCAGCTTACAGATTTCACTTTCCCTGCTTATAACTACTACACTACCTACACATTCTTTATCAGTAATATAAAATTAGAATCCTTGTTTAGCTTGATAAAGAAAAATCCATGCTTATTCAACAGAAAAAATTTTATTTATTTAGCTTAATATTCAGGAAGCATTGAATATAAACAAGAAATGTAAGTAACGGTTTTGATATTTTACTAATTCGATTTAATTGAATACTATTAGAAAAGGCAATTTTTCTAAGAGTATTTCCCAGAATCTATCTTAAATATCTATAATTCTATCATTCGATCTTGCTTTGAATATTGTTGCCACATATAGTCCAGTGCTTCTGCTATATATTTAGAAATCCTTGATAAAAGTCAAAGAGTCTGCAATGTTACTGGCCCTTTCCTGGCACCTCAACTTCAGTCACTTTCTCACTGCTGTAATGTGTATTTTCTGTGTCTTTTCTATAAATACTTTCATGGTAATTATTCTGATGAACTTTCTGCTATGGTATCTAAACATTATAAATTTAAATGCAGTACTAGATTGCGAGCAAGGTCTCATCAATTTACAGATGAGTTGGCCAGATGTAGATGTAAGTTCTATGCTAACAGTATCTTCTCTTGCACTTCTCATTTGTGGAACTCTCTTCCAGCTCCGTGCTTTCCAGCCAATTTGATCTTCAAAAATCTATATGCAATGTCAATCATTATCTATTGTTTTCCAAATTACTCTCCTGTTGTTCTCGCTCCTTAATAATATTTCTGCTTTCTAATTCTTTTACACCCTGTAACACTTTGCGTCTTAGTGGCTTTACTGCTTTACATGGGGTAAATTCGATTAAAAAAAAATAGTAACAAGTGAAACAGTTGCCTGAGTGAGTAGATCATACCTAACAACTGGTAATTCTAGTTTAGAAGTGTAAACTGGATATCTACATAATCCTTCATGAAAAATTGCGTATATGAACAGCGATTATTTACACTGTTCGGACTGTTGTCCTCATCTATATAGCCATGTTTACACTGTTTCAGCCATTGTATGCTCTGGCCTTCTTCAGGTGCTAGAAATTTTGAACCAAACTTTTTATTTCAATCACTTGGGAATATCTCCAGTGGATATATGCATTGATTATGTTATGGTAAGTTACCCATGCACAAATTACTGAAGGACTTTCAACAGCAGTAACAATTAAAATAGATAGCAAATATAAGTAGACAAGAAAATAACAACTTAAGCAAGATGTTGACGTTCCACACAAAAAACTAAGTAGAGCCTATCAATACTGGAAAAAATGATAACAGCTACTGGACTTGAAAAATTTATTTTCCTGGAAAATTGTTTTAAAAGAAATCTTTTTTAATAAATTTCAATGAACAGTAGCCTTTGCTGCTTTGTCAATGAATGCTCAATGTTTCCTTATAAGGAAACAGCGGATAAGTTCATTATACTAAAATATCCATTGTTCAAATCTTATTTTATATTTGTGTATGTTTGCAGAGGTACTAAAAATTCAAAATGATGATTTTCTAAGCTTGTCAATAAGTTAAGATTTTATAAAACTCGAAAAGAGCGCAAGGAAGTAAAAACAAACAAAGAAAATGGAAAAAGGAAGTGAAAAATTTAAGGATTTAGTTGTTGCAACTTAAAAGGTTACTGCATGAGTAATGACCCAAACAGAGGTTAGAATGAGTAATGACCCAAACAGAGGTTAGAATGAGTAATTAAACCCAAACAGAGGTTAGAATGAGTAATGACCCAAACAGAGGTTAGAATGAGTAATGACCCAAACAGAGGTTAGAATGAGTAATGACCCAAACAGAGGTTAGAATGAGTAATGACCCAAACAGAGGTTAGAATGAGTAATTACCCAAACAGAGGTTAGAATGAGTAATGACCCAAACAGAGGTTAGAATGAGTAATTACCCAAACAGAGGTTAGAATGAGTAATTACCCAAACAGAGGTTAGAATGAGTAATGACCCAAACAGAGGTTAGAATGAGTAATGACCCAAACAGAGGTTAGAATGAGTAATGACCCAAACAGAGGTTAGAATGAGTAATTACCCAAACAGAGGTTAGAATGAGTAATGACCCAAACAGAGGTTAGAATGAGTAATGACCCAAACAGAGGTTAGAATGAGTAATTACCCAAACAGAGGTTAGAATGAGTAATGACCCAAACAGAGGTTAGAATGAGTAATGACCCAAACAGAGGTTAGAATGAATAATTACCCAAACAGAGGTTAGAATGAGTAATGACCCAAACAGAGGTTAGAATGAGTAATTACCCAAACAGAGGTTAGAATGAGTAATTACCCAAACAGAGGTTAGAATGAGTAATTACCCAAACAGAGGTTAGAATGAGTAATGACCCAAACAGAGGTTAGAATGAGTAATGACCCAAACAGAGGTTAGAAATAAATAGTAATATTTATAACACTATCAAATACAAGACTCGCAAGCTGTGTGAAGTAATAACCACTGCTAGTAGAGAACTGCTAGACAGTTAGAAAATATCACACTCTTAATAGAGGCCAACATTATATAGGGATTGGGACATACCCATTACTGTCCATAGTTACATACATAAGAGTTATTTAATCCCAACAAATTTTTACTATAAATTCATAGGAATAGAATATGTTTTCTTTGTAAGAAATCAGTTTGTAGATCAGGTTTCATTGACATATTTTTGCAATGAGGGTTTTGTTCAGAGTCAGATGTATTGCTGGTATATATATATACGCTCTCACACCCTGATTGAGCACTCTGAGAGAATGGTAGACTTTGAAAAAACAGTACCTACTCTGTAGCATCTACGCATCACATCGCTCATTCAGTAATAAATTAGAGCACTCTAGCTATTGGCGTATGATACATCATGAGCTAAAAGTCTGCCTCCTTCTACCGAGCATCTATTGCTCAGAGGTAGAATCGCCGACTGACGCCAGTTCGATTGGGTTTCAATCCTGGGTAAAAAGCAATCGGATGTCTAACCTTACTGATGAGATGTGATACAGCAAAACAGATCTATCTGTGGATGACTATATATATATATATATTCCTTCCAAAATAGGCTTACGGCCTATCATGTTGAATACACCAATTCTCGCTCGATCACCAAAGTTAAGCAATGTTGAGCCTGGTCAGTACTTAGATGGGTGACCGCTTGGGAATACCAGGTGCTGTAAGCGTATAGTGACGAATGTGCGTTGTGGTGAAGTGGATATCGACTCGGAAAGAGAAATCGGTGAGCCAAGTTAGAATTCCAGTTGAATACCCTGCATTCACTTAAGCACTGGTACCCTTGGGAAAGGTATTAATCCGTCCCTTCCCTCCAGTTATGGGTTAAATAACAAGAGTAGCAATTTGGGACCCTGCCCTTAAAAACAAATCCCAATGAATCTTGAGACTCGAAAAGAAAAATATATTACTAGACACAAAAAACTTATATAAACAACAATAAATTGTTGAAAGAAAAATGTATTACCAGCAATAAATAAAGTTTAGTTGGCAATAAATGACCCAATGAGGTTGATTTGCCATAAAAACAAAACAACCAACCAACAACCTTTCAAAATATATTGCTGGTAAAATTTTTCTTTTGCAAAAAATATACTGCTGGTAATATTTCTTTTCAAAAAAGTATTGTTGATAATATTTTGTTTTTCAAAGATGTATTGCTGGCAATATTTTGTTTTTCAAAGATGTATTTCTGGTAATATTTTGTTTTTCAAAGATGTATTGCTGGCAATATTTTGTTTTTCAAAGATGTATTTCTGGTAATATTTTGTTTTTCAAAGATGTATTTCTGGTAATATTTTGTTTTTCAAAGATGTATTGCTGGTAATATTTTGTTCTTCAAAAATGTATTGCTGGTAATATTTTCTTAAGAAATAATTATAACTGAAAAAAATATACTTTGTATTTACTTGTGTGGATTCATTTTTTAAGAAATTAAAAAAATGTACCCTTTACTCATTTGATTTTAACAAACATTTATTTTTTAAGAAATAAATTCTTACATATAATAAAAAAAAACCCTTTTATCTGTCTGTATTTATTAATTTTTAAGAAATTAATTGAAAAAAAGTACTCTGTACCCGTTTTTATTTATTTTTAATAAACTGTTACCTGAAAAATCAAAAGTACCCTGTACCCGTATTTATTTTTTAAGAAATAAATTAAATATAATAAAAAAAAATGAGCCCTTGATTTGTTTTCATGTATTTTTAAAATAACTATAACTGAAAAAAAAATGTACCTTGTACCGTTTTTTTTATTTATTTTTATTTTAAGAAATAAATAACTGGAAGAAATGTACCCTACACTCGCTTTTTTTTATTTTAAGAAAAACTTCTAAATAAATAACAATATTTTCAAAAAGTACCTGTACCCATATTTATTTATTTTTTTAAAGAAATAAATAATTTTTAAAAGTTATGAAAATTAACATGGCAACTTCGAGCACTTGCTTAACTTCTCCCATGACCGTCGCACTTATAAATAATTAATAAATAAAAATAAATTAATTTATAGATAAAAATAAATAAATAAATAAATAAAATAAAATATAGGAAACAAAGACATCGTCTCTCCCCAGTCCGGCCTCAAGACGTAAAATATCTGTCTTTAAAAGCCGTTGCTTCTATTACACGTGACACGGGTGGAGATTTCAATATCTCATTGCCATCTATACAAACCATCTGGAGCCGAAAAGGAAGTCGGTCTGAGAATAAATATATAAGTGGGAAAGAAACATTAAAATAGAATGATAATAAGGAAGAAAAAAAATAGGTAAAGGAAAAAAAAATAGAAGAAGAAAAAAGAAAGAAACTGTGACACTGTCACAGTTTCTTTCAATTTCTCTTTCTTTTTCTTTCGGGTCTAACAAAGTAATGAAAAAAAGTACAAAAAAAAAAAGCCAGAAAGGAAAGGCAATGAGGACCTATATAATAACACATTCAATTTAATACTCATACCGAATGCTTCATTTACATGGGATGTTAGAATAGTTAGCATGCGAAAGAAGACAATTAGCTTTAGGGTATAAAGTGCAGACATAACCTCGTCGATCCTCAAGTGGATGCTATTGTGTGAAACGAAAATAAAAAAAAAATAAAAGAAAGGGAATGAAAGTTATGAGAACACGAAACAAAAAATAAAAAATAAACAAATGAAAGAAAGAAAAAAAGGTGTTGGGAGAACTGGGAAAGTCAAAAAACTTTAAGGAGAAAAAGAATACGAAATTGGGGTAAGAAAAAGAAAGAGGAAAGTGCGTAGTGAGGTTCATTGTGGGTAAAAAATTAAAAAAAAAAATAAATAAAAAACATGGTTTTTCTTGTTACAGTGATTTTCAGGACCTTATAAAATCCCTTCTTCCTAGCCTTATCTGGGGTAGTAACCCCTAAATAAATAAGGTGACTATTGAAATGAAGTGGGTTGGGAAGAGCTTTCTCTCGGTGGAGTGTTGGAAATGTCCCTAGAGAGATTTCTGTTGTTGCGTACGTTTATAAGTGGAAGAGAAAGGGGCCGGGGTCGAACTTTATTACCTTGTTTTTGTTGTTGTTTTTGTCCTATTTTGACTTCGTTACATTTATTTTTTTCTTTCTTTTTGAAATTTATATTCATTCGTTTACTTATTGTGACTTTTTTTTAAAAACATTTTATTTCATTTTCTTTTTCTTAATTTTGATTCTATTTGAATTTGTTGGGATAAAAAAAACTCCCTTTGCATTTTTTAATTTATTTTTTCTTCCTTTTTTTGTTTTTTTTTTTTTTAATAAATGTTTTGATTACGATTCTTGTTTATGTTTTAATCGATTTTATTTTCATCTCTGATTTGCTCGAACTAATTTAATATTTTTTCGGCATCATTTTCTGAGAGATTTCATTCTTTTAAATTAAATTTAATACTAATTTTAATTTTTAATTAATTATTTCTTTTGTTTGACGCATCAAATCTTCATACGACACGAAGGGTACTAAAATAATTCGCAGCCTAACCAATAAGGGATTTTTATAAAAAAATAAATTCTGATGGCTGGTCACTTGGGGAAGTGAATCAGGCCGAGAAGTTTTTAGCACTCTCGTGTGTATATAATTTTACAGGACATTTTTTTCCCTTATCATTTCACCCCAAGCAAGGCATTCCACTGCCACTATTGCGCAGGGGGTTACATAGGGGAATGTGAAGAGGAAGAGTGGTTAGATATAGGATATGTCAGAAGGAAAGTGATTGACGGGTAAGGATACCGAGGAGGAGGTTGGGCAGATGGGAAGAGTGTTTGAGAGAATGGATGCGAGTTAGTGTGTTAGGAGGTGTCTATTGACCTTACATTTAAACTCCTGGAGATTGTAGCTGTCAGGGAAGCAATCATGTGGAAGGGAATTCCACAGTCAGGAAGTGCGAGAAAAGAAACTGTCGGAGTAGAAACTGCGGTTACATTTTATCGATTTCACTGTAAAAGAGTAGGACCTAATCTAGTATCTCATGCAAATTCGTACCTAGGGAGCACCAGTGATCTAAGTTCATCGGAGCAGAAGCTGTGAAAGTATTTATAGAAGAAGCACAGGGAAGCCATGTCACGCCGGTAAGAGAGTGACTGCAGCCGGGCTGCCAAGTCGGTATTGATCACATTACAGACTCTCTGTTGTATTTTGCTAAGAACCCTCAGGAGAATAGCAGGGGCACCCGACCAGATGTGGCAGCAGTATTCAATACACGGGCGGATGGTAGATTTATATATGTGCAGGATAGATTCAGATGGAAAAAAACTTCCGGACCCTGCACAGAGAACCAACTTTCATAGCAGTGGATTTAGCAATAGATTTGATATAGTCATTCCACTTGTAGTCTGCTAAGAGTGTGAGGCCAAGGAGGCGTAGTGTTTTACTCTCTGGGAGGCAAGCCTGTTCCATGCTAATGGGAGGTAGGTGCGATTGTCTATGATGGTTAATTGATCGCAGCTTCGTTTTAGAAGCATTAAAATTTACAAGCCATTTCTTACCCGAGTCCACTACGGATTGGAGGTACTTTTCAAGCTCAGCTGCAAGGTTCACTTTGTTGCCTACACCAGATTTTTGATCAAGGCCAGAGTAAACTGTGGTCATCATTGGCATACATACTTACTTGGGAACTTATGGCATCAGGGAGATCATTAATGTAGATCAGAAAGAGTATAGGACCTAGGATAGAGCCTTGAGGGTCACCCACATTCGTATGGTAGATCTGGGAGGCATGTCCATTTAATACCACCTTCAATGTGCGGTTAGAGAGGTATGACTGGATTAGCTCAAACAAATGTCCAGTTATACCATAGCTCCGCAGTTTGCGTAGAAGGCCAGCATGCCAGACTCTGTCGAATGCTTTAGAGATATCCAAGGCAACAGTTCGGGCTTCACCATTCTTGTCAAGAGCCTGGTATATATACTCGGTGATGGTCGTTAGCATATCAGCAGTAGACCTGGTGAAGTGGAAGCCATACTGTTTGTTCGAGAGGAGCCTGTGGGCTGTGAGATACTGGACCACCTAGGCGTTGATAATGGCTTCGAACACTTTGCCAAAGATCAGAAGAAGGCTGATAGGGTGGTAATTTGCGGGGTCCGAGGGTTCTCCAGTGTTCTTAAATATACGAACTACAGAGGAAGACTTCCAATAGGTAGGAAAGCAGGAAGCAGATAGGCAATAGTTGTAGAGATTAGAAAGGACAAAGGAGAGTTCAGAAGCACATTTCTTCAAGACTATGATTGGGATTCCGTCCCCTTCGCTCGCTTTGTGAGAGTCAAGTTTTGAGATTATGTTAGAAACCAGCGAGGGTGTAATGTGGACGTCATTCAGTTGAGCCTTAGTTCTAGGTGAGAAGTCGGGTGTAGAAACTCCAGACGAATCCAGTCTCAAATTAGTCAAGAATCTGTGAGCAAAGCATTCAGCCTTGCCCGCTGAGGAGGTGAGGACCTCAGATTCATTGATTGAGGACTTGCTCTTGTTAAGCACGCTTTTACAGAGTCACCAGTAGTCTTTGGTGCCAAACTTAGAGGATGCTATATGTTGCTTCATTCTGGCAGCAAATATCATCTTAGCTTCGTTAAGTATCTTTTTACACCTATTACGAGCTAAGGCGAAAAGGCGCCTGTTTTGGTCCGACGCGTAGCTACGACAGAGCCAGAAGAAATGATTCTGGTGGGCAATGGCGGGCGAGCAAGCGGGTGAGAACCATGGAGACAAATGAGATTTAAGCTGAAATTTCCTGGCAGGGATGAAAGCATTGATGCCAGCCTTAACCCAGGAGGAGACCTTGGATGCACATTCTTTGATGGGAAGACTAAAGACATTGTTCCAAGGGACGTCACAGAGGAAGTCTTGGAACGAATCCCAGTCTGCTCTTTGGTAGCAGTAAGATATTCTACTAGTCTGGGTTTCTTGGGTAGGGTGGGAGTTGACGGAAACTATGGTGTGGTCAGAGTTTTCGAGAGAGCAGAGCTGTCTGGTAGTGCAAGAGTCTGGGATGGAAGTAAAGCAGAGGTCTAGTAGTGAGTTCCTTCCGTTAGGGTTACTGGAGAAACGCGTGGGGAAGTCCACCACTTGCGTAAAGGATTGGGTGAATGAAAAATTCATGGTGTGGACACCAACAAGGTCGGTGACATTCTCCAGCCACTTGATGTGGTGGGTGTTGAAGTCACCAAAAACAAATATAGGGGCAGATAGATGAAAAGAAATGGCCTTGTCGGTATTGTCAGTGATGCTGTCAAGTACCGAACAGTCAGAGGAGGAGGGGGAGCGGTAGAAAAAGAAGAGATAGCTAACCAAGCTTAGAAGTGAGAGAGAGAAGCACATGAAAGAATGATCCAGTGATTCAAGAGATGTTACCCTGGCTAGAGGGAGGTGTTCGCTGACATAAACACCAAGCCCATGCATATGAACATTGGAATCCTTCCTGAAGAGGGGAAGGTCACCAGGAACGTAAAACTCAGAAGAGGGGATAAAAGGGTCAAGGTTAGTTTCACATAGGGCTAAGAGATCAGTTGAGTTAGTGTGAAGGAATGATTCTACGCTGTGAAGTTGGGGAATGGGGTTCTTAACTTTTTAAAAATTATTTTACCCCAAGCAAGACCGTAAAGCCACTAAGACACAAGGGGATTATTGAGTATTAGAGAATATGAAAAAAGGAGAGAAGACAATGATAAAAGAGCAAGAATTAATGAAATTGAAGATAACAACTGACATTGCATTTAAATTTTTGAAGATCAAAGTTAACAGAGAAGCAAGTAGTTGGAAGAGAGTTCCATAAGCAGGAAGTGTGATAGAAGAAACTGTGAACTTAGAACTTATATTGTTATTTTGCTTTCCTGTTGGAAATCATCCTCCATGGTTCATATATATATAAATACTGGAGTACCCTCTGACACCACTAATTTTTTTTTTTTAATCATATCACCCCGAGCAAGACGGTAATGCCACTGATGTGCAGGAGGCTACGTAAGAGTGAAAAGATTAGAAAAGAGAAAGCCGGAAACCACATCCTAAACAGGGCACAAGGGATGAGCCTCTACACCTGTTCAATAGACTTGGGTGGAGTGTGAACCGTGCGATAGTTTAGTCTATCTACTCCAATATTGCCCTATCAGCCTCCTACCAATCTTTGGCAAAGTGTTCAAAGCCATCATCAATGCCGAAGTGGTACAACATCTCTCAGTCCACCGACAAACAGTATGATTTCTGCTTCACCAGGTCTACTGCTGATATACTCACGACCATCACTGAGTATATACACCAGTCCCTCGACAAGAATGACGAAGCCCGAACTGTTGCCCTTGACATCTCCAAAGCATTTGACAGATTCTGGCATGTTGGCCTTCTATGCAAGCTGAAGGGCTATGGTATAACTAGACAATTGTTTGACCTAATCCAGTCATTTCTTTCAAATCATACAATAAAGGCAGTATTGAAAGGACAAGCCTCCCAATACTATCACACGAACACGGGTGTCCCTCAAGGCTCTATTCTAGGTCCTATGCTTTTCTTTATCTATATTAACGATGTAATAAGATCCCAAGTAGGCATATACAACCATATCTGAATCAAAAATCTATGGAGGCTGACAAAGCAAACCTTGCTGCCGAGCTTGAAAAGGACCTCCAATCTGTGGTGGACTGTGATAAGAAATGGCTCATAAATTTTAATGCTTCCAAAACGAAGATGCTATCTATAAACCATCACAGACAATCGTTCTTCCCGCCCATAAACACTGTGCCTCCTCGGATTAACTCTCACATCAGACCTCAAGTGGAATAACTATATAGAATCCATAGCTAAATCCACTGCTAAGAAAGTCGGTTCTCTGAGTAGGGCCAGGAAGTTTTTCCCATCCGAAACAATCCTGCACATATACAAATCAACCATCTGCCTGTGCATTGAATATTGCAACCATATCTGGTCAGGTGCTCCTGCTATCCACCTAGGTGTCCTTGACAAAATCCAACGGAGAATCTGTAATGTGATCAACCCCGACTTAGCAGCTAGGATATAGTTGACTTCTCACAGATGCAGTGTGGCTTCCCTGTGTCTCTTCTACAAATACTTTCATGGCTTTTGCTTTGATGAACTTAGCTCACTGGTACCCTCTATATATGAATTTCCTTGAGCCACAAGATTAGCAACTAGGTCGCATGCTTTTACTGTGAAACTGATAAATTTTAAATGCAAATTCTACTCCAGCAGCTTCTTTTCTTGCACTTCCCGCCTGTGGAATTCCCTTCCGCATACTTGCTTTCCCGATAGCTACAATCTTCAAGAATTTAAATGTAAAGTCAATAATCTCCTGTCTTACTAACTTACATCCTCTCTCTCTCTCTCATGCTTTTTTCTCCATCTACCCTACTCTCATCAGTATTCTCTTCCTTCTCATACTCTCTTCCTGACACCCCCTGTAACCTGTCATTCTTTCTCGTAACATTCCTCCTATGTAACCCCCTGCACAACAGTGGCAGTAAAATGCCTTGCTTGGGGCCACACAACTATAAAAAAAAAAACCTGAAAATCCGCCCTCCATAAATGACTTTACCAAGGGATGCTGAAAAGTCCATGCTCTGATCTTGAAGTCCATGCTCCGATCTTGAAAGTATTCCAAATAAGAATTCTGAGATTTGGTTTGATTTTAGGAAGTGGGTCAAGCTGAGAACTTAACAGCAACTACTCAAAATTATTATAATGAAGAATAAGTTCTGATAAATGTTCTTTTTTTTATAATTGTTTCACCCCAAGCAAAGCAGTTTCGTTACTGGTGTGCATGAAGTTACAATGAGAGAAAAGGATAGAAAAAAAAAACAGGGAACAAATTGCCAGGGATGTCAAAGAAAGGACAGGAGAAAGTTGAGAATCAAGAAGATAGAAGATGGCAATTGATGTTGCATTTAAACTTGTGGAGATTGTACCTATCATGGAAGCAAGTATATGGAAGAGAGTTTCACCAGCGGGAAGTGCAAGAGAAGAAGCTGATAGAGTAGAAGTGACGGTTACATTTGACTATTTTGACGGTAAAAGGATGGGACCGAGTTGCCAATCTAGTAGCATGAGTAAATTCATGTGGTTGATGCACCAGGGAAAAAAGCTCATCAGATTAAAAGCCATGATAATATTTGCAGAAAAGACAGAAGGAAGTTACATCCCACTGGTGAGAAAGTAACTGAAGTTGAGTTGCCATATCAGGATTGATTACTTTGCAGATCCTCATATAGATTTTCTTGAAAAGTCCGAGATGAATAGTGGGAACACCTGACCAGAAATGGCAACAGTATTCAATGCACAGACAAATGGTCTACTGAATGTAAAATGGTGGGTTGTCTTTCTATTTTTTTAAATAATAATTTAATATCTCAAGAATGATGTTGGGGGTGCTGAAAAGTTTTCAAACAAACTAAAGAAGGGGAAGTAAGCTGACAACTTTTCAGCACCCTTAATTCTTTTTCCTTTTTGAGGTGCTACCAAAATGTGTGCTAATCAAATATAAATATGGCCATTTTTTTGTAAGGAACCTTGAGGTAAAAAAGCCATGAATATTGTTGCAAGGATTGTATGCACCTGCAAGGTGACTCCTTCAAAAGATATGTTGGAAAGTAAGTGTCTTTTTAATTATTATTTTTTTTTTTTTCTGTATTCAAATTCTTCAAAAGGATATATGCAGATATTAGGCTGAGTCATAAATAATTTCTGCTTTGGAGAACAAATTGTAATGACAAATGTCTCATTCTGATTAACCATTCGTCAAATATAACAGGTGATGAAAAATGGGTTATATACAACAATGTTCAATGCAAAAATCATAACTAAAAAGAAAATTCTGAAACAAAGTATTTATTCATTTGTTGACTAGAATCTTCACCCTTGTTATTTTTAATCTTATTTCCAGACAACATGCAATCTTCAGATTAAATTACAAGAATTCAAAGCAAAGTGATTTTAAATGAAAACTGAACCTTCATTCACAATCAAGAGAGGTCATTATGTCATGTTGAGTCATAAATCATTTACGTTTTTGCATATCAAGTTTATCCTTCAAATACAAGTTATTTTTCAACTTTATTCTTCAGTAAATACAATTACATTTAATTCAATTACATATTCATCATTAATTGCAATTTTTTATTGCCATTTATCAGGCAATAGGATGTGCATTCTGGTGCAGTGGATATCAGCTCAGAAGAAAAATCGGAGAACCAAGTTCAAATTCCAGTTGAATTTGTTGCATTCACTTACGTGCAAATACTCTTAGGAAAGGTTTTAATCCATCTCTTCTTCCTCCAGCTATGGGTTGGATAGCAGAATAGGTTGGGTTCTATAGCCTTGATTGGCAACCAATCTACCACAGAAAGTAATGGCAACCAACTTCGGAAAAATTCTCTACCCAGTTAGTCATGTCTCTTTTGAGACATGATCACCCAAGGGTGTATCACATGTGGCACTTAACTGACTGACTGATCAGGCAATATCAATAAAGTAAAATTCTGCAAATTCTATAAAATTTTCTTGTATTCCAGTTCCATGCCATTAACAAACTTGTGTATCCATGTACTTTATGAAGAATTTGAGTATATTCTGGCTTCTCTGGGGTTTAACTATCAAAATATTGGTAATTATTCAATCTAGAACATTTCAATAAATAGTATTATGTTGAATCATAAATAATTTCTGTTTTTGGGGAAAAAATTGTGATGACGAATGTATCATTCTAACTTCAAATCATATGTAACAGTTAAGAATAAATACATCCGTGTTTACATGTCAGAACTTTGAAGCTCATGGTACTTGTGAAGATTATAGGTCAATGGGTTCCTCACTATCTGGTACTCCAATAGAAATCCAAACACCTAAAAATGTCACCAGGGTTCAAAAGTCTGCTGGCCAGAGCACGTCCAGATCTTTGCAATGGTGGAGCCAAGAACTTAGAATCTCTGTATCTTCTGCTCAGTGCATTCTTGACATTTTTGGTTCACATTTGAAACTAAATGGTTGCAAATCCTAAAATGTTATCCTTTTTACCTTTCAATAAAAGCTGTTTCCATTACGCTATCATTTGTGGTCCTCGATTTGTGACCAATTATTTTGTTTAAAAAATTGTGAAACATCCTGCACAAGAATCCAATTTCCCTGCATTTGCAAAAAGCTATGAACAAATCATGAGACCAAACACTTAAAAATTTGGAATTTAGCTCCAGAAAAAAATATTTATACATTGCTAGTTGTATGCTGCAAGCTCAAGAGTAAGAAATCCTAAGAATTTATTTTTCGCTATTAAAAAAAGAACAAAAAGAAATTTTCTGAAAAAAATAAGAACAGCAAAGCTTGAGCTGTTGCCCTGGATATCTCCAAAGTAGATGATAGGGTCCGGCAAGCTGGCCTTCTGCACAAGCTACAAGGCTATGGTATCACTGGAGGCTTGCTTGGTTTGATTCAATTGTTCCTATCAAACCACATAATGAAGGTTGTCATGAATGGGCACGTCTCCAGATCCTATCATACAAACACAGATGTCTTCCAGGGTTCCATCGTAGGCACAATGTACTTTCTGGTCTTTATCAACAATTTCCTTGATGCGATCAAATCCCAAGTAGGCATTTATGCAGATAACTCCTGCCTCAGTCAAAAATCTGCTAAAGCAGACAAAGATAACCTTACTGATATTCCCAAGTGATCACTCATCTAAGTACTGACCAGGCTCAACGTTGCTTAACTTTGGTGATCGAACGAGAACCGGTGTATTCAACGTGATATGCCATAAGCATTCAGCAACGGATGTGTGTTGTGGTGCAGTGGATATCGGCTTGGAAAGAGAAATCGGTGAGCCGAGTTCGAATTCCAGTTGAGTACCCTGCATTCACTTAACCACTGGTACCCTTGGGAAAGGTATTAATCTGTCACTTCCCTCCAGTTATGGGTTAAATAACAGGATGGCACCTGGAGGCAACCCATCTAGTGTTGGTGTCACAATAAAACCACCCTTGATAGCCCTGGCGAAGCATCAAATATACAGCTATTTGACAAGATTACGAATTTCGCTACAAAACTGCGCCAGGGTTCCAAATGCACAGGGAATACTGGAGAGGTGTAGTGAGTTCTATCTTGGCCAATGGTCGCAAGACAATGATGAACCTTACTGATGATCTTGAGATGAACCTCCAATCCATGGTGGACTGGGATAAGTAATAGCTTGTAAAATTTAATGCTTCTAAAACAAAGCTGCTATCCATCAACCACCATAGACAGTATCTCCTGCCCACTTAATATGGATCACGCTAGTCTCCCCAAAACCTCCTCGGCCTCACTCTATCAGCCGACCTGAAGTGGAATGACTACATCGAATCAATAGCTAAATCTGCTCCCAGGAAGGTTGGGTTACTGTATCAGGCCGGGGTTTTTTTATTGCCTGAGCCCCTCTTGCACATATACAAATCAACCATCTGCCCATACATTAAATACTGTTGTCATATCTGGTCAGTTACCCTTCTAATTCATCTCGTGGTTCTCAACAAGCTTCATAAGAGAACCTGCAATATAATCAATCCCAACTAGGCAGCTCAACCCCAGCCACTTTCTTGTCAACGGGATGTGGCTTTTCTATGCCTATTATACAAATATTTTTATGGTTTCTGGTCTGACAAGCTTAACTCCCTGATGCCTCCTCTAGACTAGGTGCTGTAAGCATCTAGTGATGGATGTGCGTTATGGTACCCTGCATTCACTTAAGCACTGGTACCCTTGGGAAAAGTATTATTCCGTCCCTTCCCTCCAGTTATGGGTTAAATAATAGGGTAGGACTTGGGAACCCTGCCCTTAAAACAAACAAAATCCCAATGAATTTTGATACTCGAAAAGATAAAATTATTACTAGACACAAAACTTGTATAAAAACAACAATAAATTGTTGTAGTAAAAAAGGTGTTACCAGCAATAAATAAATAAAAATTTAGTTGGCAATAAATGACCCGCCGAGGTTGATATGCCATAAAAACAAAACAACCAACCAACCAACCTCCTCTACAAAAATTTACTTGTGCAACCAGACTGACAACAAAGTCCCACCCTTTTACAGTCAAAACAACCAAATGCAACCATCACACCAAATGCAGTTGTCACTTCTACTTTATCAGCTTCTTTTCTCGTACTTCTTATCTGTGGAACTCCTTTCCCTATACTTGCCTCCTTGATAGCTACAATCTCCAAGAGTTTAAATGCAACGTCAACTGCCATCTCTTATCCCTATGACTCCCATACTTCTCTTATCCTTTCTCCAACACCCCCCTGAATCTTGTTCTTCTCCTTTTTCAACTCTACTCTCATGCAACTGTCTTCACACCAGTATTCCTATCCTTCTCTTGCCCATTATCTGTAACTGGTTCATCTTTGTCTTCACCCTTCTCCTATGTAACCCATGTAAGTTATGTAAGTTGCCTATGTAAGTTAGGTCAACCAAATGCAAGTGACAACTCTATTCCAACAGCTTCTTTTCTCACACTTCCCACCTGTGGAACTCTCTTCTATATACTTGCTTTTCTGATGGGTACAACCTCCAGGAATTTAAATGCAAAGTCAATTCCCATCTCTTATCCACTTGACTCCAGTCTTTTCTACATCACCCCGTGTATCTTGTTCTTTTTCTTTCTCTCTACCTTCGCAATTGTCTTCACTCCTGTGTTCACATCCTTCTCTTGCCCTTTCTCTTTCACCCCCTGTAGCTGGTTCGTCTTTGTCTTCAGGCTCCTCCTGCCTAATACTTCAACTCTCTTATGTAACTCCAGCCCTTTCTACATCACCCCATGTATCTTGTTCTTTTTCTTTCTCTCTACCTTCGCAATTGTCTTCACTCCTGTGTTCACATCCTTCTCTTGCCCTTTCTCTTTCACCCCCTGTAGCTGGTTCGTCTTTGTCTTCAGGCTCCTCCTGCCTAATACTTCAACTCTCTTATGTAACTCCAGCCCTTTCTACATCACCCCATGTATCTTGTTCTTTTTCTTTCTCTCTACCTTCGCAATTGTCTTCACTCCTGTGTTCACATCCTTCTCTTGCCCTTTCTCTTTCACCCCCTGTAGCTGGTTCGTCTTTGTCTTCAGGCTCCTCCTGCCTAATACTTCAACTCTCTTATGTAACTCCAGCCCTTTCTACATCACCCCATGTATCTTGTTCTTTTTCTTTCTCTCTACCTTCGCAACTGTCTTCACTCCTGTGTTCACATCCTTCTCTTGCCCTTTCTCTTTCACCCCCTGTAGCTGGTTCATCTTTGTCTTCACTCTCCTCCTGCCTCATACTTCAACTCTCTTATATACATCAGTGGCGTTAACACCTTGCTTGGGGTGAAATGATAGAAAAAAAAAACCCTTTACCCTCCTCTTATGTACCCCACTGCACACAAGTAGCAGTACTACCTTGCTTGGGATGAAATGACTTTAAAAATGTCCTATAAAATTAAATTAATAAAAGTATTTTCCCAAACAAATCAACTTATTCAAATTTTATTGATTGGTTTTCAAAATTCAAACGAAACATAGAGTTTGTAAATCTTGAGAATAAATGTTAGCAATAACTTCAACCAAACTAAATAATGTGAGGATTTCAGAATGCATCAGTGTGTTCGCAAAAAATTCTAGTAAAATAAAAATGTATATTTGTTCATTTTATCCAAATCTATTTTAAGGCCCCCAAATTCATGATTATGGTTTAAAAAGAATCCATTGCAATTCTTTTTGCTTTTGCATTGAGTTTTTTGCATTTTTGGAGCTGTTTCATAATATTAGTCATCCTATTTTGGTTGTGAATGCTGAACAATTTTCCAGCAGATAAAAAATAGACTTCAGACAACGGAAATGTAGTTTTGCAAAAAAAGATGGGTAAATTTTTGTTTTGTTCTCTGAAGGCCTTTACCCCGTCAAAACTTTCTAAAACATCCTTAATTCCGTGCAAATGTACATGCTGAACTCAAATCGATAATTGTTTATTGAAGAAACCTACCCTTTTTTCATGGTATTGACCAGAAATACATCAGACTATATCTCACCCCTTATTACTGTTCTCATATCTGATTCACCGCTGAATGACTTGAGGCGTAGGATACTTATTTCTATCGATTTACTTCATTTGAGCACTTATTCCGCGATTTGTTTGGTTTCGGAACTCATTTTCTGTGTAGTAATTGCAAAAATGAAGTAAAAAGACCGAAAAATCGGAAAACTACGCGTGAAGTCAGTCTGCTGTGAATAACATTTCTGAACTGTGGTTAAGGGGTGAGATAAACATCGACAAGAAGTTCGATATTTTTCTGCTCGATAACATGAAAAAAAGGTAGGTTTCTCCAATAACAATTATCAATTTGAGTTCAGCATATACATTTGCATGGAAATAGGGATGTTTTGGAAAGATTTGAAGGAGTAAAGGCCTTCGGGGAACAAAACCAAAATTTACCAAAAGATGATGAGAATACCATGTACAGGACATGTGAGTGATGGCAAAGTTTTAAGGAAAATGAAAACAAAATGAATGCTTATATTGAAAATCATTAGGAGATCACTGAAATTTAGGGTGCATAATGAGGAAAGAGGACTTGGTGATTCTGACACTCACAGAACATATTGAAGGGATAGTGGAAAGCAGTAAGTAACCTACTTAAAAAAAACTTGTGTAAATGGATGAGGGGAAAAGGCACCAAGGAAGATGGCAAAAAAATATAATACTCAAGGCTACATAAGAAAGGAAGTGATGAAGAGCCATGATTTCCCATGTCCCGAAGGGCATGTCACATACAAAAAGAAACCATAATTTGATTTTTTTTTGTTTTTCACTTTTATTTTAATGTTTTCTCTTCATTATTTTATTTTAGATTTCATTTTATTTATGCATTTTTAAATGCCAATGTTTTATTTTTTACATGATTTTTTTCAATCTTTCTTACTTCCTCTCCCCGCTATATATATATATATATATATATTGAGTACATTCTTCCCCTATTCCACAACCCTTCATCCACATGTGTCAGTGCAAGGGAAATACAACAAACACTTTGCATAAGGAGACATCTTTCATATACAATATTTTAAGACTTCTCCCCTTCTGATTCCTGTCCACCCCACTGTGGCTCCAAGAGCGTGTCTGTCACCATCTGCTTCAAACAAACAAATTCTTTAAACACATTGAATGTTTCATTGAGAGAAGGGGGGAAAAACACATTATGTGGGAAGATTTGTAAATTTTATTTGACAAGGTAAACATCCCAAAGAAGAATGAACAATTTTTACCCACTAAAAATCAAACAAAAATCATTTCTTACCCACTCACACTGTCTAAATTCAAAGTAATAAAAAAGAAAAATTTAAAAATATAGGTAAAAGGAAAACGAACACATTCCTAAAGAAAAATATAGTCTGTGTATGTATTTAAATATCCGTGTAAAATTTAATAATGGCTTAAACATTAAAAGATTTGTCTTCTAGATTGATCGAGTAGGGAATACAGTTATATTACAAAACAAGTTTGGTTTAGGGTTAGGATGAAAGGTTAGAGTTTGGAAAATGTGATTTGGGGTAAGGTTAGGGTTTGAAAATGAGTTTGTTTTTAAAAATTTGAGTAAAAAAAAAAATGACAAAATAAAAGAAAGAAAGAAAGAAAGAATACAGAGGAGATAAAAGGATGGAATAAGACAGAAAGAGAAAAAAAAGGCAAGAAGATTTCTCTTGGGGAGAGGATGATGAGAGGGACAGAGAATGAGAGAGAGTGAGAAAAAAATAAAATAAGAGAAATAAAGTAGAAGACAAAGGATTAAAAGAGAGAGAAAAAGAAAAAGCGACAGACTAAGAGAGAGGGAATTAACTGTGAGAGGGAAAGAGAAAGAAAAGTACATAAAGAGAACAATAAGAAGGAAAGACAGAGAAAAGAAGACAGAGTGAGAAAAGTAAGAGATAGTGAGAAATAAAAAAAAAGTGACAGAAGAGGAAATTATAGATAGAAAATAACAGAGAGAGAGAGAGAGAGAGAGAGAGCAGCACAGAGATGATTTGAGAGGAAAAGAGAGAGAAAGGTGCAAAAAGGAGGAGGACAGACTGAAGTAAAGGAGAGAGAAAGACAAAGAAAATGTAAACCAAGTGAAAGGGATTATAAATAGAATTTATGAAGAAGCGGAGAAATAAAAGAAAGAAAAAGAGAAAAGGAAGTGTATGGAAAAAAAAGGGCGGGGGGAAATCAAAGGGAGAAGATTGTTTTTTTTTTTTTAATCATATCACCCCGAGCAAGGCGGTAACACCACTGATGTGCAGGGGGCTACGTAAGAGTGTAAAGATTAGAAAAGAGAAAGCCGGAAACCGCATCCTAAACAGGGAACAAGGGATGAGCCTCTTCACCTGTTCAATAGATGTGGGTGGAGTGTGAACCGGGCGATAGTTTAGTCTATCTACTCCAATTGAAAAAAATAAAGAAAAGTGAAAAGATTGGAAAAGAGAAAGCCAGAAACCGCATCCTAAACAGGGAACAAGGGATGAGCCTCTTCACCTGTTCAATAGACATGGGTGGAGTGTGAACCGGGCGATAGTTTAGTCTATCTACTCCAATTGAAAAAAATAAAGAAAAGTGAAAAGATTGGAAAAGAGAAAGCCAGAAACCGCATCCTAAACAGGGAACAAGGGATGAGGCCTCTACACCTGTTCAATAGACGTGGGTGGAGTGTGAACCGGGCGATAGTTTAGTCTATCTACTCCAATTGAAAAAAAAAAAAGAAAAGTGAAAAGATTGGAAAAGAGAAAGCTGGAAACCACATCCTAGATGAGAACGAAAAGTATATATAGAGAGAAGGAAGTCAAGAAAAGGGAAATTATAAATCAGGAGAGAGGAAGAGAAAAGGGTGGGAAAAGATACGTGAAAAAGAAAGGAAAAAATCATAGCAAGATGAAGAGAAAGAGAAAAAGAAAGGATGTGAAAAAAAGGAGGAAGAGGGAAAAAGAAAGGTAAAGTTAAAGAAAGAAAAGGAAGGAGAAAGAACAAAGAAATTTGGGGAAAAAGAAAGGAGAAATAAAAGATAGAAGGCAAGAAGAAGAGAAAAAAAAGTATAAGCAAAGAAGAGAAAAATGGAAAAATTACAGAGAAAAAGAAAAAGATGTGGAAAGAGAAAGAAAGAAACAAACAAACAAAAGAAAGAAAAATAAAAGAAAATAGAGAGAGAAAGAGAAAAGGAAGTACCTGGAAATAGAGATGAAAAGAAAGGGAAATCAGTGAGAAAAAACAAGAAAAGGAAGTGTGTGGGAAGAGAAAGAGCAGGGGAAAAGAAAAAAGAAAGAAAGGGAGGGAGAAAGAGAAAAGGGATATACGGCAAAAGAAGGGGTAAGACGAGAAAGAGAAAATGAAGTATAGTGGAAGAGAAGGAAAGAAAAAATGGGAAAATTAGAGAAAAAAAAATTCTGTGGTAAGAGATGGAAAAAAGAAAATAAAGAGAAAGTTAAAGTGAGAAAGAGAGCTGGAAATATTTGGAACGAGAAAGAGAATGAAAAATTAGAGAAAGAAAGAGAAAAGGAAATATAGAGAGAAAGAAAGAGAGTGGAAAAATAAAGAGGAAATTAAAGAAAGAGAATAGATAAAAAAAGGGAGGAAACGAATGACATATATAAAGAGGTGAAAGTTGAGAAAAGAGAAAGAAAAAGAGAATGAGAAATTAGAGAAAAAGAGAAAAGGAAATATAGAGAGAATGAAAGAGAGTGGAAAAATAAAGAGGAAATTAAAGAAAGAGAATAGATAAAAAAGGGGAGGAAACAAATGACATATATAAAGAGGTGAAAGTTGAGAAAAGAGAAAGAGAAAGAGAATGAGAAATTAGAGAGAAAAAGAGAAAAGGAAATATAGAGAGAATGAAAGAGAGTGGAAAAATAAAGAGGAAATTAAAGAAAGAGAATAGATAAAAAAGGGAGGAAACGAATGACATATATAAAGAGGTGAAAGTTGAGAAAAGAGAAAGAGAATGAGAAATTAGAGAGAAAAAGAGAAAAGGAAATATAGAGAGAAAGAAAGAGAGTGGAAAAATAAAGAGGAAATTAAAGAAAGAGAATAGATAAAAAAGGGGAGGAAACGAATGACATATAGAGAGGTGAAAGTTCGAAAAAAGTCCGTTGTTTAGTCACCACAATTGTCAAAAAACTTTGAATCTGAGTATTATCCTTGTAAATCTGGATACAAAATAAAAAAGAAAGTGTAAATTGAACCAGAAAAAATGAGATAAAAGTAAAAGCAATGTCTAGATTCATATTACGGAAAATATCAAATGCAGGAAGAAAGAACAGTATATAAAATATTTTTAAAATAAAAAAGGGAGTAAAAAGAAAGAAGAGAAAAGAGATAAGATCAAAAAGCAAATAAATTAAATATAGCAGAAGAAAATTAAACCATTTAAATTAAAGAGAAAAAGAAAGAAAGCATAAAAGCTATGAACGAAATACTTGATAAAATAAAGAAAAGAGAAAAGAAACGTAGCTTAATATTTTTTGAAAGAAAGAAAAGAAATATGGTACAAAGAAAGAAAACAAAAGTGACATAAAAGCAAAACAAAAAACAAAAAACCCACTAAAACAAAACAAAAAAAAAAAAATAGAAAGAGAGAGAGAGAATGGTGACTTGTGCCCAGCTCGGATTAGATTAAATGTTATCACACTGACTATCAACATTGCAATGGAACAGATCCACTTGGTTGATAAGTATTGAACCAAAGTAAAAAAAAAAAAAAAAAAAAAAGAATGTGAACAACTAGTCATATTAGAATACATCTGACAAAGAAAGATAGAGCAGAGAAGGGAGAAACACACAGGCTATGATGGGCTGGAAGGTGGTAGAAGAGAACAGGGAAAAATCTGTTAGAAGCGATTTTCAACATGGCTGACAAAATAGACAAGCACATCTATCTCGTTAATATTCCGCGTGGGCATGATATACAGACTTGGATGGCAGCGGACATGCTTGAAGGAATCAATCTTTCGAATGATCGCACTGAACTTTTCCGTAATACACTGGCATTAATTCTAGAATTGCAGAGATGCTAAGTAAGTATGGCTTTGGTTCCCAGAGATTTGGGCGGCGGGAAGTTAGGGGCCAGGCATGGTGGCATTTGGAGACAGGAGTTGGGATTGGGTAGAGTCGATAAAGAAAATGATAGATATCAAATATGGCTGACGTTTTCGTAGTTAACACCAACATTGTTGATTTGGTTGGCACGTGGCAAAAGTAGAAATGGATGTTATGGGTGGGTCAGATATTCTCAGAGTTGATAGAACACACATAACAGAAGAAATTACAGGAATAATAAAAGACTATTTTCGTTATATAATGCAAAAGTGACGAAATTGATAATGCCTATTCCAAATTACAAAGACACATATAACGAGAAACTAAAAAAATAATTAAATACTCATTTACATAAGGCAATAAAGCCACTAAGATGCTGATATGTCCCGGAAAGGGAGATATATCAATACGAGGTTGTTAAGTAGTAAATATAACCGGGTAGGTCAATTTAGTACGTAGACTTAATCAGCATATGCAGTATCCTGAGACGTAGTCAGTGGTGGTAGACCAATAAACCTCTGGATCTCTAGTGGAAGATCTCTAGATCTCTTTCACTCACTCTGGACGTTCTTGCCTTCGTCTGTATTTATGGCTGACACCAGCCAATCACATTCCAGTGAGGGGAAACAAGGTGTATACACATTCATTGCATAAGACACAAACGAGGATAAAAGACAAGAGACTGAAGGAAACTGATAAAAAATGTAACTGAGGAGAAAAGACAACAAAAAGAACAGGACTCAAGACAGAAGTTGACAATTGACATTGCATTTAAATTTTTGAAGATCATAATTAACAAAAAAGCAGGAAGCCAGAAGAAAGTACCACAGGTGAGAAATATCAAAGAATATTAAAATAGTACTCATGGTTACAGTTAACAATTTCAATAGTAAGATGATGGGACCTAGCTGCCAGTCTAGTAATATACTTCATGAAGTCAAGTTACTAAAGAAGAAAAGCTCATCAGAACAACTGGCATAAAAATACTCAGAGAACAAGCACAGAGTAGCTATGTTACAGTAGTAGTAAATTGATTGAAGCTGAGGTGCCAGGTCAGGTTTGAAAATATTACAGATTAATTTTTGAATTTTATCCAGAATCCCTAAATACTTTTCATACAACCTAATATATAATATCAATAATATCATGGAATCAGTTTTTTGGAGCACTATGACGCAGTATAAGGATTAGCCAGCTGAAGTTCCTGGGACATGCAATGCGGGAGGAGGGCTTGGAGAACCTGATACTAACAGGCCAGATAGAGGGAAAAGAGACAGGGGAAAGCAGCGGATAAAATATTTGAAGGACCTGATCAAGTGGATGACGAAACGAGGGTTGCATGGTGCAACAGGAAAAAGCGTGCTAAGAACCACTAGGGACAGAGAAATGTGGAAAGCCATGATCGCCTACGTCCTGAAAGGACATGGCACATAAAAGAAGAATTTGCTCAATGCAATTCAAATGTTTCGTAAATGCTATTTCTTGTTCTAGCCTTTCTGGTTTTCGTGAGAAGATGGATTTTGATAGGTATGCAACATTCTGAGATTAAATATTTTTATATTTCACAGATTGTTATTCTTCATCTTTCTGCCACTATGAGAACCTGCAAGAATTTAGAAGAAAAAGTTACCACTAACTAAACATGAACCCTTATACCATGCCACAACTACTCGGTCTGGATGGTACCAATATGTGATTCTGAGATGCATTATTTTCAGTGTGCTATATATTTTTAATGAATCCCATAATCTTTGTTACTTTCTTAGTATACTGTTTTATTATGGTTGATAAATTCTTCATATTAAAAAGACTGGTTCAAACAAAATTAGAACTCATATCCCATGAGACAGTAGACTGCTGTCTTGTATCAACACCTCCAACAGGGACGAATAACAAGGCTAGATAAATATGAACAGGGATAGATGTGTAGATAAATAGTTTTGAACAAACCCAGATAGATATTTATGAACAAACTGAGATAGATACATTTCAACAAACCCAGATAGATAATTATGAACAAACTGAGATAGATACATTTCAACAAACCCAGATAGATAATTATGAACAAACTGAGATAGATACATTTCAACAAACCCAGATAGATAATTATGAACAAACTGAGATAGATACATTTCAACAAACCCAGATAGATAATTATGAACAAACTGAGATAGATACATTTCAACAAACCCAGATAGATAATTATGAACAAACTGAGATAGATACATTTCAACAAACCCAGATAGATAATTATGAACAAACTGAGATAGATACATTTCAACAAACCCAGATAGATAATTATGAACAAACTGAGATAGATACATTTCAACAAACCCAGATAGATAATTATGAACAAACTGAGATAGATACATTTCAACAAACCCAGATAGATAATTATGAACAAACTCAGATAGATACATTTCAACAAACCCAGATAGATAATTATGAACAAACTCAGATAGATACATTTCAACAAACCCAGATAGATAATTATGAACAAACTGAGATAGATACATTTCAACAAACCCAGATAGATAATTATGAACAAACTGAATAGATACATTTCAACAAACCCAGATAGATAATTATGAACAAACTGAGATAGATACATTTCAACAAACCCAGATAGATAATTATGAACAAACTGAGATAGATACATTTCAACAAACCCAGATAGATAATTATGAACAAACTGAGATAGATACATTTCAACAAACCCAGATAGATAATTATGAACAAACTGAGATAGATACATTTCAACAAACCCAGATAGATAATTATGAACAAACTGAGATAGATACATTTCAACAAACCTAGATAGATAATTATGAACAAACTGAGATAGATACATTTCAACAAACCCAGATAGATAATTATGAACAAACTGAGATAGATACATTTCAACAAACCCAGATAGATAATTATGAACAAACTGAGATAGATATATTTCAACAAACCCAGATAGATAATTATGAACAAACTGAGATAGATACATTTGAACAAACCCAGATAGATAATTATGAACAAACTGAGATAGATACATTTCAACAAACCCAGATAGATAATTATGAACAAACTGAGATAGATACATTTCAACAAACCCAGATAGATAATTATGAACAAACTGAGATAGATACATTTCAACAAACCCAGATAGATAATTATGAACAAACTGAGATAGATACATTTCAACAAACCCAGATAGATAATTATGAACAAACTGAGATAGATACATTTCAACAAACCCAGATAGATAATTATGAACAAACTGAGATAGATACATTTCAACAAACCCAGATAGATAATTATGAACAAACTGAGATAGATACATTTCAACAAACCCAGATAGATAATTATGAACAAACTGAGATAGATACATTTCAACAAACCCAGATAGATAATTATGAACAAACTGAGATAGATACATTTCAACAAACCCAGATAGATAATTATGAACAAACTCAGATAGATACATTTCAACAAACCCAGATAGATAATTATGAACAAACTGAGATAGATACATTTCAACAAACCCAGATAGATAATTATGAACAAACTGAATAGATACATTTCAACAAACCCAGATAGATAATTATGAACAAACTGAGATAGATACATTTCAACAAACCCAGATAGATAATTATGAACAAACTTAGATTTGAACAAACCCAGATATGTAGATAGATATGAAGAACCTGAGATAGAGAGGTCAATAGATTTGAACAACCCTCAATATATAGATAGATATCGGCAAACTGAGATACTATATATTTAGAGAGCACAAATTCATTTAAAAGAGTCATATTAAATTCAAATGACAATGATGTCTGTTTAAGTCTTTATTGTATTTTTCAATTAATTATTGATTAACTATTAATGATTAACTATTAATATTAACCAATTATTAAATTAATATTATTAATATATTATTAATATTATATTATAATAATTAACTAATAATATTATTATTAACTAATAATGATTAATATAAATAATAATAATTAACTTGATTAATAATAAGTTGTTGCAACATCCAGATGAAAATTGCAGATTAACAATTCCAAGTTCATATTTGGTTCATTTTTTGTTTCAGAACTTATCGTTAAGTCATCATCAGGAATTTAATGATGGCAGTACACTATACAAACGTTTGCTAGTTACATCCTAGCATCTTTTGAAACCTATAAATAAGTTACGTCATGTGTATAACGGTCTTGTTTCTATAATATTGACAACATTTAGTGCTTGATAATGATCAAGGTGGTTGAAAGACTTGGAACAAAAACATGAATTTCATCCACAATCCCAATCCAGATATGATAAAAAAAAAAAAAGAATTGAAAGCAAATGATCCACCACCCATAAAATGTTAGCAAATATAGGAATATTATTTATTCCGTTAACTCCCTTCCACCGCTCTCTGTCTGGTGCTGCCCTCATAATCTCAACCACCATCATTCCAGTCCAACTTTTAATCTCATCAAACCCAGAAATAGGTGGTTATCCATGGCACTTGCTCTCCATTGGAATCAACAGAATGTCCTTATCGAAGTCACCTTGTCACATAATATGTCCAAAGCCATGAAGCTTCCTTAGTGATATCGGTTCTCTCAATACATACCTTGTTCTGATAGTATCTAGCACCCATTTATTAGTAAATTTCACTGTCTGTGACACTCTAAGAGCTCCGATATGCCCCCCCCCCTTTCAAAAACATCAATTTGGTGTCTTTCACTATCTATCCTATTCATAATAATACACATACTTCACCTTCAATCTCCCTTAAAATCTCCCTCGGTAATCCTCTACCTTGAGTGGCCCTTTGGCCTTGTATTAGGTGAAATATCAGTAAAAAGAAGGTTCTCTGAAGGCTAGCAGGGTTGATAAACACCTGAAAAAGGCCAGAGATAGATAGATCTGAACAAACTAAGATAGATAGATACATTTGAACAAACTGAGATTGATTTAAACAGACCTAGATAGATAGATATATTTGAACAGACCCGGATAGACAGATTTGAACAGACCCAGATAGATAGATCTGAACAAACTGAGATAGATAGATACATTTGAACAAACTGAGATTGATTTAAACAGGCCTAGATAGATATATTTGAACAGACCCGGATAGATAGACTTGAACAAACCAAGATAGTTAGACAGACAGATAGATTTCAACAAACCTAGAAAAATATATTTGAACAAACCAAGATAAATAGATTTGAACAGACCCAGATAGATAGATCTAAACAAACTGAGATAGATAGATACATTTAAACAAACTGAGATTGATATATTTAAACAGACCTGGATAGATAGATTTGAACAGACCCAGATAGATAGACTTGAACAAACCGAGATAGATAGATAGACAGACAGATAAATTTTAACAAACCCAGACAAATGTACTTGAACAAACCAAGGTAAATAGATTTGAATAGACCCAGATAGATAGGAGGGATGCTGAAAAGTTTTCTGTTTGAAAAATAATTAATTTAAAAAAAAATATCCTAATGTTTCGTCATTTTCATCAAACTTTGGAAAGTGGGTAAGGTCTGGAACTTTTCAGTACCTTCAGAGATAGATAAGAACAAACTGAAAGAGACATCTATATACATAGAGACAGGGTTTGATAGAAGCTGAGAAAATGAAGGAAAATAAAATCCGAGGTTGGTGAAGAAATAGAACTCTCATGTAACGTTAAGGACACAAGATAACTGTATTGTTTATAGATTTAATCCAGTCATGCGCAGTCGGCAGATTTTATGTGGGGGTTACGCCTAGACAAACATCCTATTCTTTTCTCTTTCTCCCGCCACCCTCACCTACAATCATCCATTTTTAACACCGGGCGGGAGAGAAATTGCTGGGTAGAGGATTGGTGTGACACCAACACTGAAATGGGCTCTTTTGAAACAACAGATTCTTGCCCACATAACCAACACTCACCACTCTTGCTTCAGAACCCCAACTCTTCATCCAACTACAGACACAGTTCTTGATCCAAAAAAAGATCAAAGGAACCAATATGCCCCACCCGTGTACACTTGCTGAGAAGGGGCAGCCATTAGTATTTACATTTATTTTCAGCTCTTATTCCTCGACATGAATCCAATGGTCTGGAGACCCTGCGCCACCCCCAACTCCTGATGAAGAATTCAGCCAATGACCCCTGATTTTCTGTTGGGTTTGGTGAAAGAGTTGGAAGATTGTTGCGGCATCAGGTCCATTAAGGTCAAGACAATTAAAACCCTGCACCCCGTTTTTCTTGTGGTCAGTGGTGCCGAGAAGAGAAGCATTTTCTTATCTCGTATGCTTCAATGAAGGCATACCTCGCAAAGCTCCCCCGTTGATGTCATAATGAGGTAAAGTATCTCTTGACTGAGAGATCTTTGTCCCTCGTCATCTACCACCTACCATTAGCAAATATTCAATTTTGTGGTTCTTGCCCTTTTGTTTATATTTTTAATGCATTTTCTCCTTCTATTGTTATCGTTTATCAATGAATTTTAGAGCTGCGTTCATTGCAGTCATTATTTGCTGTTGCTTTTATTGCTATAGTTTTAAAAAGAATTCTTAGGTTTAGTTCGCTAAAAGTCCAAATGTCACTTCGACTCCTGGAGTTAAAACAGTGGTTATAATCAGATTTCACAAACCGGCAAGTCTTTTTTTAAATGCTCTAATGTTTTCTTAAACATTAACCCTTTTTAAATACCCTAATGAATTTCCTGGGACATGCAATAAGGAAGGAGAGTTTGGAGAACCTGATACTGACTGGCCAGATAGAAGGAAAGAGAGACAGAGGAAGGCAACGGATAACATATTTGCAGGGCCTGATCAGGTGGATAACGGAACGAAGGTTGCGAGGTGTAAAAGGAGCAAACATACTAAGAGCCACAAGGGATAGGGAGACGTGGAGAACCATGATCGCCTACATCCTGAAGGGACGGGGCACATAGAAGAAGAAATTTTTAAATAATCAAATGTGTGTTGTGGTGAAGTGGATATTAATTCAAAACAAGAAATCAGAGAGCTAAGTTCAAATTCCAGTCGAGTTTGTTGCATTCACTTACGAGCAAAATACCCTTGGGGAAAGTATTAATCCATCTCTTCTCCCTCCAGCTGTGGGTTAAATAACAGAATAGATTGGGTTCTATAGCCTTGGTATACAACCAATCTACTTCAGGAAAATCTTCTGCTCAGTCATTCATGTCTCTTTCAAAACATGATCACCCAAGTGTATATCACAGATGGCACTTAACTGACTAAAGGGCTAAATAGAACTGCTTTTCTAGCAACCAATCTAGGAGAAGGAAAATGGAATTTCTTATACAAAGTTCAAGAGCCACTCAGGGTAGAGAATATGAATGTAAGGCAAGAAGTGTAGTTCATGAGGTTTTGTAGAAAAGATAACTATCAACCCTAGACATGATGACGTGGTAGTGACCAGGAAAACATGAGTATGATTTACCCTTGTATATGTGGGATGGCGGTTCCCAGTTGCAAAGGTCAGGGGTGGTGGAACTAAAACATGTAGGAAAGGAACCTGTAGAGATGGCAACAGGAAATTACTCTATGATCTTTCCTAAAAATATATGGCAATTCACATCCCGAAGAGATTGGCAACTTTTAAAAAAAAGTCAAAGTCAATGAGTTGGTAATATGACAGTTAGCAGCATACAAAGGAATAGTTTAATGTTGCGTTCCCTTTTGAACAAATACCACTGAGAAAAGCATGAAACTGTCTCTCCCTCTTTAAGGTCAGCTGTGTTATATAAAAATATAAACTTGTATTTTTATTCTTCAACAGTGATGTATGTGTAGAGCAGGAGGGCAGTCAGAGAGAGTTAGTGCATGCAAAGAGGTTATTGGGGGTCAGAAGCCAGCAAGAGTGTCTGTCTCTTCAGCAAAAAATTCTAGAATTTATATAGCTCCAAAACTCCTGCATATTTTTGCTTTTTCAGGTTGTTGCTCTATAGACATCATCCATGGCCAGATATATCTGTCAACCACCCTTGTTCCCGGCTGACTTTTATCTCTGGCCAGATGTATCTGTCAAGCATCCTTACTGCCTATCGCTTTTCAAGCTGGATGTTCCTTAAGTATTTTCTTTTTTTGTTGTTGTACTTACTGACATTATCCACACCCGGATATATCTGTCAACCAGCCTTGTTTTTGTGGACCTCACCCATGCCCAGAGGTATCTGTCAATTACCCCTACTGTTCAAGGTAATATATTACAAGCTGGACACTTTCATCATCTAAGTTTTGTCTTTGACTCTCTAAAATAAAAATAAAAACACTGAATTCGAAACCACTCCTTTATCTTTCCCAATAATACAAAAGACAATACAGAATACAATCTGAGGAGAGTCTTGACGACAGATTTTTAAAAAATACCAAAGTAGATGTATGATACTGTAACGGAAACCAGCACAGAAAGACAAACTGAGTTCAAATTTTGGCCTCGTCTGCTGCATTCATTTTTACAAATTCCTTTATGGAAAGCATAAACTTGTCCTCAGCACCAGCTATGGGTTGAATAGCAGAGTAAACTGGGCTCTCTAGCCTTGGGTGTTTACTTGTCCAAGAGAAGTAAAAACTGAATTCCAAACTATGAAGAAGGCAACAGGAAACAACTCCCCTATCTTTTCCAAGAATTCATGGCAGTTTACAAATGATAAAAAAAGGAATTTGTGGAGAGCCATGATCACCTATGTCCAGAAGAAAAAGAAAACTGAATTACAAATCATAGAAAAAGCTACAAGAAACAACCTGAATACATTTCCCAAGAATTCATGGCAATTCAAAGATGATAAAGAAAAGGAATTTGTGGAGAGCCATGATCACCTATGTCCAGAAGAAAAAGAAAACTGAATTTCAAATCATAGAAAAAGCTACAAGAAACAACCTGAATACATTTCCCAAGAATTCATGGCAATTCAAAGATGATAAAGAAAAGGAATTTGTGGAGAGCCATGATCACCTATGTCCAGAAGAAAAAGAAAACTGAATTACAAATCATAGAAAAAGCTACAAGAAACAACCTGAATACATTTCCCAAGAATTCATGGCAATTCAAAGATGATAAAGAAAAGGAATTTGTGGAGAGCCATGATCACCTATGTCCAGAAGAAAAAGAAAACTGAATTTCAAATCATAGAAAAAGCTACAAGAAACAACCTGAATACATTTCCCAAGAATTCATGGCAATTCAAAGATGATAAAGAAAAGGAATTTGTGGAGAGCCATGATCACCTATGTCCAGAAGAAAAAGAAAACTGAATTTCAAATCATAGAAAAAGCTACAAGAAACAACCTGAATACATTTCCCAAGAATTCATGGCAATTCAAAGATGATAAAGAAAAGGAATTTGTGGAGAGCCATGATCACCTATGTCCAGAAGAAAAAGAAAACTGAATTTCAAATCATAGAAAAAGCTACAAGAAACAACCTGAATACATTTCCCAAGAATTCATGGCAATTCAAAGATGATAAAGAAAAGGAATTTGTGGAGAGCCATGATCACCTATGTCCAGAAGAAAAAGAAAACTGAATTTCAAATCATAGAAAAAGCTACAAGAAACAACCTGAATACATTTCCCAAGAATTCATGGCAATTCAAAGATGATAAAGAAAAGGAAATCTGTGGAGAGCCATGATCACCTATGTCCAGAAGAAAAAGAAAACTGAATTTCAAATCATAGAAAAAGCTACAAGAAACAACCTGAATACATTTCCCAAGAATTCATGGCAATTCAAAGATGATAAAGAAAAGGAAATCTGTGGAGAGCCATGATCACCTATGTCCAGAAGAAAAAGAAAACTGAATTTCAAATCATAGAAAAAGCTACAAGAAACAACCTGAATACATTTCCCAAGAATTCATGGCAATTCAAAGATGATAAAGAAAAGGAAATCTGTGGAGAGCCTTGTCTAAATCCTTAAGTAATATGCCATTACAACAAATAAAAAAAATGGGTTCAGTCTTATAGTAGACTGGGCCTAGTCTTGGATGGCAACCAGTCTAGCAAGACAATTTAGGGAGGCCTAGGCAAAAAAACAAATTCATGTGCTTCTCCAAGAGCACTTGAACAAAAGTGAATGGGACAGACAAGCCTTGTATGTGAACTCAGATTGCTGTTTCCACTTTCCATGATCAGAACAGTGACTTCATAATGCTTAACAGTTATAAAATCTGACAAAGTTTATTTTACTGAATAAAAGAAGAAAAAACTTTAAAGCTTGAATACTCATCCTCATTTTTTTAGGACGCATGTCATCATATGATAGCAGCTCTAATATTTAATCTGTTTCAGGTAAATAACTCATCATTCAATAAGAGTCAGTTAATATTGACTCTAATATTTAATCTATTTGAGCTAATTGAATGATTATTTAATAAAAGTCGGTTAATATTGGCTCTAATATTTAATCTATTTAACTAATTGAATGATCAATTAATAACATTCAGTTAATATTGGCTCTAATATTTAATCTATTTGAGCTAATTGAATGATTATTTAATAAAAGTCGGTTAATATTGGCTCTAACATTTAATTCATTTGAGCTAATTGACTGAGCATTTAATAAAAGTCAATTAATATTGGCTCTAATATTTAATCTATTTGAGCTAATTGAATGATCAATTAATAACATTCAGTTAATATTGGCTCTAATATTTAATCTATTTGAGCTAATTGAATGATTATTTAATAAAAGTCTGTTAATATTGGCTCTAACATTTAATTCATTTGAGCTAATTGACTGAGCATTTAATAAAAGTCAATTAATATTGGTTCTAATATTTAATCTATTTGAGCTAATTGAATGATCAATTAATAACATTCAGTTAATATTGGCTCTAATATTTAATCTATTTGAGCTAATTGAATGATCAATTAATAACATTCAGTTAATATTGGCTCTAATATTTAATCTATTTGAGCTAATTGAATGATTATTTAATAAAAGTCGGTTAATATTGGCTCTAACATTTAATTCATTTGAGCTAATTGACTGAGCATTTAATAAAAGTCAATTAATATTGGCTCTAATATTTAATCTATTTAACTAATTGAATGATCAATTAATAACATTCAGTTAATATTGGCTCTAATATTTAATCTATTTGAGCTAATTGAATGATTATTTAATAAAAGTCGGTTAATATTGGCTCTAACATTTAATTCATTTGAGCTAATTGACTGAGCATTTAATAAAAGTCAATTAATATTGGTTCTAATATTTAATCTATTTGAGCTAATTGAATGATCAATTAATAACATTCAGTTAATATTGGCTCTAATATTTAATCTATTTGAGCTAATTGAATGATCAATTAATAACATTCAGTTCATATTGGCTCTAATATTTAATCTATTTGAGCTAATTGAATGATTATTTAATAAAAGTCGGTTAATATTGGCTCTAACATTTAATTCATTTGAGCTAATTGACTGAGCATTTAATAAAAGTCAATTAATATTGGCTCTAATATTTAATCTATTTGAGCTAATTGAATGATCAATTAATAACATTCAGTTAATATTGGCTCTAATATTTAATTTATTTGAGCTAATTGAATGATTATTTAATAAAAGTCTGTTAATATTGGCTCTAACATTTAATTCATTTGAGCTAATTGACTGAGCATTTAATAAAAGTCAATTAATATTGGTTCTAATATTTAATCTATTTGAGCTAATTGAATGATCATTTAATAAAAGTCAGTTAATATTGGCTCTAATATTTAATCTATTTGAGATAATTGACTGAGCATTTAATAAATGTCAGTTAATATTGGCTCTAATATTTAATCTATTTGAGATAATTGACTGATCATTCAATAAAAGTCAGTTAATATTGGTTTAATATTTAATCTATTTAGCTAACTGACCTGATACTGCTTGCCAAATAGTGTCATTACAGGAATTGTTAGAAAGAGATTGGATTCAAAGCTAGACTACCTTTGGAACTCCATTTTCTGGTTTTATCTTCAGGGTTTACAGCTAGAGTATCCCATAAGTGAGCGTGGCACAAAGTAATCCTTTGTCACTCTTAATATTTTTTCCTCTTGCCATCCCTCCCCAAACCCTGCTGCACCATCCATTTGCTCAAACCCATTAAATATGTCTTGCACTGCTTTCCTCTGTCTCTTTTCCCCTCTATCTGTCCTGAGAGTATCATATTCTCTAAGCCCTTTTAGAAATCCTTTTCATTTTTTAGATTGTCTGCCCTCTCAGTCTAATGATGAACAACCCAAAAAGATGTGACAGGTTAAAGGGGGTGTAAGAAAAAGGGTAGAAAAAAAATGAGAATACTGATGAGAGTGGAGTGGATGAAGAAAGGAGCATAATAGAGAGAGAATGCAAGTTAATGAGATAAGAGTGTATATATATATATATACTAGCAGTATAGCTTGGGTGTAATGAAAACTTTTATATATATATTATCAATTTTCTGCACTATTGTAAGAACTGCAACTTTGAAACTTCTGAATATCGTTTCTTATGTCTTTGTCTATGAGTGTATCAAATTATTTAAAATTGGACCACTCCTTCTATAACCTGATTTTTTTGATTATCGATTTTTAATATTTATCGGAAGTACCTCAACATAAAACACTTGCAGACACTTATAGTACAACTGTGTAAATTTTCAAGAAAATTGGCTCAGCCGTTTTGGAGTCTATACATAACACATACAGACAGACAGACAGACAGACACACACACACACACACACACACACACACACACACACACACACACACACACACATACACAGGTCCATTTATAAATAAGTTTAGATATATATATAGGGTGATACCATGAAATATAAGGATCAAATGAGAAATGTGTCTTGTTCAAGTATATGTAGGACTATGAAATTCCTGGGACACATAATGAGGAAGGAGAGCTTAGAGAATATGATACTCTCAGGACAGATAGAGGGCAAAAGAGACAGAGGAAAGCAGTGCAAGACATATTTAATGGGTTTGAGCAAATGGATGGCGCAGCAAGGTTTGGGGAGGGATGGCAAGAGGAAAAAATATTAAGAGTGACAAGGGACAAAGGCAAATAGAAGTCCATGATCACCTAGATTCTGAAGGAGCACTGCATATGAAGAAGAAAGTAGAGGACTTTGCAAATGATTGAGCACTTGTAGCCCTCACCTTTGAGTATATGCAATGATTTAATCGGCCGTTAACAAATTTTCTCATACATCTGAAGCTTTCAGTCTGACCATCAGCATAAATTTAGAACTTGAAAGAGTACCTTGTTAGATGTGCGTTGTGGTGCAGTGGATATCGGCTTGGAACGAAAAATCGAGGAGCTGAGTTCGAATTCCAGTTGAATTCATTGCATTCACTTATGCGCAAATACCCTTGGGAAAGGTATTAATCCGTCTCTTCCTTCCATGTATGGGTTAAATAACAGGACAGATTGGGTTCTATTGCCTTGGCTGGTAACCAGTCTACCGCAGAAAGCAATGGCAACCTACTGCGGGATAATCTTCTGCCCAGTCAGTCAGGTCTCTTTCGAGACATGATCGCCCAAGCATGTTTCACTGACCTTGTTGGTTATTTTCAATGAAAAATACCCACATAGTCTTAATAATACTTGAACAGTAAATTTTTGGTCTGGTTCTTATATTTCTGGGTACTGGCCCATATGATGAACTCTCATGGATGACAATTGAGGGCTCAGTAAAATAATGACATGCTCAACTTCTATGAACACACATGTCCCCCAAAGCCTGCAAGTGCTTCACCAGTTAGACCTATTCTATTCAAGTGGTGGGGGTTCAATTGCCTGATGTTTCCGCAAAAGGACAGAAAGGCCTGCTTTACTGAGTGCGACAAAGCCACAGTGGCTAGTAAGTCTATCATTAAGAGAAGCAGCATGCCGCCAACTTTAATAATATTTGAATGCAGTTGATCCGGATGTTCAAGACAGTCAGTCAGATGCCATGCATGATACACGCTTTGGGCGATCATGTCTCGAAAGAGACATGACTGACTGGGCAGAAGGTTATCCCGCAGTAGGTTGCCATTGCTTTCTGTGGTAGACTGGCTGCCAACCAAGGCTATAGAACCCAATCTGTCCTATTATTTAACCGATAACTGGAGGGAAGAGATGGATTAATACCTTTCCCAAGGGTATTTGTGCGTAAGCGAATGCAAGGAATTCAACTAGAATTCGAACTTGGATCCCCGAGTTGTCGTTCCGAATCGATATCCACTGCACCACAAAGCACAACCTTGCTCAAAACTTTATATAGGTGAGAAAACAGGACAGGAGTCAACTCCCCCACTCTGACAATTTATTTTCCAAAGAGGAGAAGGGGGATGCTGCATTGCTTTACATTTTTTTTTTTATTCTGTCTTTGAAACACAAGAGTAGCCTTTCAACTGACCTCCTCTGGTCAAGGAGGAGTTGTTTTTGGAAGTCGGCTATCACCCATACGAGAAAGATGTCCTGTTTGTCCAAGTTGGATTTTCATTAGGACGGCTACAATACTTGTCATATTGCATTTAGTCAGAACTTTACCGTTTCTAATGCAATCACCAAGTTTTTGTCTTGCAGATGGTACATAATCAATACACATAGAAATTGATTGATGTCTTGTTGGTACAGAGTCCAAGATTCTGCACCATAGAACAGAGATGTCACTACTACTGACCTGCATGCATCAATTTTCACCTTTAATGAAACATCACGAGTATTCCAAAGTTCCTGATAATGATTCCTGAAAGCAGAACTAGCCTTTCTAATTGGCAACTAAGTGTATACAAAAATTATACAAATGATTGTTTGTTCTGGACTATCTATTTCCTATGATTTTGGTTGTGCATAAGTTGCACTTATGCACAGTGCATAAGTTGCTTACCCTTAAAAGCATCAACTGTGAACTCTCAGAAATTTACACAGCATTTTCAACAGCTCAGTTCAAAATGGCTAACAAATTAACTGAAATTACCTAAAACAATAATTGGGACAATTTCTACACCCACTATGTACTCAAAAGTAATCTCTTTTTCACATACAGGGTAAAAAAAAAAAAACGACATTCACTAACTGCTTCACACCTAGACTTTATTTCCTTTATATTTGTTTTTGACTGAACTACTCTTCTTCTTCTTCTATGTGCCCTGTCCTTTCAGGCCATAGGCGATCATGGATTTCCACGTGTCCCTATCCCTGGTGGCTCTCAGTACGTTTTCTCCTGTTACACCACGCAACCCCCGTTCCGTCATCCACCTGATCAGTCCCTGCAAATATGTTATCCGCTGCCTTCCTCTATCTCCTTCTTTCTATCTGTCCAGTCAGTATCAGGTTCTCCAGGCTCTCCTTCCTCATTGCATGTCCCAGGAACTTCAGTTGTCTCTTCCTACCTATCAGTTAAACAAGAACAAACAGAAGGGCGCATGAGGACCTTGGTTGAGAACCACCGATTTAATGGCTATAGGAGGCCATTAAAAAAATTAAGAGGGAAGGATTCCATGAATGAAAAAGAAGGGTTGTGATTCACTGATATAAAACTTATATATTTAATTCTGGATTATAAAACAAAACATAAAAAAGCTAAAAAGAAAAACAGTGACTGGTTTGACACTAAATAAACCTGCAAGAGTTGAAAGCTGATTTATCTTAACTTATGACTTTTATCGAAAATAAAAATAAAAAAAATCTTTCATACCTATCACGTTTCTTTTTAACCATTGCTAGCAAGTTTCCAAATCTTTGTGCGGATTTCATTTGAATTCAGTTTTAATCTGTCTTCTGCTGAGGAGATGATCCGACGGATTTCTTTTACTGGATCATTTATTTTTATTTTCAACATTAGAAAAAAAATATGTCATTCGATTTTTTTTTTTTAATAGATTTTTTGAATATCTACTTTTGGATACTTCAATCTTTTTCCTTTTTTTTTTCATCTCGGAACAAACACAAACTTTGAAAATCATTTATGGCTGACTTGTGATGGGCCCCCCCCCAGGGAAGGAAATATATTTACGATAACAAGAAAAGGATGAGAATAACCTTTATGTATCATATTTGGGGACGTCTGCCTATTTTACAGACATTTGACTTCCCTCAGGGCAATAACATTCCTGTCTTCTTTCTTAATTATTAAAAAGTTACTTACACACACACACACACACACATATATATATATATTTATATGTTTGATATTTTCTTTTAGTGCATGCATGTTATTTGTTTATGGTTTTGATGATTGCACAGTATATAGCAGTGTCAGTTGGGCACCTTTTATGAGAAAAAGCGCACCATGATGCAATTCATTTCATTAAAAATTTGAAAAGGCACCGTGTACTACTATTTGGCATTTGTGTTGGAAACTCAAATACAAACATTTTAGAGTGTTTGAATGCCAACCTGAAGATGTGCAGAGGATTTGAAAAGAGTTGGATAAGTCTAATAGTGATTACGAAGGTATCTGGAGTGATCACTAGTGATGGCAATGTTATGCTTCCATTCATTTTCCCACTGCGCCACAGACTCAACACAGTGGCCTACATCAAGTGCCTAAAAGTAGTGTTGCCCTGGGTCAAGAGGGTGGAAGACATTCTGCCTGGCAACGGGACTCTGTACCATGCCATACGAGCAGGAGAATCCAGTCATGGATGTCTGACAATTTCTGCGACCACACCACTCCCTACATCTGGCCATTTACCTCCCCAGACTGCAACCCTCTTGATTATTATGTGTAGGTGGCAGTTGAGTAAGAAACCAACAAAAAGTCCTCGTAACATCAAAGATGAACTGAAGGCAAGGGTTATGGCAGCATTCATCAACTTGTCTATATTATTTAATGAAACATGCATTCATATATATATATATATAGTCATCCGCAGGCAGATCTGTTTCACTGTATCACAGCTCATCATGTATTGGTTAGACTCCAATTGCTTTTTAACCCAGGATTGAAACCCAACTGAATTGGTGTCAGTCGGCGATTTTACCTCTGAGCTATGGGCGCTCGAATGTGCGTTATGGTGCAGTGGATATCGGCTCGGAATGAGAAATCGGGGAGCCGAGTTTGAATTCCAGTTGAATTCATTGTATTCACTTACGCGCAAATACCCTTGGGAAAGTTATGGGTTCTATAGCCTTAGCTGGCAGCCAGTCTACTGCAGAAAGCAATGACAACCTACTGCAGGATAATCTTCTGCCCAGTCAGTCATGTCTCTTTTGAGACATGATCGCCCAAGCGTGTTTCACATATGGCACTTGACTGACTAACCGAATATAAGAATTGAAAGTATGATTAAGTCTTCTACTGGTCATAAAGTGAGGGACCGGTTTTCTATTGTTAAGAAGTAATGAACTGATCCCCCAATAATTGCTATGTAATAATATAATACATCTCTTCCTCTAGCTATGAGTCAAATAACAGGAAAGATTGGGTTCTATAGCCTTGAATGGCAACTAGTCTACTGCAGAAAGCAATGGCAACCTACTGCGGGATAATCTGCCCAGTCAGTCATGTCTCTTTCAAGATATGATCGTCCAAGCGTGTATCACGTATAGCACTTAACTAACTGTCCAGAAGAATTGCAGAAGATTTCGAAGTAGTCTGGAGGCTGTGATTGAAACCAATGGCGATTTTATTAAATAAATTTATTCTGTAGTGTTTCAAGATATTTTTTTAAAATTTTTGTAAATATATTGGTTAAAATGAGACGACAGTGATATTTTCATTTTTTCATAATTTAGACGACAATTCATCCATCGCACCCAGTTTTACGCATTTTTATTATTCATTATTTTTATCATTATTATTATTATTTATTTGATTATTTCCAGACATTCATTTTTATTTAATATTTAATATTTTTATTTTATTTCTACTGTTTCTAGTTTATTTTAAATATTTATTTATTTATTTATGACAGGCTTTTTTAAAATTCTTATCATCATGTAAATAACATGTAATATAAATTACATTCTATTTTTATTTATATTCTCTTTATTTGTTTTTTCTTATTAATTTCTAACTTATTTTTCTCTTTACTTTTTATAAAAAACAAAGAATAGAAATAGCAAAAATAATACAATTATTATTCTTTTTATTTTGCTCTTCTTAATTTTCAGATTTTATATGATAGGGCAAGTGGTGAAATAATTTCATCCCAACCTACTTTCTGAAATCTGACCTAAAATTACCAAAAACAAGAATTTCTTTTGAAAGGTGTTCTTGGTGTAGCTGAAAATTGCTCAGTAACACATCTATATTTAATTTAATATACAACACACATACATATATATATATATATATATATATATATATATATATATATATATATATATATATATAAGTGAACTCTATGGTCAACACCAAGGGGTGATAGTCTTTTCTATGACCTGAAGGTTGTATTCTAGCACAAAACAGACTGTCCCTAATTGGTGTTGACCTCATTGTCCAGTATTATATTTGCATAAGGTCCTTGTCTGATATCAAGCACTTTTATCCATCAACATACCTTATAAACCATTTTTTTTTAATCAAGGAAAAGAAAGAGAGATTATTTTTGGCTAACTTAATAAACATCAGTTCATTTTGGTGTAAGTAATGATTAATAAACTATATATATATATATATATATATATAGTGAGAGGGAAAAAAAGAAAAAGACAATGTACATGAAAAGTTTCTCTCTCTCTCTCTCTATATATATATATATATATAGAGAGAGAGAGAGAGAGAGGAAACTTTCATGCACATAAACACACACATGTTTATCTTTTTACCTATTTTTATAGAAAAAAGAAAATATGATGAAACAGAAAAAAATGATTATATATATATATATATATATATATATATGTGTGTGTGTGTGTGTGTGTGTGTGAATGTTCATGAAAATGAAAGTAAGCTAGAGAAAGGGTCAATCATTCACGTTGAAGATATGACTTTATCAGTTATTTGAGATGAAAGGGAGAAAAAAATTGTCAGACGATGAGAAATCGACAAATTGTAGTTTCTTTCCGGGGGGGGGGCGAAGCTAGGGAGGAGGCAAGTGAAGAGGGAGGATCCGTTGTCTCCATAACCTTTTCAACAGACACAGATATTTCATCATCATGCTTGAAGACACTTTAAAAAAAATAAAATAAAGTGCAAAATATAAATTTATCATTGAACTGCACCCTCAAAATTCAAGATTTTACACACAGCATTTCTTTATCCAGACACTCAAGTCTAAATTAGCGCTTCAAAAAAGTATCCACGAAATAGATTAACTGGTATTAGAACAGTGATAATTATTCTTTTTCTGTGTACAGTGTTCGTTCTGGATGTGGACGATCACGACTCTTCCCTACTTTCTTTCTTGTGTAGCCCTTAGAAATGTGTCCCTTTATTTACTATCACTTCCACTCTCTGCTCTGCCATCCATTTGCACGCAAGGCTACTTAAATGTTTTCTTCCGTCATTATTTTTTTAATCATTTCAACCCAAGCAAGGCAATAAAACCACTAAGATGCAAGGAGTTACTGTGTGTGAGAAAATATGAGGGGGGAAAAAAAAGAAGATTATTAAGGAGCAAAAACAATAAAAAAAAAATGGGATAAAAAAGGCAGAAGATAACAATTGAAATTGCACTTGAATTTTTGGAGATCAGACTTGATTGGGGTGCAAGAAACCAAAAAAAAGGGTGTTCCACAAACAACAAATACAAAAGAAGAAACTATTAGCATAGAACTTGTGGTTACATTTTGCCATTTCAACTGTAAAATGATGAAACCTTGCCAGCAATCTACTCAGTCAGTTAAATGCTATACGTGCATATATACAGTCTACTGCATATATAGTCTACATATAGTCTACATATATATATATAGTCTACTAATATATACTAATAATATATAGTCTACTGCAGTAGACTAGTTGCCATTCAAGACTGGGTTCTATAACCCAGTCTTTCCTGTTATTTGACTCATAGCTAGAGGAAGAAGAGATGTATTATATTATTACATAGCAATTATTGGGGGATCAGTTTATTACTTCATAACAATAGAAAACCGGTCCCTCACTTTATGACCAGTAGAAGACTTAATCATACTTTCAATTGTTATATTCGGTTAGTCAGTCAAGTGCCATACGTGAAACACGCTTGGGCGATCATGTCTCTTTTGAGACATGACTGACTGGGCAGAAGATTATCCTGCAGTAGGTTGTCATTGCTTTCTGCAGTAGACTGGTTACCGACCAAGGCTATAGAACTCAATCTATCCTGCTATTTAATCCATAACTGGAAGGAAGAGATGGATTAATACCTTTCCCAAGGGTATTTGCGCGTAAGTGAATACAATGGATTCAACTGGAATTCAAACTCGGCTCCCCGGTTTCTCGTTCCGAGCCGATATCCACTGTACCACAATGCACATCTACTACTGTGCTTAAATTCATAAAGTCTAGGTACCATAGAGGAAAGTTCAGTACCAATAACATTACAGATTCTTCTTTTGAATTTGACGTCTTGTGAGTTTAAAATTCCCCAAGTACACTTTCCTCATTATGTGCCCTATAAATTTCAATTTTCTCTTTCTCATTCTAAGTACAAATTTCTTTTATGCTTCCATTTTTCTTAAAAGTTTCTCGATGTTTACATGCTCTGTCTTTAGTATTTTATTTTTCAGCATCCATCTGTAAAACCACAATTCTTTTGCCTTAAGTCTCTTATCTGTGAGGATATTGTTTAGCATTTACTACCTGTGGTCACGAAAAACTCACAAGTTCAGCTAGGTAAAAATGTCAAAATTATTAATTTATGATGCCCATTAAGTAAAGTCATCTATTTCTGTAGTTTCTGTGAGCAACAGAAATTCAAAATTGATCCAACCTCTAAAAAAGGTTTTTATAACAATGCTACTGTGATATATCTAAATCTAAACTTATTTATAAATGGAATTTTGTCTGTGTGTGTGTATGTGTGCATCTGTCCGTTACCTATAGACTCCGAAACAGCTGAACCGATTTTCTTTAAAATTTACACAGTTGTACTATAAGAGTCTGCAAGTGTTCTTAGCTAGGTTTTGTGTTGAGGTACCCCCGATAAATATAGAAAATCGATTAAACAGGATCATTGCAATCTAGCAGGTGAGAAAACCACAGCAATCGGACTTGAACAATCGTCATCAACCATGGATAGCAGGATCTCGAGCGAACTAGACCCTTCTACCTCCAAAGCAGATTCAAACCTAAAGTGCTAACTAAGACATGATATGCTCCAAAAATCAACCGCAGGTAGCAGGATTGCAAATGAAGCGTACGCCTAGCTGGAGGTGGCCGGGGTGCGGAAAGCGAATATTTGAGAACAGATACTACACTTTGATCCTAATATTTATTGCATAAATTTTAAGATACAAATGCACCACAAGGGCTAAATGGAGAATGGGGAGTGGTTTGGTCATCTCTAGTCTTCTTAATCTAAACCTAGCTAGTCTCTTTTGCTGACCCATTCATACTGACAATATCTCATCCACCATAAATCATGCACACATGACTGTCACACTAGAATCTCAAAAATTTATTTACACATTTAAAACCCTAGCATGAAAACATTATTTACAAAAAGGTGGGGGAGGGGCAATAATGTTACAAATGATGATTTATACGCTGTAATAAATGTACGTACATATGGAAATGATCAAATGTTAGTAATGGGGCCCCACAAAATAATCAGTGTGGCCGAAGTTCTCATTTACCTGGGTGAAATTCTAGCACCTAAAGATAGCTGGTACTGCCAGATAACAAAATCATCTTGTACCTATACTACACTTTGATCCTACTTCCCAGGCCGTGAAGACCTCATTTGACGAGAATTACACAGATAATCGGCAGTTAGCAACGTCTCCTGGTTGCTGATTTAGCATATTTAGTCAAGGTTGCCTGTTTGTTAAAAATTATAACCAGCAGGAGCAGGAGGCTATGACAATACCCCATAAGACCCGACTTTGTGTGAAGAAAGCCTTAAAAAGTTTGTTTTTATAGTTTATGCCAAAACATAAACAAACCACAGAGATCATATACAAAGCTCGATTAAGTCGTAAAAAAAAAAACATTTTTTGGGGGCTTGAGTCTGTTGCATTTACTGTCGATAGGAAAGCTATCACTCTTTCTTCTTCTCCTAACTATGGGTTAAATAATAGGTACACTGCACTCTCTAGCTTTGGGTGGCAGTCAGATGAAGAAAACTATTCTGAATTCCAAACTGTGGAGAAAGCAACAGGTAACTATAAATTTGAGGAGGGGGACGTTCACTAATAACAAATAAAAGAAATGTATGGAGAGTCATGATTACCTACATTATGAAATGATATGCTATTAAAAATATTTAATATTAGTATTATTGTTACAACTACAATAATTAATTTTATTATTGAAACTATAATTACTGTTGTCACTACTATAATTATTAATATTACTGCTACTATTAATATTATTACCACTTCTTCTTTTATGTGCCATGTCCTTTCAGGATGTAGGCAATCATGTCTTTCCACGTCTCCCTGTCCCTGGTGGCTCTTAGCACATTTTCTCCTGCTGCACCACGCAACTCTCGTTCCGTCATCCACCTGCTCAGGCTCTTCAGTTATGTGATCCGCTGCTTTCCTCTGTCTCTTTTTCCCCTCTATCTGGCCTGTTAGTATCAGGTTCTCCAAGCCCTCCTTCCTCATTGCATGTTCCAGGAACTTTAGTTGTCTCTTCTTGATGCTCAGTATTAATTTCCTTGTCGTTTTCATCCTTTCCAAAACCTCATCATTGCTCACATGCTCGGTCCATGATATCCGCAGCATCTTTCTGTAGAACCACATTTCAGCTGTTTCAAGTTTTTCCTTCATCTTCGAAGATATTGTCCAACATTCACTGCCATATTGAAGAACCGACATCACATAGCAATCCAGTACGCTCCTCTTTGTTTCTAGTGAAATTGTCCTGTTTCTTAGTGCTTCTTTTGCCATGCCAATTTGCCTTCAAATCTCAGTGTTGCACTTTCCGTCTTCTGTTAGAACACTTCTCAGGTATTTAATTTTCTGTACCTGCCTGATTTTAGAGTTCCTCACCTGTAATTGGCATTTTGAGCTGCCCTTTTTGCTGATGACCATGCATTCGGTTTTCTTGCAGTTTATATTATTACCAATAATACCATGATTATTATTATCACTGTTAATATAATTACTTTTATTATTAGTGTGATTATTATTAATATAATTACTAGTATTACTGCTACTATAATTACTATAATTATACTATTTCTATTTTTAGTATATAATTGATACTATTATCAGTACTATTACTACACTTATACCTATAATTATTTATGTCACTGCTGTTATTACTACAATTATACCTATTGCTATAATTACTATTGTGACTGCTACTATTATTAAAACTACTATATTGTTACTAATTATTTTGGTTCTATAATTTTTGTTATTACTACCAATATAATTAGTATTATTACTATAACTATATTATTATTATTATTATTATTATTGCTACTTGTGTTACAACTACTAATATTACTATTATTCTTCATATTATAATTACTGTTATTACTATTATTTTTGTTAATATAATTGCTATTATTACTGCTACTATCATTACTTTTATTCATGGTACTATAAATGCTGTTATTATTGCTACTACTAATATGAAATAGCACCATAATTATATTGATTTTTATTCAAATCAATGTTATTTCTGCTTTTAACAACAACAAATTATTAACAAAAATGATTTAATTAACAGATACCTTGAGTCACTGAGTAATTTCTTAAGGACTTAACGAAGCAAATTGTTCTTGCTTAAGTGTGTATTTTAGTTCTATGTTAATGGCTTTTAATATCAAATTACTAATTTAACTAATCACTAATTAGTATCCATGGCATCCATTGTATGGTTAATTGTATGCATGGGTCAAGCAAAGAGGTTTTTCATTTTATTTTAGAAGGACAATCAAGAAATTAAGTCGAGTTTCAAAATCCTTCAAGTAGTCAATTGAAATGTTTTCCGTTTTCTTCCACTGAAACTGGAACAGTGTTTTTGTTTTTTATTTTTTAAGAAATCTAATGTGAGACATTTTATAGGAAGAAAATAGCATATGAAAAGAAAATGAAGCTTCTGGGTATTAAATTAATATGTATTCTGTTGTTGGGTGGATCCAGGTTAATTATTTTAAAAATTAACTTCTAACCCATTCAATTCCTTAGGCTAGTATTTATCTACGGTTATTAACTTTTAAATGACAAGAGTTTGAGTTTGATTTTGATTTTTGTTTAACAGCATATCAACCTCTGTGGGTTATATTTTTCTTCCCTCACTCTTGGTTTTATTAGATTGTTAAAAAGTTCCTGTTTTTTGGGGTCACTCTGTATTCAGAGATTTTTGATAAATCCAAAGGAGAATCATTAATGTTACTGGACCTGACCTGGCAGCTCAGCTTCACTTTTCCACTGTCATAATATACTGTGCCTTTTCTATAAATACTTTTATGGTAATTGTTCAGATGAACTCATTGCTATGGTATGTAGACTTTATGAATTTAAGCACCGTGTTGTGGTACTGTGGATATCAGCTCGGAACGAGAAACTGGAGAGCCAAATTTGAATTCCAGTTGAGTTCGTTGCATTCACTTAACATGCAAATACTCTTGCGAAAGGTATTAATCTGTCACTTCTCCCTCCAGCTTTGGGTTAAATAACAGGACAAATTAGATTATATAGCCTTGCTTGGCAACCAGTCTAAACACAGAAAGTAAGGGCAACATACTGTGAGAAAGTCTCCTGTCTCTTTCAAGACATGATTGCCCAATCGTGAGTCACATATGGCACTCAACCTGACTCATTAGATTGGCAGAATTGTTTCACCAATTTACAGTTGAATTGGGTAGATACAGTTGTAAGTTCAGACTAACAGTTTTTTTTTTCTTGTACTTCTCACTGGTGGAACTCTCTTCTAGCTCCATGCTTTCCAGCCAACTTCAATCCTCAAAAACTAAAATGCAATGTCTATCATTAACTACTGTCTTCCTGATTGCTCTTCTATTGTTTTCACTTGTTAATAATGTTTCTCATCTTTCTTATTTTTACACACTCAGTAACCACTTGTGTCTTTGTGGCTTCACTGCCTTGCATGGGGTGAAATGATTAAACAAAAAAAATTCTACCAGATTGGAGCCAATACTTCTTTCTCTTTTATTATATCTTCGTCAGGGTGTGGGCGATCATGGTTCACCATGAATTCCCACAGTTTGAAGATATTACAAATGTTAGTCGTTTTAATACCCCTCCTACTCTCTATTTTGCCATCCATTTACACAAGTTTCTTTTGTAAGTTTCAGGAACAAAAAACAAGGAAAGAAGACTTGGAAAATCTGACACTCACATATTTGATTATATAAAGCAACAATAAAGATAATATTCAAACTCTTACATTACAAAAATAAAATAAAATAATGTTTATATTTATATAATGTTATTAATAGTGTACTCACTGAACATATTGTTTATAGTCATAAGAAACATTGGTGGATTAAAAAATCCAGGAATAACTTAAAAATATCATTGTTTAAGTTTCAGATATTTAAATAACATTACCAGACGTAAACTTTGAAAAAGACTTAGCAAGAAATTTGAATTTCTAAAAAAAACATTCACTAAAGGTTTGCTTTGTCAAAAGACCACTCGTGGCTGAATAGTTAAGCATACCTTGCCTTAAGGGTAAATTCCCAGGTTTAATGTCATGCAGGTCCAATTCCTATCAAGTATCACACTATTTTAATAAAACTTTCAGACTGCTAGGCCAGTAAATGTCAATTTCTCAATTTAAAAACAAAATAGCAGTGATGGCTTCTCAAATATATGTATTGATCAAAAATAATGTTTATAGTAATAATATATATATATATATATATATATATATATATATATATATATACACACACACACACACACACACACACACTACCGTCCAAAATTATTAGGCCACCCCAGTTTTTTAAAAGAAATGATGTATTTCATACGATTATTAGTATTTATTATCAAATGAAAATAGAATGGTTCTTTTGTTATTATTACTTTGCAAAATTTTACAAGGCAAAGGAAGCAAAGATGAACTCATCCAAATCACCCTAAATTTTCTTCATTTTTCATTGATGAAACTGCAATATAGGTAATTATTAAATATTTATAAATTCATTTAATGCACATGTTGTTGTGCAATATTAACAAAAGAACTATTCTATTTTCATTTACAATTATTCATTTAACAATAAATACTAAAAAATAGTATGAAATACATAATTTATTTTAAACAATGTGGGTGGCCTAATAATTATGGCCAGTAGTGTGTGTGTATATATATATATATATATATATAAGTTGGTCATGATATCAAATATATAACCAGAGAGGATAAACTAAAAAAATCTATTTAATATAAAATCTTAAAGAAATAAATCGATATACACAGCTTAATAAATATTATCTAGAGCAATATGATAAGTATAAAGGAAAACTCAACATATCATATGATGTGTTTATAAACTATAATCTATTTCGAGTACCCATCTAATACCCATCACTTCAGACCACAAAAATACATTTTTATTGAATGTATTTTTGCAATCTGAAGAGATAGGTACTAAAAACTTACCTGTGATAATAAATTATAGTCTATACCCACTTTAGATTATGTGTTAAGTTTTCCTTTATATATATATATGCACATTCACACATATATTCATATCTATATATCTATATATATATATATAAATTTATATATATGTAAGACTATTATGATGAAGACTGCTTGTTCATATAACCTATAATATTGTTACAGCTAGGTTGGATGTAAGAAACAAATATACTGAAACCTATATATATATATATATATTTAGTGTATCGAGCCAGCAGATAATTTTCGAAACATATACTGTTAAATATAAGAGAAAATGAATGTCTATTATGTTTAATCATGAGCCGTTTTAACTTAACTTAGAACCAACTTAATAAAAAATTATCCAAATGTTGCAAAATTTTTGTTTTTATTTTCACATGAAATTAAAGCCAAAATATGATGTTTAGAACAACTCATGATTAAACATAATAGACATTCATTGTCTCTTATATTTAACAATATATATATATATGCACATTCACACATGTATTCATATATATATATATATATATATATATATATATATATGCACATTCGCACACACACACACATATATATATATATATATATATATATATATATATATATATGTATGTAAGAATATTATGATGGAGACTGTCTGTTTATATAACCTATGATATCATTGCTAGAGTTAGGTAGGGTGTAAGAAACAAATATGCCGAAACCTATATATATATATATATATATATATGTAATTCCAACATCTCTTTTCTTTATATACATGTATCATCCCATTAATGTAAACATGAACTTACTGCAATGAAATCTCAATGGACAAAACTTGTCACCCCCAAAAATCTTCACTATTTGGGGGATATATTAGCCAACTGTAAACATTTTCTTTCTTTTTTGATTTTAAATATACAATCACTTTTTCTTTTGTTTTTCATTTGTACTTATTTTCCAAAAGAGATCAATAACTTTTTTTTCCACTTATATGAAAGTTAGAGAAGATAATGTTTAGAAAAACAGAAAATAAATTTTAATGATTCTTATTGAAAATGAATGGCAGTCACAACTCCAGACAAATGATGCAGCCCAGCTCAATAACGTGAGGACATGAGCACAAATCTTCTGTTTAGTTCTAGAAAAAAGTGTGTAGGGAAGAGCTTTATTCTCCTAAGTCTCATCATGGATTTAATAGTGACTTAGTTGATAACAGCCAGTCATTTAAGTGCCATACGTGATACATGCTTTGGAAGATCATGTCTCGAAAGAGACATGACTGACTGGGCAGAAGATTATCCCGCAGTAGATTGCTATTGCTTTCTGCAGTAGACTGGTTGCTAGCCAAGGCTATAGAACCCAATCTGTCCTGTTATTTTAACCCATAACTGGAGGGAAGAGACGGATTAATACCTTTCCCAAGGGGATTTGTGTGTAAGTGAATGCAAGGAATTCAAAAGGAAATAGCTAAATTAGTGAATTATTCTTCTTTGATTTCAAGAATATGGAATTCTCAAGTGGTTATCTACATTCCTGTGCAAATTAATTGAAACAAAATGAATAATGTCTTTCTAGGCTCATTTACACTTGCCCTGAACCTATATATATTGTCTCTTGGTGTTGTTTTTTCTTCTGACCACATTTTTCTTTACATTTTGGAACTGATGGATGCAGTTTGTTTTTTTTGCCTTGATGACTCGACTGACGGTTGAAAAGCTGACACCAACAATATCCGTGATCTTTCTGTAATGATCTTTTCATTGTTCCTCTTGCCTTCAGTATGTCCCTTAAATTTGGCAACTCTTTTTTCTCATTCTGTGCCCAAGAAATTTCAGTTGTCTAATTCTAATTTCCTCTAAGACTTTCTCATTACTCACTTGTTCTGTTGCCTCAAACATCTTCTTCATATGTGAGTAGATTGTACAGTCTTTGGTGAACTGATATTACGTAACAATTCAGTACTCTTTTCCTTGTTTCTCATGAGAGTTTCCTGTTTCTTAATACCCTACACCCTTGTGTAAATTAACTGAATCAAAATGAATAATGTCTTCCTAGGTTCTTTCACACTTTCCCTGCTAATGTATATATTGTCTCTTGGTGTTGTTTTTCTCTTTCAACTACATTTTTCTTTACATTTTGAACTGATAGATCAAGTTTTTTTTTTTGACTTGATGACACGACTGACAGTTGAAAGGCTGACAGATCTCTCTGTAAGGCTTGCCAGTGTGTTTATGCAATGTTACAATTTTCATATACTTCCTTGTAGTAATGTTTATCGCAGACAATGGCTGTAGTACAACTAATCGACAGTTGAGACAATAGTGTCTGGGGGGTGAAAAAATCTGATGCAATCACGGATGATGCAATATTTTTCAAGGCCAAACAAATTTCATCATACACCTCAAAAATAGATTCATATTACTGCACATCATTGCAAATGACCTAATCTGAGGAAAAAAAAAAAAGAAATCGATTACACCCTGTCACTCCAGTGAGTCTAAAAACTGACTGTATAGTGAAAGAAAGGATACTAAAGCAGTTTTTTCAATTAATTTGCACAAGGGTGTATTTAACAATAAACCAAGCCGTATGTTGCTTAACTTTAATAATAAAAATAAAAATTCACTTCTATATGTTTCAATTTTCTTTCAAATACTAAGAAATATTAAAATTAATTTTCTTCTTCGTGAAAAGCAACAATGAAAAAGCTTAGTTTTCAACATCTTCACCATTAGCAAAAGGCATGAGGGAAAATAAATTTTTTGTATAAACTTAGATCACTAGAGAGAGAGAGAGAGAGTGAAAGCGAGAAAGAAATCAATAGATTTTCATTTATTTTGGATTTTATGTGATCAGAAAGCATAAGAATTTTTTTTTTTTTGGTTTAATGGGGATAGCAATAAAAATTTTAGACAAGTGAAAAGACCCAATAAAATTAACAGCATTCATCAAAAAGGCAAATTGCAAAAGAATAATAGACAAAACTTGCTAATTGTAACATTTAGTAAGATATCAAAATTAAAGTAAATGGTTCCTGGTAAGCATTGACTTAATTTCAATAAGACAAGAATTGCATTTATCGTACATAATCAATTCTTTGAGTAATCCAAACTATTTTAGCAATTACGTTTTTTGTCTTTTCAATAAAACTGCTTCTTGGTTTTTTAAAAAAAATTTTTTTCCCTAATTTTAGGGTAATGGAAAAATTACTATAAATATGACGTATATGAAATAAGACAAATTATATATAAAAAATAAATTGGACGTAAATCATGTCAGCTGTGCATTATCATTACTGGATGTAATCTCCATCACTTACTTCATATCATTTTCATTTTGGAAAAAGAAAAAATGAAAGAAAGAATAAAGAAAAACAATTGAGACTAAAATTTATTCTCTTTTTTTTCTCCATTACATTTTTAAGCGCTGAAAAAAAATTTAGAAGGTTTGCTTCATTAGATCACACCGTTTCTTTAAGTATTACAATGGAAGATGGAAATGAATTGTCCATTTTTATTGGCAAATCATTTAACTGTATCTCTGAATCAAAACAAAACAAAAAAAATGTGTAAGACATGGAAAAATATTTGGATAGGTGCAGTGATAGTGGCAGGGGGTGGGGGAAGCAAGAGGAACTTGAAAGGTAGAAAGAAATTTCTTTGATAGCCCAAAATGAACCGAAAAAGAAAAATTCTTGCAAAGTGGTCAAATAAACTCTCCATTATCCATTTATCTTGTACAGATCCATCATTGCTATCCTAAAAATCTCCGTGTGGAAAAATAACAACCATTATTTGGTCCAGTTACAGAACTTGGAACAATCTTGGAGAATTTAGAAATGATTCATCAAGTCTGATGACTTGTGATTCAATTACTTCTCGTCGATCTAACTTCCTCCTTGACTATAAAAAGATATAATTAATTTAAATTATGGACTCTGTAAAATTACAAATGATGACATAATTTACTTAAAGATATTTTATAGAAATTTAGATTCTGAGAAAGAGGATAGAATTGATCTCTGATAGACCGACAACAACCACAACAAAAAAGAAAAAATAGTTTTAATTAAATCAATTTATTGGTATTTTATCATTTTTGGTCAAGCACTCAACAAGTGTTCTTCACTCAATAAAAACATACTTACTATGAAAATCACAATAGCCACACCTGAATGTAGTGAAGCTGTGGCTTATTAAACCACAAGAGAGTCTACAAGGTTAACATGACTCCATCACATAAAAACATACTTCGTATAGAAACTACAAGAGCAACACCTAATGTAGGGAAGCTGTGGCCCTATACATCATAGGGGAGTCTACACAGTTAACAAGACTTCATCACATAAAAACCTACTTTGTATAGAAACTACAAGAGCAACACCTAGTGTAGGAAGGCTGTGGCCCTATACATCATAGGGGAATCTACACAGTTAACAAGACTTCATCACGTAAAAACCTACTTTGTATAGAAACTACAAGAGCAACACCTAGTGTAGGAAGGCTGTGGCCCTATACATCATAGGGGAGTCTACACAGTTAACAAGACTCCATCATATAAAAAACTACTTCGTATACAAACTACAATAGCAGCACCTAGTGTAGGAAGGCTGTAACCCTATACATCATAGGGGAGTCTACACAGTTAACAAGACTCCATAATATAAAAAACTGCTTCGTATACAAACTACAAGAGCAACACCTAGTGTAGGAAGGCTGTGGCCCTATACATCACAGGGGAGTCGACAGGGTTAACAAGATTCTATCCCTTAAAACATAAAAACATACTTGCTATGGAAACCCCAACAGCAGCACCTAGTGTAGTGAGTCTATGACACTATACTCCACAGGAGTGTCTACCAGAATAATGTTATCTGCAGAGGGATGGGCTCCACAAGGTTTACTGGCCCAGGACACACTAGGCATAAATAAATACCTATCTGGTTTTCAACCCAGATATTGGCATGCAACCAAGATATTTAGATAGAGGTGTTCGTATGCTCAGTTGTGCAGTGATTCTGCACTCTTATCTTTTAATGGGACTGATTATGATAAGTGTTTGGATTTTTAATGGGACTGATTATGATAAGTGTTTGGATTTTTAATGGGACTGATTATGATAAGTGTTTGGATTTTGGTAATTTTGAAACAATATTTTAAAATGGGCCTTAAAACTGCTGAAACAGCTTGCATATTTTGTGAAGCAGAAAAAAATGAAACAATATCTGACTGTATTGTCCAAAACTGGTTTAAAATTTTTTTGAGACGGGTAACTTTTAAATGCCAAATACAGGTTGGGGATTCTAAAATCAAGCAGGTACAGAAATTTAAATACCTGGGAAGTGTTCTAACAGAAGACGGAAAGTACGACACTGAAATCCGAAGGTGAATTGGTATGGCGAAGGATGTGTTCCAGAAGCTGAGTAAAGTATTAAGACACAGGAAACTTTCACTAGAAACAAAGAGAGTACTAGATTGCTATGTGCTGCCAGTTCTTCAATATGGCAGTGAATGCTGGACAATACCATCAAAGATGAAAGGAAAAACTTGAGGCAACTGAAATGTAGTTCTATAGAAGAATGCTGCGGATATCATGGACTGAGCATGTGAGCAATGATGAGGTTTTGGAAAGAATGGAAACGAAAAAGAAATTAATATTGAGCATCAGGAAGGAACAATTGAAGTTTCTGGGACATGCAATGAGGAAGGAGGGCTTGGAGAACCTGATATTAACAGGCCAGATAGAAGGAAAAAGAGACAGAGGAAAGTAGCAGATAACGTATTTGAAGAGCCTGAGCAGGTGGATGACAGAACAAGGGTTGTGAGATGTTACAAGAGAAAGTGTGCTAAGAGCCACCAGGGATAGAGAGAAATGGAAGGCTATGATCGCCTAGGTCCTGAAAGAAGAAGAAGAAAAAAGAAGAACTTTTAAATAAAGCCCAGAAGTGGACTATCATCATTTGTCAACTGTTTCTATAAGTCACAAGCCCAAGAAGCTGCACTCAAAAATCTTTCTGAAAAAGTAAAATAAAGCCTGTCCTAGTATACTATTTACATTGTTTGGACTATTGTCCTCATCTTTACTATCGTGTTTACAACGTTTCAGCCGTTGTACACTCCAGCCTTCTTCAGGTGCAAAGAATTTTGAATCGAACCCTTTTTTTACAATCTCTGGGGTATATCATTCTCATTCTATGTACAATGCCACTTCTGGAAGCCATGTACTTATCTCCCTTTCACTTAACTCTCTAAGTTATTTCTTCACCACTCCTGTAGCTTGGTATTGAACTCACAATTCAAGGACACATGGCCCGGTGGATATAGACATTGGTTAATTCCAGAGACTTGACCTAAAGAGTTGTGAGTTCAATACCAGGCTATAGCAGTGGTAAACAAACAACTTAGAGAGTTAAGTGGAAAGGGAAATAACTACATGGCTACCAGAAGAAGAATCACACATGGAATGATGATGATATACCCCAGTGATTGTAATAAAGGGTTCTGTTCGAAATTCCTAGCACTTGAAGAAGGCCGAAGCATACAATAGCCAAAACATCATAACCATGGCAGTAAAGATGAGGACAATAGTCCGAACAATGTAAATAGTGTAAATACTACCTCATCTTTGACGTATAGGCTTATATTAAAGCCTGTCATTTTTAGCTAATTCTATTCAGATTTCTGTATCACATTTTCTGTTGCCTGTTTCTACAGCATCCAGAGAATTAGATTTATATATTTACTTGAGTTTGATGTCCTCAATTTGTATCTCATGACTTGGCTACCTCTTTTGTTGATGACCATGCAATCTTACATTTAATAGTTCACCTTTTTTTCTAGCTTTCTTTGTAACCTTTCTCATTTAATGGGTAACTCTTGTACAAAAAACTATGTATGAGATATCCAATGAAGGCTGAACCCACTACAGTTGCAATTGTATATTAAGCAAACATGCTAGCCATGGATAAATCACACAGATATTTACTAAGTTTAGTACATGGATCTGAAGTGATGAAATAGTAATGATCTATGAGATGAGCTTGCTTAAATTCTCTCTATTTACATAATTTACATTGTTTGGGCTGTTGTCCTCATTTTTAGAGTCATATTGATGACATTTCAGCTATTGTAAACTTCAGCCTTCTTCAAGTGATATAGTATCTTCAAGAACACATGGCGCAATTGATAAAAACATTGGTTGAAGTAATCCAGTAATCTTGATGCTAAGAGTTGTGAATTCAATACCTGGCCTCAGCAGAGGTGAACAAAAACTTAAAGAGTTGAGTTACTAAAGGAAATTAACTTAAAACTGTGATATCCTGAAAAGGCATGGCACATGGAATTAGAACAATCTATTCCCATCAGCTAAATGAAGGGTTTAGTTTGAAATGCCAACATATATCACCTGAAGAAGACTGAAGCATACAACAGTTAAAACATTGTGAAAACATCGTTGGTTGAAGTAATCCAGTGACTTGATCTAAAGAGTTGTGAGTTCAATACCTGGCCAGGGCAGAGGTGAACAAAAAACTTGGAGAATTGAGTTACTAAAGGAAGATAACTGAAACTGAGATATTAGAAAGAGGCATGTCATGTGGAGCTAGAACAATCTCCAACCAGTGAAGGAAATAAGTGGTTTAGGATAAAATTCTAAGGGGTATCACTTGAAGATGGTCATAGCTTATAACTGCAGAAACAGGAATATGGCAATAAAGATGAAGAGAAAGTCTGAACAATATAGTGTAAGTAGTTAAAATACCTCATCTCAGAAATAAAGACAGATGTTGAAGGAGTACTAGGGCAATAAAGATGAGGACAACAGTCTGAACAATGTAAACAGTGTAAATAGTTACAATACCTTATTTTTCAAAATACAGACATAGGTTGAAGGAGTGAATAGGCAATAAAGATGAGGACAACAGTCTGAACAATGTAAACAGTGTAAATAGTTACAATACCTTATTTTCAAAATACAGACATAGGTTGAAGGAGTGAATATTGCAATAAAGATGAGGACAACAGTCTGAACAATGTAAACAGTGTAAATAGTTACAATACCTTATTTTCAAAATACAGACATAGGTTGAAGGAGTGAATAGGGCAATAAAGATGAGGACAACAGTCTAAACAATGTAAACAGTGTAAATAGTTACAATACCTCATCTTAGAAATATAGGCACACGTTACATTGTCTTTTTTTTATCTCTATCTATTCCCTTGACTTTAAGTCTGCATGTACATAGAATGTGTGTGAAGTGAACAATGTCCAAGAATGTTCACGCATTCCACAAATGCATCAATCTTACAGAAAGAAAGACAACTGCATATTTTTTTCTGCATTTAGTTCAGCAGTATAAACTAGAGATCCAGGTATGGTTCTCTAACTTTGTCACATTCACCCCTCAGCTGAACAGCACTTATCTCAGGCATAAACCCTGATAGGTAAAATACTGACAATACAGCCCTCAGCAAGATCTTCGAGGTATATCCATGATTTCCAGGAAGGCATAATAATGGATGTGGCAGTTGTATTCATTTTTTACTCTTTCTTTTAATGTTACAGAAAATGTCTTTGAGGGAATTGTCTTTTGGTAAGCACCATTGGCATGTATTTTGCTTCTGGACTTTAAAAACTAAATCTAAACGAGATTGATATCCTCAAGTTATCACCATCAAAAAAGGAATATCTTTAATTTTAAAATTTTATCCATTATTCTAATGTTTAAATCTGATATCAGGCAGGAATTTTTTTTTTTCACACTTGTTGAAGTGATATCTTTATCTCAGAAGATATCATTTAGCATTTTTTTCAACAAAATGATACAAAACTAAGGGACAATGCAAGGTGAACTTTTATAAAACTGTTATATAAAAACGTTTATTCTATAGAAATAAAACAAAGGTTTAGTTGGGGTAAAATATCCCTTACATTGACCAGAGAGTCCATTCATTTACACTTGAAACAAGAAAGCTTACAACTTGTATTCATTTCTGAGATGAGTAATTTTTAATAATCTTGGAATTATTTCAAACTTTTGTTCTCATCTTGGTTGATATAAGTGTTATAATAGACACAACGTTTTGACTAAGTACCCTCTGGTACATTGTGTCTATTATAACACCTATATCAACCAAGATGAGAACAAAAGTTTGAAATAATTCCAAGATTATTAAAAATTACTCATCTCAGAAATAAATACAAATTATGACAAGTGGCACAAACCCACTAACATAATCCAGTTGTCAAAACCAATCTGAGACTGAATATAAAAGGCTCCAAAAATACACCACTTCAGGATAATGGCGTAGTGGATATAGTAGTTGGTTATATATGTGTTAGTATCTAGTGATCATGAGTTTGATCTTTCCAACATGAAAAAGCAATAATTGATTTCATAGGATATTTTGCAATAATCAACAAGATAATCCACATCAGCCAATCTATGGACACCTGATGATGACCAGAGAGTACTTGGTTGAAATGTTGTGTCTATTATAACATCTATATCAACCAAAATGAAAACAAAAGTTTGAAATAATTCCAAGATTATAAGAAAGCTTACATTGGTCTCAATAAGTGGGCACATAGTGAAGATCAAATTCACTTACAATAATTAGAGCTCACCTGTAAATCAAATTCACTTACAATAGATAATTAGAGCTCACCTGTAAATCAAATTCACTTACAATAGATAATTAGAGCTCACCTGTAAATCAAATTCACTTACAATAGATAATTAGAGCTCACCTGTAAATCAGTGACTTATAACAATGTGCCAAAATATTCAATATATATACTTTGAAAATTGAATGAAAAAATCATATGTTCTTTTTCTTTTATATGCCATATGTCTTCAGGGTGATCCTGTATCTTTTTTTCCAAGAGAAAATCAATTCTATCACCAAATTGTGCCATTACCAATTTGGACATGAGAAACAAAACTCTATTATCAAATTATGGAAAAGAATATATTTTGTTTGGGCTTCTTTGAAAATATACCTGTCAGCTTCATGTTTGTGGCTAAAATGTAAACACAGTAATATTTAGATAGATTTTTCAAAATCCTACATTATTTTTTATAAATATAGAAGTTAATTCACTGTTTTAGAAAATAGCAAAGATGGATACAAAAAGGGATATCAATAGGAATACAAATAACAAAGAGAGATATCAACAGGAATATCAAGAGAGAAATCAATAGCAAAGAGGGATATCAAAATCAACCAATATTCAACAAAATTTATTATGAATATAGCAACAACATATTAAAGTGTATATAACACTTATATCAGTCAGTTATGTGCCATACGTGATACATGCTTTGGGCGATCATGACTCGAAAGAAACATGACTGACTGGGCAAAAGATTATCCCGCAATAGATTGCTATTGCTTTCTGCGGTAGACTGGTTGCCAGCCAACGCTATAGAACCCAATCTGTCCTGTTATTTAATCCATAACTGGAGGGAAGAGATGGATTAACACCTTTCCCAACAGTATTTGCATGGAAGTGAATGCAAGGAATTCAGCTGGAATTTGAACTCGGCTCCCCAATTTCTCGTTCCGAGTCGCTATCCACTGCACCACAACAAACATCCAAAACACTTCTATACTAATGCTATTTTACATTTCTGTCAATTCCTGGCCAGCTCCATTATATCGAAATCCATATTTTGTAAAAAATTCCATCGCCCGGTTCACACTCCACCCACGTCTATTGAACAGGTGAAGAGGCTCATCCCTTGTTTCCTGTTTAGGATGTGGTTTCCGGGTTTTCTCTTTTCCAATCTTTTTACTCTTACGTAGCCCCCTGCGCATCAGTGGCATTTTCGCCTTGCTTGGGGTGATATGATTAAAAAAAAAAAACTAAAACGGATAAATTTTAAAATTCTAAAATAATTCTAACAGTGTATTCACGCATGCTTTTAAAAATCACTATCAGAACAGAATGCAGATTTTATTGCAGTTACGATAAGTTGTCTTTGTAATTTATCCTTCAAGATAATTTTACAAAAGGCTGAAAGTACTTTGGTTAAAAAAAATATGGCACCTTCCTTGGTGAATTCCACCTTAACATCAGGAAAATGACTAAACAACTGAAAATGATCAATATAAAAACTAGCAGACACAATATGTCTACATAATTCAATTAAATATGTTTGAATGAAAACATGCTGCCTATGTATGTATATGTGTGTGTGTGTTTGTGTGAAAGATACATGAAAATGATGTAATGGCCAGTGGGTCAGAAGGAGAAATCAACAAGTAGAGTTCAAATTTTATGTCCGTTATACTCACTTTCAAATAAATACACTTGGCTAACAGGTATAAATCTATCTCTTATTTCCCCAACTAAAGGTCAAATAGCAAAACAGACTGGGCTTTCTATTCATAATTTGCAACCAGTCTAGGAGGAGAACATCTCTGAATTAAAAAACCTGAGGAAAGCAGTATATATATATATATATATATATATATATATATATATATATATATCATTACGATTGAGCACTCTAGAGAGGAAAATCTGAAAAAAATAGTTACCACTTCGGTGATATATGCATAATTCTTTAGCAATGAATTGAGTTCTTTCGGTAACTGGCATGTATATACGCCACTTATATATAACATGCTAAAATTACTCTTCTCTCATTACATGCGCCTATAGCTTAGGGGTTAGTGACTCCGACTGACACCAAATCAGTCGAGTTTTGATCCCAGCCAGAGGCAAGTAGATGTCTAGCCACACTGATGAGCTATGATACAGAAAAACAGGCTTGTATGTGGATGACGTATATATATATATATATATATATATACTAGCAGTATAGCCCGGCGTTGCTTCGGGTGTAATGAAAGCTTAAAAACTAATCCATGGTCCTGGAGCTCAGGCTCTTTGGACGTTGACACAATAGACTAAAAAGCAATAGTTGTTTCCAGTTAAAGCGAAACCATAGACTAAAAGAAAAATGAATGGATGTAAGTCAAATTTTGATTTCCTGGTATCGATATCAAATAAGTTTTTTTCGTCATAAACTGAATTTTGAAGGTGAAATAAGTCCTCTAAGTAAATGGTATCATCGCTGAGACTAAGAACTACAATTATACCTACTTAGAGCCAAATCCAAAGCAAAAACTAAAATAAAAGGGCTGAAAATATACAGACATACAGGCAGATAAACAGACACACACACAAACATCTTGCCTTTTATATATATATATTATCGATTTTCTTCACTATTGTAAGAACTGCAACCTTGAAACTTCTGAATATCGCTTCTTATATCTTTGTCTATGAGTGTATCAAATTTGATTAAAATCGGACCACTACCTCTATAACCTGATTTTTTTTGATGATCGATTTTCGATATTTATCGGGGGTACCTGGAACACAAAACCTAGCTAAGAACACTTGCAGATGCTTATAGTACAACTGTGTCAATTTTCCAAGAAAATCGGTTCAGCCGTTTTGGAGTCTGTATGTAATGGACACACAGACACACACACAGATAAAGTTCCATTTATAAATAAGTTTATATATATATATATATATATATATATATATATATATATATATATATGTGTGTGTATATATATGACACACACATGCAAGCAAATATGAATGTTTATGTGTCTTGTCAAGAAATTTTAATACTATCTTTCTTGTATTTTTGTAGAGGAAGATCTGAGTTTACTAGCAATATTTAGGGACGCTGCATTCATGTACTAACCACTTCACCAGCTTTATATTAAAAATGAAAAAAAGTAATGTTCAATAAATAGATAGAATCTACAAATTATATAACAGAAAAAAATTCCTTCTTAAAAAAAAATCATCTGATTTCTTCTTCAGCAAAATATAGACCGACATGAATATATTTTTATGACAGATGCAAAATTTTTAAAGTCATTTTTTATCATCAAAAAAGTTTGATATCCTCCAGTTGGGATTGAAGACGTTCTGTCAAGGAGAATCCTGAAGAAAAAAAAAACGAACTGGATAATGAGAAAGATCTGGTGTTTCTTGCTTTTATTATTTTTTAAACTTTACAAAACAATTCCCCACTCCCATACCCACCATCTTGGCAGAAGTCAAGAATCCAAATTTTCAAAATATTATTTGCTTTAGGAATTACAACAAATATAGAATTTCTCAAGGTAAGTAAAATAATTCTTTGGTAGTAAAATTTAATTAATTCCTATTTATGTCCATAATTTTTAAAAACTTTTTTCCATTAACAGTTATTCGCTGTTTCTTGTTAAATGGCATTAGGAGTGCTTAGGAGAAGCCAAGTTTTTTGTTAGATTGCATTAAGAATGCTTAGTTGGAGCTAACATTATTAGATTGGCATCAAGAATGCTTAGCTGGAGCCAAATTTATTGTTAGATGGCATTAGGAGTGCTTAGTTGAAGCCAAATCTATTGTTAGATGGCATTAAGAGTGCTTAGTCGAAACCAAATTTGTTGTTAGATGGCATAAGGAGTGCTTAGTTGTAGTTAAGTTTCTAGTTAGATTGCATTAGGAATGCTTATTTCAGGTCAAGTTTCTTGCATTACAAGTGTTTAGTCTTAACTAAGCTTTTTGTTAGATGATATTAGGAATACTTAGTTGTAACCAAGTTTCTTGTTCGATGGCAATAGGATTGTTTAGTCTTAAGTAAGTTTCTTGTTCGATGGCAATAGGATTGTTTAGTCTTAAATAAGTTTCTTGTCAGATGGCATTAGGAGTGTTTAGTCTTAACTAAGTTTCTTGTTAGATGGCATTAGGAGTGTTTAGTCTTAACTAAGTTTCTTGTTAGATGGCATTAGTAGTGTTTCAATTTAACTAACTTTTGTTTTTTGTATGACAGCTCCAAAATCACTGTGCCTTACAAATTTGTCAAAATTTGCTTCTTGATTTTAACACTCAAGGGGAAAAATGAGTTAAAAAATACCCATAATAGTAATAATTCTGAAGCAAGTATATATAAAATTAAGTGCCAGAACTGCTCCTAACATTACATTGAGGAAACTTATCTATGAACACAAAAGAGAGCTTATACATAGCAATTTACCAAATGCATTATTTAGACATAAAAAATTAATTCAACAACAACTTTGATCCAAAGACTACCAAATTTATTCAAACAGAAAGTAACTTACTTAAATGGAAAATTCTCAAAAGTGCCACTTTTGAATCTTAATCTAAACTTATTTTATAAATGGAACTTTGTCTGTGTGTGTGTGTGTGTGTGTGTGTGTCCGTTACCTATAGACTCCGAAACGGCTGAACCAATTTTCTTAAAAATTTACACAGTTGTACTATAAGCGTCTGCGAGTGTTCTTAGCTAGGTTTTGTGTCAAGGTAACCCCGATAAATATAAAAAATCGATAATTGAATAAACTAGGTTATAGAAGGAGTGGTCCAATTTTAATCAAATGTGATACACTCATAGACAAAGACATAAAAAACGATATTCAGAAGTTTCAAGGTTACAGTTCTTACAATAGTGCAGAAAATCGATAATATATATATATATAAAAGGCAAAATGTTTGTGTGTGTGTCTGTTTATGTCCTTTATACAAATCTACAATTTTTATCTGATTCTCACCAAACTTCAAAATTTGACTTACATCCATTCATTTTTCTTTCAGTCTAGGGTTTCGATTTAACTGGAAACAACTATTGCTTTTTAGTCTTTCGTGCCAACATCCAAAGAGTCTGAGCTCCAGGACCATGGATTAGTTTTAAAGCTTTTATTACACCCGAGTAACGCCAGGCTATACTGCTAATAAAGTATAAATCTGCTTATCAGATTTTTTTCCAATATTTTCATTTCTGAAAGAATTACTCTTTTCCAAAGCCAATATAGATGGCTATAAAAAGGTTCAAAAATTAAAAGAAAATCGTTAAATTCATGTTATTTAAAATATATAACACATAAATTAATCTAAAACTAAAATAATTCCTAATTTGCATTAAAAAAAGAAGATCACTTACTCACTTTTGTTTATTAGAAACTGAATTGTATCACTTCACATCCTCCTCAACTTGAATGAATACTTATGAGTGTCAGTCAGTTGAGTGCCATATGTGATACACGCTTGGGCGATCATGTCTCAAAAGAGACATGACTGACTGGGCAGAAGATTATCCCGCAGTAGGTTGCCATTGCTTTCTGCAGTAGACTGGTTGCCGACCAAGGCTATAGAACCCAATCTGTCCTGTTATTTAACCCATAACTGGAAGGAATAAGCAGATTAATACCTTTCCCAAGGGTATTTGTGCGTAAGTGAATGCAATGAATTCGGCTGGAATTCGAACTCGGCTCCCCCAATTTTTCGTTCCGAGCCGATATCCAATGCACCACAACGCACATCCCTGTGTTAGTATAAGCATACCATATCAAACAATCATTTTTCCTGCCTAGTAGATGTCATTCATCTTTCCATTGCTACAGTTTTTACTGTTTATCAGTATTGTTTGGAAATATTCCCTCATTGTAATTGCAATAGTTTTGTTATGATAAGTGACATGTTGTATAAACCTGGGTATAAACTTATCAAAGAAAACTCAGAAATTAGTGCATTTTCTATAAATTTTTATTCTAATGAATTGTTTTTTCTTTTAATTTAATTGGAACTGGTTGTGAGTTGTATTTCTGTCCCTACTCTATACACTCCCCCCAACTTATAATAATTTATTAATATTATTACATACAATATTATTATATATTTTTATTATTATTTATTAATATCAGGTCATCAGAAGGTGGATTTTTGGAAGAATAAAATATTTTGTTTTGTATGTTAAAGTAAAATTTTATTAACTAAACAGAATAACATGAATTTGTAGGAGTTAAATGTTCAATGAGAAATGGTAGTAAGGGGTTAAGTGTATCAAGAGTTCATAGTGGTAACTTGTGCGTATGTAAAGATTAACAGGATATTAATAAAGTCTGTGTTCCTTTCCTTTTTTATGGCCGGCAAGAAAGTGAAAAGGAAGGTGAAGCAATAAAAGCAATAAAAGAAATAGACTTTAGTTTTTAAGGAATTAGTTGAAGTATCTTGTGGTTGTTGTTGTCGTCCTTGTCTTCTTTGTTGACTGCTAGTGCAAAGATGGCAAAGAAGAGTAAAGAAAATAGCATGAGTGAAAAAGGAGAACGTCCTGGTTAGACTTGAAGTTTCTTTTGTTCCATGTTGCGGGTGTATGATATCATATCGCGGCTTTCATTTCACTGACTGATTTGACTTGCTTTCTTTCTTTTTATACCGAAAAACCTTTTAACATAGACTTGTTAACTTTTCTCTCAGTTTTGCAAATCCTTTCCTTCCATTGGTTAGAATATTAATTTAACATCTGATTATCTTCATCTTTTTCTTTCAGTACGGGGGGGAGGGGAAGACAAACCTTTTTCTATTCTTCAAAATCAGGATTTCACACGCCATTGTAAACTTTTGTAAAAGTGAAAAAGAGAAGAGAGTTACTTTTAATTTTTAATTCCTTATCCACCATAAATATGCTCCCAAGAGGATATTTACCCAATCACTACCACCTTACCCATACTCATACCCATATAGACTACCACTTGATGAAATGCTCTACCCTGAGTGGCTTCCCGGACCTTGTACAGGGTGAACCTTACGTTAAAAAAAATATAACCCTAGTAGACATCATTCAGCTTCCCATTTTCTACTGTTTCAATGTTTATCACTACTGTTTTGAAGTATCTCATATCATAATAGGAGTCATGTTTTTAAGAAAGATGACATGCAGTATGAACCTGAATGTAAATTAACTGTGGAAGACTCAGAAATGTCTAGGCATTTTCACATTAATAAATTATTCTCTCTGTTCAATTAAAGTTGCATTCTTTAAGTCGAAATTATAGTCAGATTCATTGAATGACTAATGCATTGAACATGTTGTTTTATAAAAGATTCCAAGAGAATTCTGAAAGAACTCCTCCTTCCCCACCACAAAATTATGATATTTCATTGTTATGTAATTTCGGTGCACTGATCTGACAAATCTCTACGGTGAACCTTAGACAAGGATGATAAACAATATCACTGCGCATTGCAAAATCTTTAGTAGTACAGTGTAACCCTGATATAAGAGAGTTGTGGGGACCGGCTAAAAGTTCTCTTATATCGAGTTTATCTTATATCCGGGTTTGACCTATTTTATATATTACCACAGGTTCTAATTTAATTAATTTAATTTCTAATTAAACAAGAGAAAAATTACCTTATATCCGGGTTTCTCTCATATCAGGGTATCTTATATCCGGGTTATACTGTACAATGCAGTATATGGACTAACAGAGGAAAATACAGTATAACCCTGATATAAGAGAAACCGGGATATAAGAGATATTTTCTCTGGTCCCAAATTAGAGCCTGTGGTAATGTATATAAAATAGACCAAACTTGGAAATAAGAGAAATCGACAACTCCCTTATATCAGGGTTACACTGTATATAAAATAGACCAAACCCTGATATAAGAGAACTTTTAGCCGGTCCAACAACTCTCTTATATCCGGGTCTCACTGTAACAGTAATATACACTGAGGGACCTAATTTCAAATTCAGCAGATATTAACAGTTTCAATATAAAAAAAAAACACTTTTTTTGCTGTAGCATCTGATAAAATTATGTATTATCCCTTCCTCAAAAATTCTAATGCACTTTCCTGACATATCAGTTTGTTTAATCAATTTCACCTCAAGCAAGGTAGTAAAGCCACTAAGACAAAGAGGGGTTACTGGGTGTGAAAGAATTAAAAACAGACACATTAACAATGAGTGGGAAGTGGAAAGAGTAACCAGGAGGAAAGTAGATAGCGATTGACATTGCATCTAGATCAAGGGACATAAGACATAAAAAAAATGTAAAAAAATGAAATTGAGTAAATGGTTGGCAAAACTAGGTTTAGGAGAGATCACGAAAAGAAAAGAATTATTAAGAGCTACAAACGACAGGAAATTGTGGAGAGCCATGATTGCCAAAGTTCTAAAGAGACACGGCAGATAGAAGAAAAAAGAATGAGCAAGAGTAAATGGAATGGAAGAAAAAAGTTTATCTTAGTTATACTTATTAAAATATACATTTATATACACAATGTCCAATATATTCATTTCAATGTTAAACTGATACAATAACACTAATAATATCCAAGATAAACACTTATATGAATAATATGTAATATATACATATACAAGTTTACCATCCACTCGTGCATTGAGTATTGCTGCCATATCTGGTCTGGTGCTCCTGCTATCCACTTAGGTGTCCTCGACCAAATCCAATGGAGAATCTGTAATGTAATTGCTCCTGACTTGGCAGCTAGGATGCAGTCACTTTCTCACCGACGCAGTGTGGTTTCCCTGTGTCTCTTCTACAAATACTTTCACGGCTTCTGCTTCGATAAACTTAGCTCACTGGTACCCCCATATACGAATTTCCTCCAGCCACAAGATTAGCAACTAGGTCCCACCCTTTTACTGTGAAACCAATAAATTGTAAACGCCAAATTCTACTCTAGCAGCTTCTTTTCTCACACTCCCCGCCTGTAGAATTCTCTTCCGCATACTTGCTTTCCTGACAGTTACAATCTCCAAGAATTTATATGTAAAATCAATAGTCATCTCCTGTCTCACTAACTTACATCCTCTCTCTCTCATGCTTTTCTACATCCACCCCACTCTCATCAGTACTCTCTTCCTGACACCCCCTGCAACCTCTCACTCCTCAATATTTCTTCTAAGTAACCCCCTGCACAACAGTGGCAGTAAAACGCCTTGCTTGGGGTGACACAATTATAAAAAAAATGAAAAAAAATATCCATTCAAATGTCAAAATTGAGACAATAAGAACATAATGATATGTACACTATCACATATATTCATTCCAATGTTAAATTCAGTTAATAATAATAATAATAATAATAATAATAATAATAATAATAATAATATTTACACTTATATATAAAATATCTAATATATTCGTTCCAATATCAAATTGAGACAATAATAATAATAATATTATATAAGATATACACTTATATGTACAATATCCAATATATACATTCCAATGTTAAATTGATACAATAATAATAATAATAATAATAATAATAATGATAATAATATCAAATCTACATACCTATATGTACAATATCCAATATATCCATTCCAATGTCAAACTGAGTCAATAACAATAATAATATCTAAGATATACACATATGTGCACATTATTCAACATATTCATTCCAATAATAATGATAATATCTGATATATAAATTTACGTGTACAATATATAATATATCCATACCAATATTACATTGAGAAAATAATATCTAATATATGTACTCATTTGTACACTATCCATCATATTCATTCCAATGTCAAATTGAGTCAATAATAACAACAATAATATCTGATATATACTAATATGTACAATATCCAATATATCCACTCCAATGTCATTGTGAGACAAAAAGAATATCTAATATATACTTATATGTACAATATCCAATATATTCATTTCAATGTCAATCTGAAGCAAAAATAATTATAAAAATAATAATAACAATAATATTTACTATACATACCTATATGTACATTATTCAATATATCCATTTCGATATCAAATCGAGACAATAATAATATGTAAGATATATATTTATATATGCAATATACAATATATTCATTTCAATGTCAAATTTATAAAATAATAAAAACAACAATAGTAATAATATCTAATTTATACACTTGTATATAAAATATCTAATATATTATTTCCAATGTCAAATTAAGCCAATAATGATATCTAATACAATAATGATATCTAATACAATAATGATATCATACACTTATATGCATAGTTTCCAATATATCTGTACCAATGTCAAATTGAGATGATTTTTAATGATAATAATAATAATTATAATAATATAAATAGACTCTGCCTTGTGGTACAGTGGATATCGGCTCGGAACAAAAAATCGGGAGCCGAGTTTGAATTCCAGCTGAATCCATTGTATTTTTTTTTTTTTTAATCATTTCACCCTGAGCAAGGCGGAAACGCCACTGATGTGCAGGGGGTTACATAAATGTAAAAAGATTAATTAGAAAAGAGTGAGGAGTACCAGCTAGTTAGAAAGGAACAATAGAAAGCTGAGAAAGAAGGTGTGATGACAGATACATAGGAGGAGAGAAAGGGAAGGTTATACAGGGGAGGGGAGAGAGCTAGAGGCCAGTGGTTAGTAGATGAGTATTAACTTTGCATTTAAATTTCTGGAGGTTGTAGCCGTCAGGAAAGCAAGAATACGGGAGTGAGTTCCACAGGCGGGAAGTGCGAGAGAGGAAGCTGCAGGAGTAGAATTGTCGTCTGCATTTGGCTAACCTGACTGTGAATGGGTGGGACCCAGTTGCCAGTCTGGTTGCACGGGTAAACACCTGTTGAGGAGGCATCAGTGACTTAAGCTCATCCGAGCAGAAGCCATGAAAGTATTTATAGAAGAGACAGAGGGAGGCCACATTTCGCCGATGGGAAAGTGGCTGCAGTCGAGTCGCCAGATCAGTACCTATCACATTACAGACTCTCCTTTGGAGCTTGTCAAGAACACTGAGGAGAACGGCAGGGGCACCTGACCATAAATGGCAGCAGTACTCCATGCACGGACGGATGGTTGACTTGTATATATGCAGGATGGATTCAGGTGGAAAAAACATCCTGGATCGACATAGTGACCCAACCTTCTTAGCAGTAGATTTTGCTATGGATTCAATATAGTGGTTCCATTTGAGGTCTGAGGACAGGGTAAGTCTGAGGAGGCGTAGTGTATTACTCTCCGGGAGAATCACCTGGTCCATGCTTATGGGAGGCAGAAGAGGTTGCCTGTAATGGTTGACAGACAAGAGCTTGGTCTTAGAGGAATTGAAGTTGACAAGCCACTTCTTGCCCCAGTTCACCACAGAGTGTAGATCTCGCTCAAGGTCAGCAGCGAAGATTATGTCTGTCCGCCACGACAGGTTTCTTACTGGAGCGGGAGTATATTGTAGTGTCATCTGCGTAGATGCCTACTTGGGACTTGATTTTTACTTACGTGCAAATACCCTTGGGAAAGGTATTAATCCACCTCTTCCTTCCAGTTATGGGTTAAATAGCAGGACAGATTGGGTTCTATAGCCTTGGTTGGCAACCAGTCTACCACAGAAAGCAATGGCAACCTACTGCGGGATAATCTTCTGCCCAGTCAGTCATGTCTCTTTCAAGACATGATCACCTAAGCGTGTATCACGTATGACACTTAACTGACTGATATGTACAATATCCTATAAATTTATTCCAATATCAAATTGAGACAATGATCATAATAATATCTAAGATATACACTTATATGTACAAGATCCAATATCCATTCCAAAGTCAAATTTAGATTACAACGATAATAATATCTAATAAACATATTTATATGTACTATATCCAATATATCTATTCCAATATCAAATTGAGTCAATGATAATAATAATAATATCTAAGATATACACTTATATGTACAATATTCCATTTATACATTCCAATATCAATTTGATACAATAATAATATTTAAGACATACAATTAAACTTTTCATATTCCCCTATTATTATCTATATTTTTCTGAATATTATTATAACATTTGTTTATTATTATTATCATTTGTTTTATTATTATTTGATTTATTGTTAGTTTTATTTTTATTACCTTTATTATTTGCTATTATATTATTGTATGTTATTTATATTGCTTAATTGTAATATTGTAATGATATAGTAACTTAGTATGGCAATTTATATGTCTGTTTGATATTTATTACTTAATTATATTGTAAAAATTTTAATACAAATATATTTAGTATTTCATTATTTCATTGAAAGATTCTAACCGTTAACAACTTATTTTTCAAAATTTATTTATTGATAAAAAGTTCGATTAATATTTTATACATTATTTTCCCTAGAATTTTAAACGGAAATATATTTTGTTTTACTTTTATGATTCCAGACACATAAATGCACACATTGATACATGATTCTCTCACGTTATTTAGAATGGAAATTTGTTCCATCACTTGACAAGTATATACCTTATTTCACATATTAACTTTACCGGTAGCTGAAGAGAGTAACAAGAAAGAACTACAAATAAACTGCAAGAAAACCGAATGCATAGTCATCAGCAAAAAGGGCAGCCCAAAATGCCAATTACAGGTGAGGGACTCTAAAACCAAGCAGGTACAGAAATTTAAATTCCTAGAATGTGTTCTAACAGAAGACGGAAAGTGGACACTGAGATCCGAAGGCGAATTGGCATGGCGAAAGAAGCATTCCAGAAATTGAGTAAAGTATTAAGAAACAGGACAATTTCACTACAAACAAAGAGGAGAGTATTGGATTGCTATGTGATGTCGGTTCTTCAATATGGCAGTAAATGTTGGACAATATCTTCGAAGATGAAGGAAAAACTTGAAGCAGCTGAAATGTGATTCTATAGAAGGATGTTGCGGATATCATAGACCGAGCATGTGATCAATGAGGAGGTTTTGGAAAGGATGGAAACGAAATAAATAAAATTAATACTGAGCATCAGGAAGAGACAACTAGAGTTCCTGGAGCATGCAATGAGGAAGGAGGGCTTGGAGAACCAGATACTAAAAGGCCAGATAGAGGGAAAAAGAGACAGGGAAAAGCAGCGGAATAAAATATTTGAAGGACCTGATCAGGTGGATGACGAAACGAGGGTTGCATGGTGCAACAGGAGAAAGCGTGCTAAGAGCCACCAGGGACAGGGAGATGTGGAAAGCCATGATCGCCTATGTCCTGAAGGGACATGGCGCAAAAAAGAAGTAACGCACACATTCACACATGATTTCTTTCATATACACACATTCATATATGATTCTCTCATTTTATTTTTAAAAAAATCATTCCATCACTTGGCACATGTATATACTTGCTACATATTTTGAACGGAAATGTATTCCTTTTGCTGTCATTCACACATGTAGTTTAAATACACGTGACAGGCATTATTTTCATTTATATATACTTACATTCATAAATAATGTTTTTATAACACACACACTTAAACAGACACAAGTTTTCTCCTAAATTTAATATTCATTCATTGCTTTATTACACGTGACACACACGTATTTGATCAACGAAAGCATACCTCAATCAACATACTGTCTCTTGGATTTTTAAAAAGATTTTAAATATCATTCCTCTTTAAAAAAATCTACAAAGAACTAAAGTGAACGACACCTTTGCCTACTTGTTCTTTCTGTTCATCTCATTCCGATCCATACATTCAACTCTTGCAATATCCAGTATCAATTCAATTTCAATATCAAATTGGGACAATAACATCTATCATGTACACTTATATGTACAATATCCAATATATCCATTCCAATAATAATATCTAATATATACATTTATATGAACAATATCCAATATTAATATACACCTCAATGTCAAATTGAGACAATAAGCATAATATCCCATAATATCCCATAATATCCCATAATATCCCATAATATAGCCAGTTATTTTATGCTCACAAACTCATGTTCCATTTATGTATAATCATTAACGATCACTTGAAATGAATGCACGACAACGAATGTATATGTGTTATGTTATTTTAATATAATATATGATGATAACAGGCCTTTATACCTAATCTTATAAATTAATCTTGTATAAGACTGGGATTTTGTCCACTGGAATTTTGTCATGAATTCTTTGTAGCTGAAAGACATGGAGCAAGGTTTGGCAAACTAAACCATTAATTACTATTGTAGTTAATTTAATCCTCACTGTGTTCCCCACACTTTTGCCCTTGTACCAAACTAATGTTTAATAAAACAAAAAAATTAGAAACATAGTTGTGTAAAGAAGTCATGTTTTTACCAACTGAGCCACCTCTTTATCTTTCAACTCTACTTCTTTCCAAATTTTATCAGTATTTATTTAAAAATGTCTTGAAATGGTTTCTTTGGCATTAAAATAATCTCTTCAACATTTTTAAATATTGAAGACTGTTGTATTTCTCTGCTGAATCAACCAACTTTAGAAATTGAAAAAAAAATATTGAAATTGAAAATCCAAATTGATTGCGGCTATTTTTTTGTAATTAGCTTCAGCCAATTTTTTTCTTTCTTCAGTTTCTTTTGCTAAAAAAGATATACCACTTTCATTGCAAGAGGCTACATATCAACCATGCAAATTTTCAAAAACTTTTCTTTTATATTCTTCTATTTTTGGTAACTAAAGATGAAGCATGTTAAACTTGTTCAAGGAAGATACATTTTCAAGTATGGAAGGACAGAAGATTATGGAAAAAAAAATGGCAATAAATTGCATGGCTATAAACTTAAGTAACTTGAGTTAACATTAACAATCATTTATTTTGTTTTCTGCTTTTATGGATATCCAAATAAAGAAAATATAAGATTTTGACTTTTAATAACTGAAACTTAAAAAGGTACAATAAATAAATACAAATTTAATTATATCACCAATTAAATTACTGAATTCTGGGTCAAAGTTTTGAATTCAATTATAAAAACCAAAAACAATATAGCGACTGTAAATTCCTTTAAATTTAAATAAACTTTTATTACTTTTACTATAAGATATTTCCTTTTAAAAATATAAAGTTTTAAAGCATAAAATCCAAAGAAATAAACTCAAGTAGTACTTGTAAGCACATTGTAGACTGTTTGGGGGGGATTTATTACTTAAGAAGCATATTGGAACTCATTCGAAGCAATTCAGGGAACTGTGTCTTCAGTGAAGCATATGCAATATTCTTGAAGAGGCTGTTGTTAAATAAATGCTTTTGAAGGGGAAAATCCCATGACCCTAAAAGAATCTTAATGAGCTCCTGAAAAAGTCAATACTTTTTTCTTTTATAGAAATATTTTATGTGCACATTAGTGCTTGTTGGAATGTATGCTATCATGGCTGCCGGTTAAAAAACAAAAATGGACGTAAAATTATATAAGGATCCTCTTGTATCTACTTATGAATATCATCTAGAAATGTTTAAATCTTATATTTTGGGGATTGTTAGTTATCAGGAGTTCTTATTTCTTTTTGTTTTCTGGCTTGTCTTTTTTTTTTTATTTGTTCATTCCTATTTTCTTCTTTTTATAAACTGTAAGTCTATCGAAGAAAATAAAATCTTTGACATGATTTAATAATGGTTAACAAGCTTGCTTTGCTAGAACAAATACAACTGAGCAGTGTGTTTGATTCTCCCTGGGTGCTTCATAATTTTGGCCTCATACCATATCTACGCTTAGAAAATCAGCAAGCTTGTCTCGTTTAAAAAAAAACAGTTACGAAATGAATCCCATCCTCACTAGATGTCTCATATATTTATCCTTGTGCCATATTTGAGCTACGCCTTGGTAAATCGCTTTAAAAGATCAACAAATGTTTTGTCATTCTTGTGTGTTAGTCTTTTCCTTTTTAAATCTATTTTTCCTTCAAATATTATTTTATTCAATTTTCTGTTCTTAATCTTAAGGCTAAGCAGATATTCATTTAAAGTTTTTATTGTTGCTTTTTAATTTATTTTCCTTTTTTTACATGTATAAATTAGAGAATAAACATTTTGGTTTGGTAGTCTGGATTTCGGGAAAGAACCTTATAAAAAATGGTTGACATGTTTTGTAGATTTTTCTTTTCTTGAGCAAACATTCTTTTTTTAATTTTTTATGTTGTTTTTCATGTTGGCAAGGCTTTGGGTGTTTCTTATCAGAAGTAAGCAACCCTGATTTCACAAAGATAAGAAACTCAAGTGGAATCAACTGCAAGTTGCTATCTTTTAATATTATATATTATATAATTTTTGTCATTTTTTTTGTTTTGTTTATCTATCCATCTGATTTAGTTTTTATTGCAGTCTAATTTCTGCTTTGTGAGATAAGGTTTCAAGGCTTTTTGAATTTCTCAAGTGGTGCTTTTTACCTGCTGTAATGTTGGGTCTAACATTTTTCGATGAGATAGGAAAAAAAAAAAAAACCCAAAAAGGTAGTCTTTCATCATTTTATTTCATAGATTTCTTCTTTATTGACATATGTACATATTTTCTTTTATCTTGCTATTCTTAATAATAATATTACCTTGTCTGTCTTTCAAAAAGAGTTTATTTACTTTTTTGTTTATTTCACTACAAGAAGTAAACATAAAAGAATTTTTCTTAATTATCTAGACGTTTTTCCTGCATCGTGTGGATCTATATGAAATACTGAAAAAGTTGTTTTAAGTCTGAAGAAACCACAGGTAATGGTCCAAAGAAAAGAAGGTAAAATAAAAAAGCTAAATCTTTATTCAATAATTTTGTGTGGCAGCCATATTATTCCTTCTGCTGCAGTCAAAATAAAAAAAAAGTATAGTAAAGAAAAAAAAATCTTGCAAAGGGGAAAAAAGTTACAATTGCTTCGCATAATAATTGCAAATATATGATTTATTTGTTTATTTATATTTAATTTATATTTTTATACAATTTATATTTAATTATATTTATTTATATTTATTTCTTGTTACTATTTCCTCCTTTGGAATTTAGAGCATTGAAATAAAGTTCTTTTTTTTTTTTTTTTTTAATAAGCAAAGATGAGAGACTAAGCTCTCTCTCTCTCTCTCTCTCTCTCTCTCTCTCTCTCTCTCTCTCTCTCTCTCTCTCTCTCTCTCTCTCTCTCTCTCTCTCTCTCTCTCTCTCTCTCTCTCTCTCTCTCTCTCTCTCTCTCTCTCTCTCTCTCTCTCTCTCTCTCTCTCTCTCTCTCTCTCTCTCTCTCTCTCTCTCTCTCTCTCTCTCTCTCTCTCTCTCTCTCTCTCTCTCTCTCTCTCTCTCTCTCTCTCTCTCTCTCTCTCTCTCTCTCTCTCTCTCTCTCTCTCTCTCTCTCTCTCTCTCTCTCTCTCTCTCTCTCTCTCTCTCTCTCTCTCTCTCTCTCTCTCTCTCTCTCTCTCTCTCTCTCTCTCTCTCTCTCTCTCTCTCTCTCTCTCTCTCTCTCTCTCTATATATATATATATATATATATATATATATATATTTACTGCTTTTTGTTATCATTATCACTTCATTTTATTTTCTTTCATCCATTCTTCACAAAAAAAAGTAAGCTATCACTTCCAGTTCTGACCTGGTTACTAAAAAGAAATCATTTAATTGTGCTTTAATGACAATCAATATTATCAATTTATTTTCAGTAAATACAATGCTACAACAGGGATTTGAAATTTAAAACTTGTTTTTTCTCTATTATGGCGGGCACTTAACAGCTTATTTCACATTGAGGAGGGCTTAAATTTAAAAAAAAAAATACAGTTCTGGAAAACCTAAAATAGCTATTTACCTTTTGCATTTTTCTATACAAGTAAAGCTCCAAAAGTAATGCCTCCTATTTATATTTCTCAGGAAACCGTAACAGAGACATGAAGCACATTTAAACCATTTGAGAGAATCAGTTTTCATTTAATAAACACTTGTTTTCAGCTCTTTCAAATAAGCAATAATGTTGCCAGAAAAATTCATCAGATCAACTATGGATTATCAAATACAACAGTATCACTACTGCTGCAGCATATTATCCCCAGACTAACTGTGCTCACATCCATTATATGGTATCTATAGACATTCAGAAAGTGTAAATGAATATCACTGAGTGCTATTTTTCTCTATAGAGAAATTCAACACTTTTATGAACTTTTATGTCATACGCCAATTTACCAGACTATCATTCTAATAAAACAGATTAGAATTCCTTGCATTCACTTATGCACAAATACTCTTGGGAAAGGTATTAATCTGTCTCTTCCCTCTAGTTATGGGTTAAATAATAGGACAGATTGGGTTCTATAACCTTGGCTGGCAACCAGTCTACTGCAGAAAGCAATGGAAACCTACTGCAGGATAATCTTCTGTCCAGTCAGTCATATCTCTTTCAAGACATGATTGCCCTAAGCATGTATCATTTATGGCACTTAACTGACTGACTGAGTAGTTGTTAGTAGGATGCTTTGTCATTCCATGAACATCTATTTCCGACTTTATGAGGTAATAAAAACCCAAAAAAAAAAAAGCATTCATTAATTTCAGAGATACTCACAAAAATCTGAGGTGCATCAGGCAGTTTCCTAGTAGATATTTACCATTTTTATTGATATTTATCAAAATTACTTTTGTGTAGTGAAAAACTAAATGAGGAGAAAAAAAGAAAGATTATATGCCATCATTCTTTCAAAAGAGGAAGCCACACTTGCTTTGAAAATCGGCATTTAAAGATTTTTGCATTTCTCTTTCAAGAAATGATCGTCCAAGTGTGTATCATGTATGACACTTAACTGACTGACTGACTACAAAATTCTGTCACTGGTATAGTATGTGACCTACATTACAAAGCATATTATAAGAAAGTATTATAACTGTCTGGTTAGGAGTTAGGGGTAGGGTTGGGAAAAAAAATGACTTTCAATAAATAGCCGAATACTTATATTGATAGATATACTCTTACATATCAGATACTCTTACAGGTTGGACATATCAGTCAGTTAAGTGCCATACAAGATACACGCTTGGGTAATCATATTTAAAAAAGACATCACTGACCGAGCAGCAGATTTTCCCACAGTAGGTTGCCATTATTTTCTGCAGTAGACTGATTGCCAATCAAGGCTATAGAACCCAATCTGTCCTGCTATTCAACCCATAGCTGGAGAAGTGACAGATTAATACCTTTCCCAGGGGTATTTGCGTGTCATGAATTCAACTAGAATTTGAACTCAGCTCTCCAATTCGTGCTCCAAGCTGATATCTGTTGCGCCTCAACGCATATCTATATACTATACGAGAATTTTTTTTTTTTAATCATATCACCCCAAGCAAGGCGGTGATGCCACTGATGCACATGGGGCTACTTAAGAGTAAAATGATTGGAAAAGAGGAAGCCGGAAACCATATCCTAAACAGGAAACAAGGGATGAGCCTCTTCACCTGCTCAAAAGATGTGGGTGGAGTGTGAACCTGCGATAGTTAAGTCTATCTACTCCAATTGAGAACAAAAAAAAAAAAAAAAGAGAAAAGAAAAAAAAGAAGATTGGAAAAAATAAAAAGAAAGCCGAGAACCACATCCTAAACAGGAAACAAGGGATGAACCTCTTCACCTGTTCATTATGCCATAGATTGGGCTGGCAACCTTTTGATAACTATGTGTCAACTTGGGGTTTTAACATCATTTAGTGTGTCAACAGTATACGTATTCTTATACAAAGCAAGGTCAATATACCAGTTTTACAATATATTTTATATAGTAATACGAGCAGTATTGCCTGGCATTGCTCGGGTGTAGCGAAAGCTTTAAAAGTAATCCATGGTCTTGGAGCTCAAACTCAGTCTAATGAATATTTATGTGAAGTTTGGTGGGAATCGGATAAAAATTGTGGATTTGTATAAAGGACATACAGACAGATAAACAGACACACACACACAAACATCTTGCCTTATATATATATATATATATATATATATATATATATATATATATATTATCAATTTTCTGCACTATTGTAAGAACTGCAACCTTGAAACTTCTGAATATCATTTCTCATGTCTTTGTCTATGAATGTATCAAATTTGATTAAAATCGAACAAATCCTTCTATAACCTGATTTTTTTTTATTATCAATATTTACTGGGGGTACCTCAACACAAAACCTAGCTAAAAACACTTGCAGATGCTTATAGTACAACTGTGTAAATTTTCAAGAAAATCGGTTCAGCCATTTCGGACTCTATAGGTAACGGACACATACACACACATACACATGCACACAGACAAAGTTCTATTTATAAATAAGTTTAGATATGCAATATTATGTAAACCACATTTATAGAAATAAGCTGTTTTTAAATGTTTTTTAAAGTTTTTATTATTAATGGAAGCCTTGTCCTTGCATGGTCTTAGCCAGTTGCTCACTATCAGCTACATTCTTTGAGCTGTAGTAGTTATTGGACTGGACTTTGTGAAGCCATATATTCAATAGTATGTAAATTACATTAATAGAAATAAACAGAGTCTTTTTTTAAAGTTTTTATTATTAATAGGAGCTTTGCCCTTGCATGGTCTTAGCCAATTGCTCAATATCAGCAATATACTTTGTTACTTTGATTTTTACATAATTTTCTAAATGTTCATGTGTTAGGCAACTTTGTTGCAGACTTAAAACTGCTTTCAATTGAGAGAAAATTTGCTCACAGTAACAAGTTGAACCAAAAGCCGAAAGCAAAAGCAGTTTTCTTCAGATGAAAGATCTCAGGAGGGCCATCCAACAGCTAAGAATAACAGCAGACTTTTCTAGATTTTCGTCTTTCAGAGACTTTCTCAGTTCAAAAATCATGCCATTAGGAAATTGCTTGGTATGTCATGTGTAGCACATGTGCTATAGGTTGCCGACCCCTGCCGTATACCATACCAGAATCAAAGAGGCCACATACAGTACCGGCACCATTGTTTCATTGTTGAAGTATAAGATATGCTTCATTTTCAGTTTGTTCAAAATATAAATACAGGCTGAAGAATGATTTTCTCCTGAAATTTAAGATTTAAGCAGAGAACAGTTTGAGATTTCTGGCACACATAATGAGAAAGGAGGGCTTGGAAAATCTGATAGTCACAGGACAGATAGAGGACAAGTGGGAGAAAGGAAAAAACAACACATAAGATACTTAATTAACTTAAGTAAATGGATGATGGAACAGAACTAAGGAGAAATAATAGAAAGACAAAATTTATTAAGAACTACAAGCGACAAGAAGACGTATGATTGCCTATATCCTGGTGGGGGACACGGCATATAAAAAAAAAAACAGATCTGAACAGATGGAGATAGATAGATGGAAATAAATACAGATTTAGATAAACATTAATTAACTGGGATATTATCAGAATGAGATAGATGTGAACAAACTGTGGTAGATAGATAGAATCAATTTGAGATCGATACATAAATAGACATGACCAGATCAAAATGAATTAGATATGAGCAGAATTATATATATATATTTAGTGTATTGAGGCAGCAAATAATTTTCTAAACATATACTGTTAAATATAAGAGACAGTGAATGTCTATTATGTTTAATAATGAGCCGTTCTAAACGTTGTATTTTTGCTTTAATTTCAGTTGAAACTAAAGACAAAAATTCTCCAACATGTGAATAATTTTTTATTAATTTGGTTCTAAGCTTTCGGCTCACATGAGCCATCTTCAGAGATGTTATTAAAACGGTAATACAATAACATCCACCATCACCGACGATTTTATTTTGTGTTGACATAAAACTCCGCTAGGCAACGATAATAGTTACCAAAAATAACAAACGCAGTTTGCAAATTTGCAATGCGGTTCAATGACGTCACACTGCGTTCTATGACGTCATTTCGCGCTATCACGTGGTGTGACAGCGCGAAATGACAACAGAACCATGTATTCAAATGCAATGTAATGTGTTATGACCGGATTTAAATGTGATTTTATTAATTTTATTAAGTTGTTTTGATTTAATATACATGGCCTCCAATATCTGAAGGTTCTTTTTACTGTGTGTGTGAGTAAGGATTATTGTATTGTTGACTAAAATCTGTCTGATATTACCTACATGTTTATCTTTTTCTGAGAAATGTTGTTTAATTGTACTCTGTGAGCTGAAAGCTTAGAACCAAATTAATAAAAAATTATCCAAATGTTGGAGAATTTTTGTCTTATTTTCAACTGAAATTAAAGCCAAAATATGACGTTTAGACATTCATTGTCTCTTATATTTAACAGTATATGTTTAGAAAATATATATATATATATATATATATATATATATATATTATGCTCTCATTATGATTGAGCTCTCTAGAGAAGAAAATTTTAAAAACAGTTTCCACTCCTGCAATATAAGCGTGACTCTTCAGAAATGAATTGAATTTTTTCAGTGACTGGTGTGTGTATACACTGCTTATACACAACACGTTAAAATTTCACTTCTCTGATTCCATGTGTCTATGGCTTAGTGGGTAGCGACTCCGACTGACACTAAATTGGTCGAGTTTCAATCCTGGCCAGAAGCAAGCGGATGTGTCTAGCCACACTGATGAGCTGTGATACAGTGAAACAGGCTTTTATGTGGATGATTGATATATCCTCCTTCTCTCGAGTATCTGTAGCTCAGAGGTAGAAGCACCGACTGACGCCAATTTGTTCGGGTTTCAATCCCAGGTAAAAGGCGTCTAACCGTACTGAGGAACTGATACAGCGAAGCAGATCTGTCTGCGGATGACTATATATATATATATATATATATATATATATAGGGTGTCCATAAATTTTGTGCCCACTTTAAAAAATTTATGACTTTATTTTTTTGTTTGTGATAGACATAATCTGTATAAATGTCATAAATTTTAATGTACCTAGTTTTAAGTGTAGTTATTGAATAATTTTTTTACCACAAAATTTGCAACAATTTTTAGACAAGTAAAAAAAATATTTTCTTTTTTTTCAGAATCAATTTGATCCATGGCTTCAACTGACATGAGAAAACAATTGTGTATGCAACCAAACCTAGTTCATTAGAAAATTGGAAAGCTAAAATAACTGATTTCAGGCATTAATGTAAATCAGTTGGCAAATGTTTTCCGTGAAATGAAAAATCCTATTACCCTTTGTATTGCTAATGATGGAGGACATATGGAAATTTAAATAAAATTTCAATAAGGCCTTAAAAAATATAGATTTACTTCTTTCTAATCCTTTTTACAAATTATTTCTATTGCAAAGACAAATAAAGTTATAAATATTTGAAGTGCATACAAAGTTTATGGACACCCTGTGTATGTATATATATATAATCAGACTGAGATAAAAAGATATGAGCAGGCTGAGTGACACAGTCTGACAGATATATATGAGCAAGTTGAAATAGATAAAGAACAAGATTATTACATTACATATGAATAAACTCATATAGACAAATATGAATTAAATGAGATAGATTAAAAGACGTTCATAAAAACAAAGATAGATAGATATGAAAAACCTTACATAAATATATAGAGTTGAGTACACTGAGATAGATAGATAGATAGATAGATAGATAGATATGAACAGAGACTTAGATAGATAGATAGATAGATAGATAGATAGATAGATAGATATGAACAGAGACATAGATAGATAGATAGATAGATAGATAGATAGATATGAACAGAGACATAGATAGATAGATAGATAGATAGATAGATAGATAGATAGATAGATAGATATGAACAGGTTGAGATAGATAGATAGATAGATAGATAGATAGATAGATAGATAGAACAGAGACTTAGATAGATAGATAGATAGATAGATAGATAGATAGATAGATATGAACAGAGACATAGATAGATAGATAGATAGATAGATAGATAGATAGATAGATAGATAGATAGATATGAACAGGTTGAGATAGATAGATAGATAGATAGATAGATAGATAGATAGATAGATATGAACAGAGACTTAGATAGATAGATAGATAGATAGATAGATAGATAGATAGATAGATAGATAGATATGAACAGGTTGAGATGGATAGATAGATAGATAGATAGATAGATAGATAGATAGATAGATATGAACAGAGGCTGAGAGAGATAGATAGATAGATAGATAGATAGATAGATAGATAGATATGAACAGAGACTTAGATAGATAGATAGATAGATAGATAGATAGATAGATAGATATGAACAGAGACTTAGATAGATAGATAGATAGATAGATAGATAGATAGATAGATAGATAGATAGATAGATAGATATGAACAGAGGCTGAGATAGATAGATAGATAGATAGATAGATAGATAGATAGATAGATAGATATGAACTTGTTTGGACAGGGCAAAATTTGCAAATATTTTGGCTGACATGCATATAAATACTTATCTACAGTGAGAGAAAAAGATAAAAGAAGACATTTCAAATCTGGTCACAATGGAGAAATAAACAAGATCATACATATATATATATATATATATATGCATCTGAAAATATCTACAGAAATGCGTAGTAAAGTGTTTTGTCAACTTGGCTAAAACTCTTGCAATAACAACGTTACTTACTGAAGAAATGACTCTGTATCATCAACTTGTCAGAAAAGGTACTTAATCTGTCATTTGGGGTAAGGGCCTATCCCACCCTAATTCCTCTTCCCCAGTAATTACTCATGATGACCTTAAAGACCAAAATCAACTTCACAATGATTTTTCAATCATCCTCACAATAGCCAGGTTCCAATAAACACCTATCTTTTATTTTTATTAATGTCAGGAAATAAAGTATTAACATACGTGTGTGTGTGTGTGTGTGTGTGTGTGTGTGTGTGTGTGTATAACATGCAGATATGTAGGGGCAAAAACATCAACATCTCAGAGTTATGTGCAAAACACCACTCTTCATTTTCATGTCTGTACATTAAAGGAAATATGAATTAATAATCTTATATATATATATATATATATATATATATATATATATATATATATAAGAAAAACGTTTTTAGTTCAATTTAACATATATACAGTGTAACCCTGATATAAGAGAGTTGTCAGGGCTGGATAAGAGTGCTCTTATATCCGGGTTTGGTCTGTTTTATATAGCCACAGGCTCTAATTTGGGACCAGATAAAATATAGTTTCTCTTATATCTGAGTTATATTGTATATATATATATATATAGAGAGAGAGAGAGAGAGAGACAAAAACAAACATCTCCACATCAAAGTTAGAAGATAAAAAAACATTTTTTATTTCTTTATTATTCATGTTGGTATATTGAGATAAGTACAAATTTTACACACACACACACACACACCTGTATCAACATAGACAAAAAAAATATATAAAATGCCAATTTAAAAGTAAAACGGAAGTGGGGACATCTTGACTCAAATCAATTTCCTTATTATTGTTTATATATTCATGGTGTGGACAGAGCCTCACCCACCCGGTTTGGGAAAGGAATAATGATGTTGTAGATGAAATAAATAAATAAAAATATGGGAATGACACTTAACAAGCCCAAGAAACAAAAATACAGTCAGATTAACCTTTCAATTGTTTGTCAGAAATGATTTTTGCCATGGGAAATATTAAGGACAATCATTTTCAGTCCTGTTGGACACATTGAAATTTCATGGCTGTTGACAACTAAGATTATCCATTATCTAATGCCTCTGCTCTTCTTTCGCTCTTTGCCTGTATCTTCTCATTCTGTCCCTTATCCCTTCATATACAACTGAGACTCCATTATCTCATATCTCTGCTTCCCTTTTTTCTGTATCTTCTCATTCTATTCCTTATCCCTTCATATACAACCAAGTCTATCCATTATCTAATGCCTCTGCTCTTCTTTCGCTCTTTGCCTGTATCTTCTCATTCTGTCCCTTATCCCTTCATATACAACTGAGACTCCATTATCTCATACCTCTGCTTCCCTTTTTTCTGTATCTTCTCATTCTATTCCTTATCCCTTCATATACAACCAAGTCTATCCATTATCTAATGCCTCTGCTCTTCTTTGCTCTTTGCCTGTATCTTCTCATTCTGTCCCTTATCCCTTCATATACAACTGAGACTACATTATCTCATGCCTCTGCTTCCCTTTTTTCTGTATCTTCTCATTCTATTCCTTATCCCTTCATATACAACCAAGTCTATCCATTATCTAATGCCTCTGCTCTTCTTTCGCTCTTTGCCTGTATCTTCTCATTCTGTCCCTTATCCCTTCATATACAACTGAGACTCCATTATCTCATATCTCTGCTTCCCTTTTTTCTGTATCTTCTCATTCTATTCCTTATCCCTTCATATACAACCAAGTCTATCCATTATCTAATGCCTCTGCTCTTCTTTCGCTCTTTGCCTGTATCTTCTCATTCTGTCCCTTATCCCTTCATATACAACTGAGACTCCATTATTTCATACCTCTGCTTCCCTTTTTTCTGTATCTTCTCATTCTATTCCTTATCCCTTCATATACAACCAAGTCTATCCATTATCTAATGCCTCTGCTCTTCTTTCGCTCTTTGCCTGTATCTTCTCATTCTGTCCCTTATCCATTCATATACAACTGAAACTCCATTATCTCATGCCTCTGCTGCCCTTTTTCTCTGTATCTTCTCATTCTATTCCTTATCCCTTCATAAACAACCAAGTCTATCCATTGTTTAATGCCTCTACTCTTTTCTTATCCTTTGTAAATATCTTCTCATTTTTTCCCCCTTATTCCATTAACTGGGACAATGTGAAAACGCCATTTCTGAAAAATCGTTTCAACTACCTCAAATTTGCATCTGATAGATTGGTTGGAAACAGAATAGAATCCCCCCCCCCCCCCACAATTATCTCTGATTTATTTTTTCATGATCAACTTTTGACATAGCATGTACAAATTAGGATTTGAAACACTTCTTAACAAAATACAATGGAGAACCTGTAATGTGATCAATACCGATTTGGCAGCCCGGCTGCAGTCACTCTCTCACCGGCATGACGTGGCTTCCCCGTGCCTCTTAAATACTTTCATGGCTTCTACTTCGATGAACTTAGATCACTGATGCCCCCTAGGTACAAATTTGCACGAGATAGTAGATTAGCAACTAGGTCCCACCCTTTTACAGTTAAACCGATAAAATGTGACCGCAATTTCTTCTCCAACAGCTGCTTTTCTCACACTTCCCGCCTGTGGAATTCCCTTCCATATACTTGCTTTCCCAACAGCTACAATCTCCAGGAGTTTAAATGTAAGGTCAATAGACACCTCCTAACACACTAACTCACATCTATTCTCTCAAACACTCTTCCCATCACCATCCTTACCCGTCTTTAACCCTCCTTCTGACACATCCTATATCTAACCACTCTTTCTCATCACCTTCCCCTATGTAACCCCCTGCACAATAGTGGCAGTGGAATGCCTTGCTCGGAGGGGGGGGGAGTTGAAATGATTTAAAAAAAAGAAATTACTTTCTAAGTAGCTCCCATCCCCAACTTGGAAGACTGTTGTGACATAATTTTTGTATTTCTTTTCTCCTTCAATTTCCGTCAATCATTATCTTTTTCTCTTCTTCATCTTTTAGAATTGTTCCCCTTCGGAATATGGGCTCTCCACCACTTCCTATCCTTTATAGAGCAATTTTTGTCCTCATACCATCTCTCCCACTCCCCACTCTGTCATCCATTTATAGAACTGATTAGATAGATTACTTGCTGTTCCCCTCTATCTTGCTTGCCTTCAATGTGTCCTGAGAGTGTCGAATTCTCCAAATCACCTCTCCTCATTATGTGCCCAGAACATTTCAACTGTATTTTTCTGATTGTAAGAGTCCTTTTTGCTTCTATTTCCCTTAAAATTTTCTTGTTGCTCCCATGCTATGTCCATGGTATTCTCAGTATCCTTCTGTAGAACGACATCTCACCTATCTCAAAGTTCTTCTTTATCTGTGGGGAAATTGTACAGCATTCAAGGTCATATGGCACCTTGGTTTCAGTTGCTATTGTGGTACAGTGGTTATTGGCTCGGAAAGAGAAATTGGGAGCCAAGTTCGAATTCCAGTTTAATTCCTTGCATTCACTTACACGCAAACTCTTGGAAAAGGTATTCATCCGACTCTTCCCTCCAGTTTGTGTTCTATAGCCTTGGTCAGCAACCAATCTACTGCAGAAAGTAATGGCAACCTACTGCAAGATAATCTTCTGCCCAGTCAGTCATGTCTCAAAAGAGACATGATCACCCAAAGCGTGTATCATGTATGGCACTTAACTGACTGACCCTGCTGTAAGTTTTCCTTTTCTATAAATACTTTCATGGTAATTGTTCAGATGAGCTCGTTGCTATGGCACTTGGACTTTTTTTAAAAATTTAAGTGCAGTACTAGACTAGGATGTGCGTGGGTGGTGCAGTAGATACCAGTTCATAACTAAAAATTGGAGTGCCATGTTCAAATTCCAATTGAATTTGTTCCATTCACTTATGTGCAAATACCCTTGAGAAAGGTATTAATCCATCTCTTCCCTCCAGCTATGGATAAAATAACAGGAAAGATTGGGTTCTATAGCCTTGGTTCGCAACCAGTCTACCACAGAAGGTAATGGCAATCTACTGCAGAAAAAGATCTGCCCAGTAAGTCATGTCTTTTTCGAGACATGATCCCTCAAGTGTGTATCATGGATGGCACTTGACTGACTGACTAGGTGACTAATGATGAGATCTCATCAATTTATAATGTGTTGGCTAGATGGAAGTGTAAATTTTATGCTAACAGTTCTTTTTCTTGCACTTCTTACTTGTGGAACTCTCTTCCGCCTCCATGCTTTCCAGTTAAGTTCAGCCTTCAAAAATGTAATGTAAATGCAATAAGAGTAGTTTTTTTTTTTTTGTTTTTTTTTTTTCCTGTTTAGGATTGGGTTTCCGGTTCCTTTTAATGTCTTTTCATTCTCTTTCACTCTCAGTTTCACCTTTTGTCTTAGTGACGTTATCACCTTGCTTGGGGTGAAATGATTAAAAAAAATGTAATAAGATGAGTAATTTTTTAAAATTTACATTTATTTGTTAGGATATAATTAAATAAGTTAGAAAAATATTTATTTTATTAAAAATATTAAATGAAAATATTTTCTATGCAATTCTTCAGTCTACCATGCAAAGATGAAGTTATAATTTTTTGTTCGTATCCAGTGTTCGTATACTTTCTGACTCAATTTCATTATTTTTTTCTTTTCTAAGACTTTTTCTTCCGGTTATCGAATACACATCTTTTCTTGAGCATTTTTTTTTTATTATTTTGTCTCTTTTCTTTCAGATTTTAAAGTTATATGTAAATTGGAAAGAATGAAATTAGCTAAAATAAAAGGTTGGGGAGAGAGATGGTAAATAAATTTTGAAATATAATGTTTCTTTTTTGGGGGAGGGTGGACTTTCTTCTTTTACACAATGCCAGGTTATAATTTTATTCGTTTTACACAAATGAATGTATGTTTTCCAAGTTGCTAACGATTTTATTTTTATTTTAAGGCGTGTGTGTGTGTGTGCCATGTTTTGTTAACAACAGTTCCAAAATCTAAAAACCTCGTCTGATGTTTAAAAAAAAAAACGGCAGCTGCTTATTCCACCCCTACACCATTCCCTTGGGTCTTTTATGTTTTCTTTTTTCTATTTATTTCGGGCAGTGGGCATTACTTACGTATATTTCTTTTCTTCCCTCATTTAGATCTTTTTCTATCACCCTTTACCCATTCTTACCTTCTTTTCTTTTCTTTTCACTTTCCTGTTCTTTTTCTTTCTTTCATTCCTTTTTTTCTCTCTCTCGATAAAACCCCTCGTTTACGGGCACAGCAAATATAACCCGACTTAGAATTATAATTACCGAATTTTACATACCTTTTAGTTTTCTGGGTCCTTTATACCCCTGACGCCAAGGTATAATTTTATTTTGAACATTTACTTATGACAAGCATGGCGCCACAAAACAAAATTAAAGACGGGAGTGTTAAAGCAAATATCAAGTTTTTGAAAATATGAATGTACATATATTTTTAAAAGGTCCATTTTTAAAATCATATAACTTACTTTTTTCTTTTCTTTTCTTTTATATTTTTTGAAACTTTAGTTTCTAAATCTATGGAAAAAAAGTCTTTAGTAGGTTGCATTTCAGAAAACGTGCTGAAAATAATTAGCAAGCTTGTCTCGTAATCATTACAATTAAATAGTGAGTTCGATCCTCACTGGGTGCCCCATACTTTCGGCCTTTATCTAAGCTGCGCTTAGGAAATCACCTCATTTAAGAAAATCAGTCTCAGTACAATGAGAAAATAAAAGTATATTTAACATTTAAAAATATATACATAAAATTAAATAAATAGATCTCAAAAATATATAAATAAATCTTCATTTTTGAGGGGGGGGTCAGATAAAGAACCTTTCAAAGAATTAATTCATCTCTTCTCCCTCCATCTATGGGTTGAATAATAGGACAGATTAGATTCTCTAACCTTGGTTGGTAACCAACCTACCGCAGAAAAATGGCAACCTACTGTGGTGTGCAGTGAAAATCGGCTCGGAACAAGAAATCGGGGAGCCGAGTTCGAATTCCAGTTGAATTCATTGCATTCACTTACGCGCAAATACCCTTGGGAAAGGTATTAATCCGTCTATTCCTTCCAGTTATGGGTTAAATAACAGGACAGATTGAGTTCTATAGCCTTGGCTGGCAACCAGTCTACCGCAGAAAGCAACCTACTGCAGGATAATCTTCTGCCCAGTCAGTCATATCTCTTTCGAGACATGATCACCCAAGCGTGTTTCACGTATGGCACTTAACTGACTGACTGTGAGAAAATATTATGCCCAGTTAGTCATGGATCAAAAGAGACATGATCGCCCAAGCTTGTATCACGTATAGAACTTACTTAACTGAATAACCCGGATATAAGAGAGATTTTCTCTGGTCCCAAATTAGAGCCTGTGTTAATGTATATAAAATAGATCAAACCCGAATATAAGAGAACTTTTATCCGGTCCCAACAACTCTCTTATATCAGGGTTACACTGAAATAAAATTTAAAATTTAAATAAATCGGGAGGAACATCAAAGATAAGAAAAAAATAATTGTTCACTGCAAAGTGATTAATCAAAAAATACAGCCAAAAATTTTAAGCTAACCTTAAAAAAAAAAGTTAAATGTTTAAAAATTAAGATTTCTGATTTTGAAAATTAATATCATATCAGTTCTGAATTAAGACAAATGACAAAGTTCAGCTCAAAGCATTGTTATCAATAGACTAAGGCCAAGAAAACAAATTTGGTCTTCTGTTTCGTTCTCATGTTCAGTAAAAAGTGGTGAGGGAAGCAATACCTCTGCAGATGTATAAAGTCTTTACTTATTATTGAAGAGAGAAAAAAAACAACAACATATGAAAAAAGAATGAAAGCAGTTCTAACTATTGTTGTTTGCTTTCCTTAAAGGAGCAATTATTCATGAAGACAATCACGAACTGAATGAAGGAAATATTTCTTTTCTTTTCCTTTTCTTTCTTTTTCTATCTTTTTTCAAAAGTTAAAATTATGAATTGTATTATTCAGGTTTATAAAGGTTGTGAGATTTATTTTGGAATGGACAACCCAATCTCACTCCTTTGTTAGGATATTTGGAGGACATTTTTGTTATAAAGAAAATTAAAAAAAAAAAAAAGAAATGCATTCATGTCATCACTGACAAAGAGTATAGTAACCAGTGTAGCCTTTATCTTAAATTAAAAATACAAAGTTTCTCCTCTGACAAAACTGCTTGATTTCAGATTTAACCCATTGTATACATAGTAACAAAAACTAAATAAATAAAATCTAGATGTTCAGAGCCTGGCAGCTGATCTCTTCTCTATTCAAGCTTGAACAGCTCAAAAGGAAAAAATTGGCTTGTAACTTTCAGTAACTCAGACACCAAGCTAGTATCATTTCCATTTTAATGCTTTAAATGTCTACAGTTCATTCCAAACCTCAAGTGGAATTCATCTATACGATCCACCACTAAAGATGCTGGAAAACTGGTAAGCTCGTTGCAGTGCTCCAGAAATTACCTGATTCCTCCTGCTATGCTTTCTCTTTATGAGAGAGATTAAACTTAAAAATGAAATATTGCCGCCATGCTGGAGCTACTCAATCTTCCCTTTCCAGTTGTGATAGAGTTCAAAATCATTGATGTGTTTTTTTTAGGAGATAACTTATTTTCCCCTCTGTAGCTACTTTCCCACAGATACACTATTGCTACTCTATTACTATTTACATGGCGAATGTTCAGATAAATTCCATTCTTTAGTTTCACCAGTTCATGCCTTTCCAGCTAAGACTCGCTATGAGTGCATCTAAGGAGTCGAATCCCCCTTCATTTCTTCCGTATTCCAATTTTAAGGAGAAAGTTTCACCCAGCTTTGTCTTAAACATTGCTATTTGTGGAACTGACATAGATGTTCCCCCACACGAGACACGACAATGTTAACCTCTTCAATTCAAGTCTCAATCATCATCTCTCCTATCTATCTTTGTAATCATCACTTCTTGCTACCACCACTTACATTCCTATCAGATATTTATTCAATGACATTCTATACTGAGTGGCTCTTGAGCCTTGTATTGGGTGAACTTTAGTTAAGAAAAAATACCAATTCACTGGTACAAATCTCCAGTATCAAAACAATTGCACAGCAGAACATTTAAATCAAATAAAGTGTTTATATGTGTTGTGGTGCAGTGGATATCGGCTCAGAACAAGAAATTGAAGAGCCAAGTTCAAATTCCAGATGAATTCATTGCATTTACTTTGTGCAAATACCCTTGAGAAATGTATTAATCCATTTTTCTCCCTTCAGCTATGGGTTAAATAGTAGGACAGATTAGGTTTATAGCCTTGGTTGGCAACCAGTCTACTGCAGAAAGTAATGGCAACCTACTATGGGAAAATCTTCTGCCCAGTCAGTCATGTCTTAGGGTACTTAACTGACTAACTAAAAGTGTTCATATAAGCAACTTCGTATTGGCTATTTGTTACTTATCACAGCTGAAAAGTTCTGTTATGCAGACACTTTTGAAATATGACTGAATACACAATGGTCTTTATTATAATTGAGAGTGAAATACCAACACCTTGATTATGTTACTATTTTCTCTCAAAGTTACATGTCCTGACCATTTTCTTTGTTGCTGCTGTTGAAAGTCTTCAAGTGATGTAGTTTCTCTTATCTAATACAGTTCTTTAGTTGTGATTCTGTAGCACCAGTCCAAGATATTTGATAAAGGATGGTTCTCACTAAGATCTACATGCTTCATTTGATCAAAGCTATTTTTAACCATTAATCTTAGAGTGGAATTGAATGCAGCCAACTGTTTAGGTATTTCTGAACAGGTCTGAGCCCTAGTCATTTACTAAGTATAAATTAACCTGATGCTAAGCCAAATAGTAAGGCACCTATTAAGGAATAAACTTGCTAAACTTGTTTATAAGACAAACTTACCTCACGTTAACTTACTTAGGGATCCAAATCATCTTTTAGTTGCGTCTCTGTCCTCGAAGAGAGAGTACGGATCAGTTGTAGCTCTGTCGGCGAGGGCAGGGTTGCAACTGAGAAAAATTACACTGAAAGATGCCCGATCTCAGGGAACAGTGTCCCGCGGCCGCGCCACTGCATTGCAGCAGAGGGATGAACCAGGTGCTCATCACCGGGGCCAGATTAATTGGCGGTTGAGGGGACTGGGGAATTTTTGTCCCTCTGCCCATCCATACGCGGTCAGGTCCCCCACCACCTTAAAAAAGACTTTGTATCACATCTCACTCCAGTGGGGGAGCAGGATAAATATCCTTACCCCACGCTAACACCATGGCAGGTGACCAAATACTATCAAAGTGTACTTTTATAAATAAATCCAAACAGTAAATTGTTAAAAATAGTTTCTCCTTTACTAATTTTTATAATTTAAAAAGAGTTTTTACATTTTTTAATATTAATGAACCAGCGAGAAGAAAAATTGAGCCAATGTCAAATAAACAATGAGAACCAATTTATATAATTTATTTTTAACCATTTTCCTTTTTTAATATTAATGAACCTCAGAGAAGAATGATTAAGCTAGTGTCAACTAAACTAGGGCCACTTGTTTATATCTTTTTAAAAATCTTTTTTTCTATTTTTTGATATTAATGAATATCAGAGAAGAAAAATTGAGCCAATATCAACTCAACTAGGATCAACTTTTACTTATATCATTTGTAAAAATCTTTTACGTTTTTTAATATTAATAAACCTCAGAGAAAAAAATTGAGCCAATATCAACTCAACTAGGATCAACTTTTACTTATATCATTTGTAAAAATCTTTTACGTTTTTTAATATTAATAAACCTCAGAGAAAAAAATTGAGCCAATATCAACTCAACTAGGATCAACTTTTACTTATATCATTTGTAAAAATCTTTTACGTTTTTTAATATTAATAAACCTCAGAGAAAAAAATTGAGCCAATATCAACTCAACTAGGATCAACTTTTACTTATATCATTTGTAAAAATCTTTTACGTTTTTTAATATTAATAAACCTCAGAGAAGAAAAATTGAGCCAATATCAACTCAACTAGGATCAACTTTTACTTATATCATTTGTAAAAATCTTTTACGTTTTTTAATATTAATAAACCTCAGAGAAAAAAATTGAGCCAATATCAACTCAACTAGGATCAACTTTTACTTATATCATTTGTAAAAATCTTTTACGTTTTTTAATATTAATAAACCTCAGAGAAAAAAATTGAGCCAATATCAACTCAACTAGGATCAACTTTTACTTATATCATTTGTAAAAATCTTTTACGTTTTTTAATATTAATAAACCTCAGAGAAAAAAATTGAGCCAATATCAACTCAACTAGGATCAACTTTTACTTATATCATTTGTAAAAATCTTTTACGTTTTTTAATATTAATAAACCTCAGAGAAAAAAATTGAGCCAATATCAACTCAACTAGGATCAACTTTTACTTATATCATTTGTAAAAAATCTTTTACGTTTTTTAATATTAATAAACCTCAGAGAAAAAAATTGAGCCAATATCAACTCAACTAGGATCAACTTTTACTTATATCATTTGTAAAAATCTTTTACGTTTTTTAATATTAATAAACCTCAGAGAAAAAAATTGAGCCAATATCAACTCAACTAGGATCAACTTTTACTTATATCATTTGTAAAAATCTTTTACGTTTTTTAATATTAATAAACCTCAGAGAAAAAAATTGAGCCAATATCAACTCAACTAGGATCAACTTTTACTTATATCATTTGTAAAAAATCTTTTACGTTTTTTAATATTAATAAACCTCAGAGAAAAAAATTGAGCCAATATCAACTCAACTAGGATCAACTTTTACTTATATCATTTGTAAAAATCTTTTACGTTTTTTAATATTAATAAACCTCAGAGAAAAAAATTGAGCCAATATCAACTCAACTAGGATCAACTTTTACTTATATCATTTGTAAAAATCTTTTACGTTTTTTAATATTAATAAACCTCAGAGAAAAAAATTGAGCCAGTATCAACTCAACTTAGATTACCTATTTATATAATTTTTTTCAATCTTTCACCTTTTGTTAAAATTAATGAACCTTGCAGAAGAGAATTATTGAAACCTTACAAAAGAAGATTTGATCCAGTATCAATTAAATTCAAATCACCTTATATTTGTATAATTCACTATTATCTTATTCTTTTTAACATTAACTAACTTCACAGAAAAAAATTTGAGCCAGTATCAACTAAATTAGAATCACCTTATATTTGTGTAATTCTCTATCATTTTATTCTTTTTTTTAAATATTAACTAACGTAATAGAAGAGAATTTGAGCCAGGATCAGCTAAATAGCATCCCTGTATCTAATCATTCAAATTTATTTTGAATTAGAAAAGCAATGTAATAGCATTTTTAAATGAGTTGAAATAGCTTTTCAAGAAGAACAATTGGAAGAATTGTTTAGTCAGTAAAGGTTTGAATGTTTTCTTGGGGATATGTGGTGCCTGTCCCACATATGACTCTTTCAAAACACACACTCAGCACAAAAGGGCACTTACATTAATTAGAATTAATAAGAAGAATATCATGTTACTCATCCTGACCTACAGCAAATGGGAGCCGACCTATTTGTTAAACCTGATCACTTTGAAATTCTTATCATTAGATCAAGTGTCCTTATAAACAATTAAGTCATCATATCAGTTCCTATCACTTTGCAAAGTGAATCAGTAGGGAGGGACACTTTCTATGGTTTGATTACAGATCTGGTGTTTCATCATGAGACTTTCTGACTGGTATTCTGAAGTCAACAAACAGCAGGGATTTTTTTTTTCGGTCACATGTGAAACAAAATCATGTCTTACTTCTAACCTGGAAGTAAACATAAATCTTCTAGTAATATTAGATTCGTAAGAATTAATAAACATGTTGTTGTGACCCTAAAAGGTTACTGCATGGGTAAATACCAAAACGGAGGTTGGGAAAAATAGTATACCAACAAATACAAGATTCACACGCTGCATGAAGTAGATACACGGCTAGTGAACTGCTAGTCAGTATAATCACTCTCCTCTAACATCCAATAGTGTCTATGTATTTTAGAAGATAGGAACATCCCATTAATGTAGTTAGGTTATATTTACCCTTCTCCCCCACTTGAGAGAGATGTGACGCAAGGTCTTTTTTAATGTGGGGAACCTGAGCGCGTATGCCCAGGTACTGGTCAAAACATTACCTATCCACCGCAGTGGATAGGTTCAAAACCGGTCTAAACTGGTCTTAAAACTGGTCTTATTTTGGTCATCCCAGACCCCAGCCCGAAGGCAGGGGCCAGGTAAGTATACAATACATGTACAAGCCAATATTTGAAAAATAAAATTACATCAATTTACATAGGTGTGTTCAATGCATATCTGGGCATTTGTAGCAATGTCATCAGTGTGCCTGGTCTTATTTCCAAACATGGGCGATTCTCCAGGAGTGTGAGACGTTCCATCTTCTCTGACTAACGTTTTTTGCTGTCATGAAGTTGAAAGATTATATTGAATCAGCTGCTAGGTCGGATGATGGGAAAGTTGGTTCACTGTGTTGTGCTAGACAATTTTTTCTCAACAGAATCTATCTTACACATTTATAAGTCTACCATTTGTACATACATTGAATATTGTTGTCACATCTGGTTTGTTGATTCTATGTATTTAAAGATTCTAGATATAAAAAGAATCTGCAAAGTTGCTGGTCCTGATCTTGGCTTCAGTCACTTCCTCACCACCATGATATGTCTTTCCTGTACCTTTTCTACAGATATTTTCATGGAAATTTTTCTTGTAACCCATTAACTAGGTCATTGAGGGAAAGCAAACAGAGCTTAATCTAAGGATATTTCATTGTATTCCGTATTTGGTTCAGATTTGGACTGTTTACAAATCGTCATTTGTTTATAATGTTTCTCCTTAATTCCTATTGTTCTTCTTGTCCAAAGGAAAAATAAGTTGTTTTAATAAAAAGACAAGAAAATTCTCCTTCCTAAGGTCAATTGCAAAATCTAATTACCATTTCTCAAATTTAGCTCAAGGTTATTTTAACAGGGGCAATCCATAGTGCTATATTCTGAAGGGCATTCTTCTTTGGTACCTAGATTTTATGAATTAGTACTAGATTAGTTGTTAGGTCCCATCAATTTACAGTTGTAACCATAAGTTCTATGCTAGAAGTTTTTTCTCTTTTTACTTGTAGAACTCTCTTCTGTCTTTATTTTTCCATTCAACTTTGATCTTCAAAAAAATTAAATGTAATATTAACTGTTATCTTTTGGCTTCTTAATTCTTTTTCTTTTATTATTTTTCTCTCCTTAATAATTTTTTTCTTTTTCTCATATTTTTTTGCACACAGTTTATTTTTATTTTTTTTCTTAGGAATTGTACTAAACTAACCAACCATGTTTAGAAATGAAAAGAAAAAAATAAAATAAATCCTAATGTAACCTAGCATATATTAAGAAAAACCAAACCTAACAGCAATAGTGATGTGCCAAGAAAAAAAGTTGGCTGTAGTATCATTTCCAGAACAAGAAAGGTTACTAAATGAAAAATTTGAAATAATGTCTGGATGTATACACATTAGAAAGTACATTTTGGATTTGTACAAACCTGGATAAAATTATATGCAACTAGCAGTATAGCCTGGTGTTGCTCAGGTGTAATGAAAGCTTTAAAACTAATCCATGGTCCTGGAGCTCAGACTCAGCCTAAAGAATATTTGTGTGAAGTTTGGTGAGAATCGGATAAAAATTGTGGATTTGTATAAAGGACATACAGACATATAAACAGACACACACACAAATATCTTGCCTTTTTTATATATATATGTATATATTATCGATTTTCTGCACTATTGTAAGAACTGCAACCTTGAAACTTCTGAATATCGTTTCTTATGTCTTTGTCTATGAGTGTATCAAATTTGATTAAAATCAGACCACTCCTTCTATAACCTGAATTTTTCGATTATCGATTTTCATCGGGGGTACCTTGGCACAAAACCTAGTTAGGAACACTTGCAGATGCTTATAGTACAACTGTGTAAATTTTCAAGAAATCGGTTCAGCCATTTTGGAGTCTATAGGTAACACACAGACAAAGTTCCATTTATAAATCAGTTTAGATTCTATTTCACTAGTTTTGACTCATCTCACCCCATATTTTGAACTTCCTGTTTTAAAATTACTGTTGCACATTCAAAATACAGTGTTAGGAAATGTGTTAGTCTATAACATCTGATGACAGTTCAAGGTTGAAACCATGCTAACATATTTGGCTGATCTTCCTAATTTTAATATATATTTCCAAAATAATTTCATTAAATTCAGATGACAATGTCTATTTATTTAATTTTGTATATCAGGATCAAAATTTAGAAAATTTCCAGAGTTCTCGTTAATGACAATAAAAAATAAAATAATAATAATAATTGATGTAGCTACACTGGATCATCATAATATTATGATAAAAAAGGCCCTGACCTTGGGATTAAAGTTGCTGGAATATAAGCTATTCAGGCCACCTATGACCCAGTTATCATTTGAGCATAGGGGTCTGTACAATTGGACTTAAAGATCCGCACTAAAAAAAATGAAAGAAAACCTCAGATTCCATAACATTAGAAGTCTACATTGATTGGCATTGAAAATATTCTGTGAAAGGTCCTATCTGTCTGAGGTTGTACGACAAGATGAAAAAGACATATATAGAAAGATTGATAACCAAAAACCTTGTAGAAGAAGAATGTATAATAATAATAATAAGAAGAAGAAGAGTGGGGCAATATTTATGATAGAGTTGGGCAATATTTACATTGAACAATGTGCAAACAGTATGGAAAATCTGTAAACAAACAGTGGTATGAACATTACCCAGCACTGGTTACAGAAACAGAAGATGTCACCATTCTATGGCATTACACCATCTACACAGACAGAAAAATTGAAGCAAATAGGCCGGACATTATTGTTAAAAACCAGAAAGAAAAACTTGTCTATTAATTGATATGGCTTGTCCAGCAGATTGTAACATAGCAACCAAGGAATTTGAAAAACTGTTAAAATATAAAGACCTGAAAATTGAAATAGAAAAAATGTGGAAATTGAAAATAAGAGCTGTGCCAATGATAGTAGGTGCACTTGGAATGATAAAAAATGGAACAAAACAACACATTGAAAGAATCCCTGGAAACCCCAGCCTAAGAGATATACAAAAAATTGTCTTATTAAGTACAGCCCACACACTAAGGAAAACTTTGTCTATGTAATGCTAGGGATGATGGGGAAGATAGAAAAACATGAAATGGAGCCATAACAACACGTCACGACCTGCCTTAGGTCTCCCCGCAGACTTGGTTGTTAGTGCGATCATAGCAGAAATCGAAATATGAAAAATGACATGATAATAATAATGATAATGAAATGCCCTGCAACACAAGGCTTGGCTCTCATGGCTTCTGATCTTAATTGATTGAAGGTGTTATGGTGATTTTCTAAGCACAGCTGAAAGCATGGGACACCTAGTGAGGATCGAATTCATGTGTAGCATCTGTCAGTCTTAAGAAACCTTGGATCTGAACCCAAAGAATTATGCCTCATCAGCTGATGGTGAAGCAACAGCTGTTATGGCTGTACAGACCCACACATACTATTAAGTTATTTATCAGCTGCCTGAATGTAACCAGTTGGGCATATCTTCTAGATGCTGATGAACCATGTACCTCTATTCATGGTTGGGAATAGTAGGGAAGGATCATGGGTGTCAAAAAGATCTTTTTGCTTTTTGAAGTCTGTTAGATAAGACAGCCAAGGAGAGATTCTCAATCAGAAACTATCTAAGTATACTGGATTAATCAACCTGGGGATATTCTTAAACTGGGTCTGAAAAGTTATGCAGTTCTTCTGCCAAACCAATTCATAATATCATGCTTGTTTGGCTGCAATGCATGTAGATGCTATCAGGATGGTATTCAAGAGAGTTAATTAGGTTTTATATGTTTGTACTTCAGGATCTGCGTAGTGGTGTAGTGGATATTGACTCGGAACGACAAATTGGGGAGCATTCACTTATGCGCAAATACCCTTGGGAAAAGTATTAATCCGTCTCTTCCCTCCAGTTATGGGGTAAATAACAGGACAGATTGGGTTCTATAGCTTTGACTGGCAACCAGTCTACAGCAGAAAGCAATGGCAACCTACTGCGGGATAATCTTCTGCCCAGTCAGTTATGTCTCTTTTGAGACATGATTGCCGAATGCGTGTATCACGTATGGCACCTAACTGACTCCAGCACTACTTTTGTTAGCATGCTGTTTTCTCTCACTCAATAATAATAATATTAACAATTTGGCTGTAATGCATGTGGCTGGTATACACTTATCAGACTAGTTGTCACAATATGGATATTGAACTGTGTATATTTGTACCCAGCGTCACTTTACTCTAGAGCTCAATGGTAATAATAGTTAAAAATGGTATTTTGTCTTATTTTGCTGTAATGTATGTGGCTGGTATATTTTTATAATAATTTTGTATATTTTATAATAATAGTAGTTGAACCACATAAAAAATTCAAGTATAAAAGATTTTTCACCTTAATATAGTAGATAGATCTATCTATTGCCCGGTTCACACTCCACCCACATCTATTGAACAGGTTAAGAGGCTCATCCCTTGTTCCCTGTTCAGAAATGTGGTTTCCGACTTTCTCTTTTCCAATCTTTTCACTATTACGTAGCCCCTGCACATCAGTAGCGTTACCGCCTTGCTTGGGGTGATATGATTAAAAAAAATAAAAATAAAAATAAAAAAATAAAAATAATACTTATTAAATGAAAATCAAGATGGTTGCAGAGAGAATAACTGAAAGAAAATGTTCCAAGAATGATTACTGTAAGAAAGAAAGGAAAAAAAAATGAATGCTTTATCAAATTGAAAAATAACAAGAACTTTGAGATGATTATGAAAAAGAAATAATATTTGAGTATACTGGTCTCATCGACTCATCCATCGACAGCATTTATTTTCCTGAGATGCATGAAAAACAAAAAACAAAAAATAATCACAATTGCAATAAATAATAATAATAATAATGTCCTACCTGTTCTATGTTATCACATTAAAAAACAATTTCGACTCATTTCAAAATTATTTGTCACAATTTGCTAAATTGTTTTTAAAGGCATTTATTTATTACAGCTGATTCACTTTGTTCCGTCTTTGTTCAATTTTCTACGCATGTCCAAAAAATGTTTAAAAAAATAAGAAAACTGAAAAAAGGTTCCTTAATTTTTCCTTTTCTTTTTCTCTCCAAAATATATGAGAATACGAATTGAATACGAATTTAACACATTCAAATCTGACTCATAATATAATTATTTAAAAAACAAAAATTTTTAATATAAATTGTTCACTGAGATGTCAGTCAGTTAAGTGCCGTACGTGATACATGCTTGGGTGATCATGTCTCAAAAGAGACATGACTGACTGGGCAGATTATCCTGCAGTAGGTTGCCATTGCTTTCTGTGGTAGACTGGTTGCCGACCAAGGCTATAGAACCCAATCTGTCCTGTTATTTAACCCATAACTGGAAGGAAGAGACGGATTAATACCTTTCCCAAGGGTATTTGCGTGTAAGTGAATGCAATGACTTCAGCTGGAATTCGAACTCGGCTCCCCGATTTCTCATTCCGAGCCAATATCCAATGCACCATGACGCACATCCTTCACTGAGATGTACAGGTTACAAAAAATGAAAAAATAAAATGGAGAAAATTTAGAAATTGTTTTAAGGCTTTAAATAACTGAAAATGAGCATGACGCAATATAAACGGTAAGAAACATTAATGCTTTAGTAAATATAAATGTTCATAAAATAAGTTAATTTTTACATTGAATAAATAAGTAGACAGAAAAGTAGAGAGAGAGAAAAAATATTGTATGCTAAAATCACTTTAAAAAAGAAACAAAGCAAAAAGCAGCTAAATTTAGTTCAAGCTACTCATTTCTATATGCACAGTGTTATGAAAAGATGGTTCTATCTTATATGATGTGTGGGGGAAAAAACAAGACAATTGCTCTGGATTAGTTGAGAAATTCAAAGAATTTTGTATTTGAAAATAAAAACACGTGTTTTTATGTATAAAAAAAAAATTTAAAATTTTCATGTGGCTAAAGAGACTAATATTTTCAAAATGAACGCAAAGATTTAAAAAAACTAAGCTGAAAACTTTTCAAGAATTTTAAATTTTCTTAACATTTTTTCTTCTTTATTTTCTTCTTTTCTTCTTTTATTTTGTCATTTTTCTTCTGAGTTTTTCTACTTACTATTCATATTCTAAGTACAATTTTTAAATTATATATATATATATATATATATATATATATATATATATATATATAGAAAGTGGACACTGAGGTCAAGACTAAGAAGTGACATGTTTAAACCCAATCTTCAAGAATGAAAGACTCTCTTAGTGTTGAACTCAGTGTTCATTTCTATATATGTTCATTAAGACTGAACATTTTTACTCATATATATATATATACTAGCAGTATAGCCCGGCGTTCCTTAGGTGTAATAAAAGCTTTAAAACTAATCCATGGTCTTGGAGCTCAGACTCAGCCTAAAGAATATTTGTATGAAGTTTGGTGAGAATCAGATAAAAATTGTGGATTTGTATAAAGGACATACAGACAGATAAACAGACACATACACACAAACATCTTGCCTTTTATAGATATATATTATCGATTTTCTGCACTATTGTAAGAACTGCAACCTTGAAACTTCTGAATATCATTTTTTATGTCTTTGTCTATGAGTGTATCAAATTTGATTAAAATCGGACCACTTCTTCTATAACCCAATTTTTTCAATTATCGATTTTCGATATTTATCAGGGATACCTCGACACAAAACCTAGCTAAGAACACTCACAGATGCTTATAGTACACTGTGTAAATTTTCAAGAAAATTGGTTCAGCCGTTTTGAAGTCTATAGGTAACGGGGACACACACACACACACACACACACACACAGAGACAAAGTTCCATTTATAAATAAGTTTAGATTTAGATTATATATATATATAAAATAAATAACATAAGTTGGATGTTTTTATAAACCAATTGGTAATATTGTATTTCTTGGCTCTTATAGACCACTCCTCAGATCAAATTCAGACATGTTTATAAAAACATCCAACTTGTGTTCTTTATTATAATACTCTGATGAATCTTAACAATGAGTTCTAACTGGATTTAATCTCCTGTGGAATTTATCTTACCAAGTACCAAGGATTCTATGCATATATATATATATATATATATATATATATATATATATATATGCTAGAAAATTTTTTAGATATTGCACAATTTCATGGGTAATACATATTTTGCAGCAAACCTTGCTGTTCGTCAAACCCAAATAATACAACAGTTAATATTCAAAATGATCCACAAAATAGTTACACACAGACACTCAAATGACCATAACAAGAATAGACATTTGTAAAAGTAATCTACAAAAACATTTCCTCCCTCATTCAAAAAACACCAAAGAGAGAAAGAAAAAGAAAAATATAGGAAGTTGATAGATGGAAAGAAGACAAAGAAAAAGAAAAGAAAAAAAGGGGAACGAACAGGATGAAGAGAAAGGAAGTTAAAGTTAGATTGACACCAGTGTCTATTGCAATTCATCTGCTTTCTTAAAAAAATGACATGGAAATTTAACATTAAAATTTAGTTTAAATATAATGGGATATATTTTAGGTTAAAAAATAAATTGTAAATCATACCTTTTAATTCAAATAAAAATATAACCACTAGTAGTATTATATTATAAATATAGTCAAAATAATTAAAAACATAAATAAAAATTATATAAGAAAATTATAAATAAAATATTAAAATACAATCTTAAAAAAATATCTTAAATAATAGTAATAAATAATATTAATAATAATAATAAATATATGTATAAAACATTTTAACATTAATAATAATAATAATAATAATAATAATATTAAAAAAAGTAAAAAGATCTTAAATAATAGCAATAAAATAATATTAATAAAAATAATAATAATAATAAATATATATATAAAAAACTTTTAACACTAATAATAATAAGACCATATCATGTTGAAATATTGGTTCCTCAAAATCAACAAAATTAAGCAACATTGAGCCAGGTCAGTACCTAGATAGGTGACTGCATGAGAATACCAATCACCAGCTTAGATGTGCAGGTAGCATCATAGATAATGGCGTGGAATTGTTAATTAGAGAGCCAAGTTTCAATTCTAGCTGTGTTCATTATATTCGCTTGTGCATGAATACCCTTTGGGAAAAATATGAATCCGCTTCTTCTTCCCCCAGCTATGAGTTAATTCGTAAAGACTCTTATCATTAAATTATTATTTCAAATAGAAATTGTCATAATCTAAAAATTTTCCCTGGCTTTAAATAACCTGCAGGGAGTTGATAAGTCATAAAAAATTGAATGAATGAATTAATCATTACTAGTTACAGTTAATTTATTTTTAATTCACAGACAAATGGAGCATAATTTCATAACTGCACTGTACTTATAAAATCACGCAAACTTAAATATTTATCTTATTTTTTTTGTCTATACTGATAAACTAGGGCATCATATTATATCTCTTTCTTTAATTATGAGTGTGTCCCTGCCGCAAAAAATGACAGCAAAATATTTGAGAGGATTATTAGCTGTTTTCTTACAGGTTATCCCCTCCTGAGCGTGACAGGAACAAATATATATATATATATATATATATATTGTAATAGTTGTTACAATGGTTTTTAAAAACATTTTCGTTGAACAAGTTCTGCTGATGGACTAGTTTAGACACACAAAATTCCAATCCCTTACAACCACCACTTACACCTCACATTCCCAAAAATAAATCGTTTCCACCATTTATTTTCAGTTCCACATATCACCTGAAGAGGAGCAGTTCGGCTCTGAAACATGAATTTTTGTGTAGTGATACTATGCTTTTATAAACCATTGTAATAACTATTACAACATAAAGCTCGATTCTGTATTGAGCACTCACTCTTTATAAAATATAAAAGTAAATGCTTGAACAGTGGGTTTAAATTCTGTGTGTTCTGTCATTTTCTTACAATATATATATTCTTCACTACTCGATGACATGATTATTGCAATAAAATAAAATTATAAGACACTGTTAAAGAGGGAACATGCGGCAAGAACTTTTTTAACTGGTTGTAAAGAGAATAAACTGAGATAATACTGCCTTACTATTGTCTCTTTAAGAAATTGAGTCGATGTTTCCCCACTATTGTCTGTCTCTTGATGTGCATGACAGGAGGGAAATATATATATATCACCCACGTCTATTGAACAGGTGAAAGGCACATCCCTTGTTCCCTGTTTAGGATGTGGTTTCCGGCTTTCTCTTTTCCAATCTTTTTACTCTTTTCTTTTTTCTTTTTTTTTCAATTGGAGTAGATAGTCTAAACTATCGCCCGGTTCACACTCCACCCACATCTATTGAACAGGTGAAGAGGCTCATCCCTTGTTCCCTGTTTAGGATGTGGTTTATGGCTTTCTCTTTTCCAATTTTTTCACTCTTATGTAGCCCCCTGCGCATCAGTGGCATTACTGCCTTGCTTGGGGTGATATGATTAAAAATATATATATATATATATATATATATATATATATATATATATATATATATATATATAAACAGTCTTTATTATAATAAGATTGTGGGCATTTTCAAAGCAAAAAATATTATTCAAATAAAATTATACAAACTAATGGGTGTTATTTGGTTTTCTATAAACACTGAGAAATAAAAATTATTTGAGTGGAAGCCAATTTCGACTGAAAATATGATGAATTGCCAGAATCTCATCCCCTTTGGAGAATAATCGGGTCAATGTTAATATATTTTGTGTATCTTACAGGTCAACAATATCCTATAAAGATAAAATTTGGAATAAATTTCTTTTTGATGGGATAATGTGATAGCATCTAAGCCAAAAAGACAGAAAAAAAGGGAACTGGATATCCTTGTTTCTTGCAGTCTAATTTGATATCATTGCATATTTGATATCATTTGATATCATTGCATATGAAGGACACATATTTTCTGCATTTATTAGCCAAATCTTGCATATTGTGTCAAAACCTTTTCTAGAAGAGCTGCAAACTCTATAAATTGTGGACAGCTTTTTACAAAAGGAAGAATTACTCTTGTTCCAGTCAATGATTCTTGTTTAAGTTCATTATCAGAGATCATTCAACATATTATCCTCATCTTTTCGGTAAATTTTTGTTTTAGGTACCGACGGCTTTTCCCCCCTTCAAATTTATCCAAAATAGCATTATCTCTGTGCAAATGTATGTGCTGAACTCAAATCAACAATTAGTTATTGAAGAAACTTACCTTTTTTTATCTAAATGTCCGTAAAAAAAGAACTATATCTCGCACTTTTTCTCTCCCATAACTCTCACAAAGTCATGTAATTAATTGCAGAATGACGTTCTACGTAGGCAGCAATTTTGGTCGAATTTCGTCCTTTACCAAAACTTCCGGCAATGTACCTCCTGTTTTGAGAGCAATAAGCGTAGAAATACAATAGCACATTACTTTAATTCCCGGAAGTATCGGTAAATGAAGAAAAATCAACAAAAAATCCGATCACATGCGCAGTCCGTCATTCTGCAGTTAATTACATGACCGTAAGAGTTATGGCAGAGAAAAAGTGCAAGATATAGTTCGTTTTTTTTATGGACATTTAGATAAAAAAAGGTAAGTTTCTTCAATAACTAACACTTGATTTGAGTTCAGCATATACATTTGCACAGAGATAATGTTACTTTGGATACATTTGAAGGGGAAAAGCGACGGGATTTAAAACGAAAATTTACCATCTTTTTTCACAAGGTCCAACAAGCACCAAGGGGAGATAATCTTTCTTTTGTTCATAAAAGATTATATAAAGTAAAATAACCCCATAGCTGAGTATGTTTAACTTTGGTCTCTTTAAATGCATAAATTTTGTGAAATAAACTTGCGAACAACTCTACAAAATGAACTGTTGATATTCCAGTTAATTATCAAAATTAAATTGAAATGATTAATTAATCATTTTAACCATTTTGCTGCTTAATTAAAAGCAATAGGCTTTTATAACGCATCACCTTTTGTTCCATAAAGGAAGTAAAATATTAATTAATATTAAAATATCTACAATTTTTCCCTATAAAGAGCTGACTCCAAGTTTACTCATAAAACTTGAACATTTAAAGAAACTTAAATAAAAAAGTTATCCTACTCAGTTATTTTTCTTCTATGTGATCTGCTCATTCAGGATATTGGCAAACATGGCTACTCAAAATTTCCTGTTCTTTGTAGCTTTTAGTAAAGTTTGTCTTTTTGCTGTCTCTCCTAATCCCTATTCTGCCAACCATTCTTTTTTCTTTTTAATCGTATCACTCCGAGCAAGGCGGTAATGCCACTGATGTGCAGGGGGCTACATAAGTGTAAAAAGATTAATTAGAAGACAGTGAAGAGGAAGACGAACCAGTTAGAAAGGAGCAATAGAAGGATGGGAATACAGGTGTGATGACAGTTTCAAAGGTGGAGAGAAAGGAAAGGATATAGGGGGTGGGGAAAGAACTAGAGTCAAGTGGTTAATAGATGAGTAAGCTTGTTAAATTATTTGCAGCTTTCCTCCGTCCATCTTGTTTTCAATATATCTCATGCATGTTAAATTTTCCAAGCCCTCTTTTCTCGTCATGCAACCTGTCTTTTTCTGATTCTGCACAAAAGACTCCTTTTTGTTTTCATTTTCTCTTAAACTTCACTGACGCTTTTGAATTAGCACACATTTTTTTTCCAAACATTTATAGAATTCTAACTCATTTTCTTCCCAAAGGGAACACCTTGGCACTAATAACAGTTCTCGTGATAATGGGTCTGTCTAATCCATATTGGGTAGGGGAAAAGCACAACGAATGTTTGTTCTGATTTTGCATTGAAAATATTAAAGATGCAGAGATTCTTAGCCTTAAATTTTTGGCATGTTGCCAAATCTGGTCAGGTGCTCCTGCTATTCATTTTGGGATGTTCTCGACAAAATCCAAAAAAGGATCTACTATATAACTGATCCTGATTGACATCTTCAGTCACTCTCACCGTGATGTGGCTTCCCTCTGTCTTTTCTATAAATATTTTTATGGCAACTTCTCTGACGAGATTTTTTCATCATTGGTACCCCAACCACATGAATTTAAGCATGCTACTAGATTGGCAATTAGGTCCCATTTTTTACCATTGAAATAGTTAAATGTTACCACTTCTACTCCAACAGTTTCTTTCCTAGCACTTTCTGCCTGTAGAACTTCCTTCCATTTACTGAGAGCTACAATATCCCAAAATGTGAATGCAATCTCAGTTAACACTGTCTATCTTCTTGAATACTGTTCATCTTTTGAAATTATTTGTTTGAACATTATTTTTGATCGATACTCGTATTTAAGTAGATATTCTGTTTATCATCAAAAAGTATATATATTTATTTCTACCGGCCTGATTATTTACGATAATTATTTGTTAGAAAAATGTGTCATTCTGCAGGATTCGGACCTGTGACCCCTATCCACATAGGGGAAGCCACCAGTTGATCTGGCGCATCAGACCTCTTGACCATAAATGACCAACATTCTGAATGAAGTCAAATCAAGCCTATATAACACAATTTTTGATTCACGCAAATAACCATATGTGCATGGAAATGTATCATAATGTCAACAAATGTAAACAGTTTAGAATGTTGGTCATTTGTGGTCGAGAGGTCTAAGATGCAACAGATCACATGGTGGCTTCCCCTATGTGGATAGGGGTTGCAGGTTCGAATCCTGCCAAATGACACATATTTTTCTAACAAAAATTTATCGTAAATAATCAGGCCAGTAGAAATAAATATATATACTGTTTGATTATAAACACAATATCTACTTAAATACGAGTATTGATCAAAAATAATGTTCAAACAACTAATTTCAAATTGTTTGTTGTTTAAAGACCATTTCGTTAATCTTCGTTAATTTCCATAACATGTTCATCTTTAATCTTTTTTCAATACCCCTGTACCCAGGCTTGCCTCTCATAGTAACCCCCTGCACACTAGTGGCGGGTTCGCTTTACTTGAAGAAAAATTATTTAAAAACATCTGATGTACATCGATGTATAACCCAGCCAACTTCAATTCCACATTGGTTTTTATTTTTATCACTGTTGGTTGGAATTATTTCACATTGTAACAGCAGTAGTTTCATCAAAAAAGTAACTATGTTGTTTGACCCTGGGCATAAATTTACCGAGAGTAATGAAAATAAAAATTAATGTGAAGAAAGTTGAATGAGATCAGCAAAGTTAAATACCTAAATACACCAGACATTGAAATCATTAAATTTGAAGCTAAGTGTTCCTGCATTTTCACCATTTTCAATAGGAATTTATAACTGGTGCTTGTGTTGCTCCCAACCTCATATATGTCTTACTTTGTTGTTAAAACCATTACTCGTCTGAAGAAGTCCCTTCTTCGAATGAAACATAGATTTCAATACCAGATTCTCAAGCCACCCAGAAATCATGTCAACTGATTTCACCAGGAACTCTTGTGGTATGGAATATATAACCTCTTGTAGTCACCCTTCAATTTCTTTCAAAGTCTTAGTTTTGTATAGTAGACTTGCTCCTTTAACCAAGTCCAAAGAAAAAAAGTCACAGGGTGTTAAGTCAGGACTCCTGGCTTGCTATACTCACACATAAAATAAGGAGTTACTTTTAAATCAGCTTATATATATATATATATATATATATATATATATATATAAGTCATCAAATTTTTATTAGACCTCAACAGAATGCAGAAAGCACTGGACGGCCGTTTCATTCTATATTTGGGACTCATCAGCAGTGCGCATCCACTACCAGGAAATGAAACCCAGACAGTTACGTTATTAAGCTGTACCACGGGCCCCGGTGATGAAGAGGTAACTAATAACTTAATGAATTTTAATATAGAAAAAATATAATTTTTTAAATTGTTTTAGGTACATCATTTTTTTAATGTGTTTTGGGTACATAATTTAGCCAATCTCATATAGATTCTTTTTTTTGTTTTGTTGTCATCTTTGTGATTAAATATTTCAAATTGTGATAACAGAAGATCTGCCAAGTGAAATGTTCTAGGAACCTGGATGCAAATTTACTGTCGATGAAGTAGTGATTTCAGAATATTTTCATTTTAGTGAATAATTTTCTCTTTTAATTAGAGTAACATCTTTAAGTCGGAGTAGATAGACTAAACTATCGCCCGGTTCACACTCCACCCACATCTATTAAACAGGTGAAGAGGCTCATCCCTTGTTTCCTGTTTAGGATGTGGTTTCCGGTTTTCTCTTTTCTAATCTTCTCACTCTTATGTAGCCCCCTGCACATCAGTGGCATTACCGCCTTGCTTGGGGTGATATGATTAAAAAAAAAAATTTTTTTTAAAAAGTCAAAATTGTGGTCAGTCTCCTCACAATGGACAAAATATTTTGTGGGTTGTTTTTTTAAAATGTCTCTTTTGTGTTCATATAATCTTTAATTTAAACTTATTGAGGTGTTGCTAATATATTCTTTCTAGCGATCCTAGCTAGTGATAAAGTAGATTCTTCCTTAAAGTTCTTGCTCATTGCTTTGAATTAATTAAGTCTTTTCAAAAATACAAATGTTGTGGGCGTGTTCCTCACACCAAAACAAGGAGAAAAGTCCATATAAACGTATGCTTACAAATTCTTCAATTTTGAGTTCAGTCAGTCAGTTAAGTGATACGCGATACAAGCTTGGACGATCATGTCTTTAAAGAGACATGACTGACTCGGCAGAAGATTATCCCGCAGTAGGTTGCCATTGCTTTCTGCGGTAGAATGGTTGCCAACCAAGGCTATAGAACCCAATCTGTTCAGTTATTTGACTCATAGCTAGAGGGAGAAGATATGTATGATATTATTAAGTAGTAATTAGTAGGGGATCAGTTTATTACTTCATAACAACAGAAAAACGATCTCCCACTTTATGCCCAGTAGAAGATTTAATCATTTTTCCAACTATTATTATTCAGTTAGTCAGTCAGTTAAGTGCCATACACGCTTGGGCGATCATGTCTCTCAAAAGAGACATGACTGACTCGGCAGAAGATTATCCCGCAGTAGGTTGCCATTGCTTTCTGCGGTAGAATGGTTACCGACCAAGGCTATAGAACCCAATCTGTTCAGTAATTTGACTCATAGCTAGAGGGAGAAGATATGTATTATATCATTAAGTAGTAATTAGTGGGGGATCAGTTTATTATTTCATAACAATAGCAAAACGATCTCCTACTTTATGCCGAGTAGATGCCTTAATCATGTTTCCAACCATTATATTCAGTCAGTCAGTTAAGTGCAATACGTGATAAACACTTTGGGCGATCATCTATCGAAAGAGACATGACTAACTGAGCAGAACATTATCCCGCAGTAGGTTGCCATTGCTTTCTGTCAAGCCAAGGCTATAGAACCCAATCCGTCCTGTTGTTTAACCCATAACTTGAAGGAATAGTTGGATTAATACCTTTCCCAAGGGTATTTGTGCATAAGTAAGCTTAAAAAAAAGGCTCATTGCTGTCTCATAATAAACTGTTTTTTATAAGGCAGGGTCGTTAGCCCAGCGCCCAACCTCCAAACTGTGAGGAAGGTGATTTTCTAAGTGAAGCTTAGACGTAACACATGGCTGAAAGTAAGGGGTGCCCAGTGAAGATCAAACTTACTACTCAGTTATAATGATTCTAGCGAGACAAGCTTGCTAACTATCACACCATGCCGAGATGCCCTAAGTTTTATCTGAATTTACAGATAAATAAATATATATATATATATATATATGCCATCTGTCCATCTCAAGAGATCATATATCTACACAGAGGAAGGCCCACATAGGAAAGACAGTCTTGATTGCAGTGAATGTGTTTGAAGACACTATCTCCCAATGTTGCTGTGTTGTTTTCTTTAATTTGAGAATGCTCCAACCTAGTGTCAAGCCTATGTTTCTTCCCTCCTTGCTCAAGTCTTCAGTGTAAATTATGTCTCCCACATTAGTGATCATTGGTGACATCTTCCCATCTCTTAATATTCATGTCCATCACTCTGATGTTGCTTTTGCAGATGTCTTTAAAGTGAAGATGAGATTGCCCTTGAACCTGTTTGCTAGTGAATAGTTCCCCATACAGAAAGGCATTTGGAATCATCCCACCAGTAAACTGTTGCTTCTTGTCTTTTACTGTTGTTAATACTGTCCAAGGGAAAGATAGAATTCAATACAGCTTGGCACCAGCATCATCATAGTCAGTCAGTCAGTTAAGTGATACCCGCTTGGGTGATCATGTCTAGAAAGAGACATGACTGACTGGACAGAATATTATCCCGCAGTAGGTTGCCATTGCTTTCTGCAGTAGAGTGGTTGCCAGTCAAGGCTATAGAACCCAATCTGTCCTGTTATTTGACTCATAGCTAGAGTGAGAAGATATATATTATATTATTAAGTAGAAATTAGTGGGGGATCAGTTTATTACTTCATAACAATAGAAAACTGATCCCCCACTTTATTCCCAGTAGATGCCTTAATCATGTTTCCAACTATTATATTCAGTCAGTTAAGTGCCATACGTGATAAACGCTTTGGGCGATCATCTATCGAAAGAGACATGACTGACTGCGCAGAAGATTATCTCACAGTAGGTTTCTATTGCTTTCTGTGGTCGACTGGTTGCCAAGCAAAGCTATAGAACCCAATCTGTCCAATTATTTAACCAATAAGTGGAAGAAAGGGATGGATTAATACCTTTCACATGAGTATTGTATTTGTGCGTAAGTGAATGCAAGGAATTCAACTGGAATTTGAACTCGGCACCCCAATTTGTCGTTCCGAGTCAATATCAACTGCACGGCAACGCACATCCACACCACAACACACATCCATAGAAGTTTCCAGAATGAAGTTGAATGTAACATTGGATTGTTTATGGACTCCAACTCCAGATTTTTTTTTTTTTTTTTTTTTTTTTTTTTTTTAATCATATCACCCCAAGCAAGGTGAAAATGCCACTGATGCGCAGGGGGCTACATAAGAGTGAAAAGATTAGAAAAGAGAAAAACCGGAAACCACATCCTAAACAAGGAACAAGGGATGAGCCTCTTCACCTGTTCAATAGACGTGGGTGGAGTGTGAACCGGGCGATAGTTTAGTCTATCTACTCCAATTGTCTACAAGGTTTACTACTAAAGCTTTTTCTATGATTGATTGTAGCTGCAAGGCAGCAGAAGTTTAAATTCAGAGTTTTCCTTCTCTTAAATGGATTACCCTCCCAGGCTGACGAGTTCCATCTACCCAAAAGTATATATGTGCAAAGCATAGACATATATATTTTACACTGGATGTCAGAGTCAAACAGTTTGTCAACAAATGTACCGCTTCAAGAATTATTATTATTATATATATTAAATATACATAAATATATACATATATATATTAAATATACATAAATATATTTTACACTGGATGTCCCACTTTAAGAATTATCATTACTATTATTATATATTAAATAAAGATAATAGAAATTCATAAATCTAAACTTATTTCTAAATGGAACTTTGTCTCTGTGTGTGCGTGTGTATGTGTGTGTGTGTCCGTTACCTATAGACACTGAAATAGCTGAACCGATTTTCTTGAAAATTTACACAGTTGTACTATAAGCATCTGCGAGTACTCTTAGCTAGGTTTTGTGTCGAGGTACCCCCAAATAAATATTGATAATCAAAAAAATTGGGTAATAGAAGGAGTGGTCCAATTTTAATCCAATTTGATACACTCATAGACAAAGACATAAGAAACGATATTCAGAAGTTTCAAGGTTGCAGTTCTTACAATAGTGCAGAAAATCGATAATATATATATGAAAGGCAAGATGTTTGTGTGTGTGTGTTTGTTTATCTGTCTGTATGTCTTTTATACAAATCCACAATTTTATCCAATTCTCACTAAACTTCACACAAATATTCTTTAGGCTGAGTCTGAGCTCCAGGACCATGGATTAGTTTTAAAGCTTTCATTACACCTGAGCAACGCCGGGCTATAATGCTAGTATATGTATATATAGCTCAGAGGTAGAATTGCCAACTGATGCCAATTCAGTCGTGTTTCAATCCTGGCTAAAAGCAATCAGATGTCTAACCATACTGATGAGCTGTGATACAGTGAAACATCTGTCTGCAGATGACTATTCTACACTCTCACACCCTGATTGAGCACTCTGGAAAAATGGTAGACTTTGAAAAAACAGTAGCTTTTCTAGCATCTACGCATCATTTATTCAGTAATGAATTAGAACACTCAATTACTGGCATATGTTTACATGGTATATCACCCGCTAAAAGTCTGCTTTTGTCTGCTGAGTGCCCATAGCTCAGAGGTAGAATCGCCGACTGATGTCAATTTGGTTTCAATCCTGGCTAAAAGCAATCGGATGTCTAACCGTACTGATGAGCTGTGATACAGCAAAACAGATCTGTCCGCAGATAACTATATATATATATATATATATATATATAGCCTTTGAGATTTGAAGAAGAAATCACTCAACTAGCAGTCAAGAGTGAAGGAAAATTTACTCGCCCCAAAATCATTTTACTCAACTGACTCCATTTTCTTAATAGTCACCTTACGTAAACATAGCGTGAATCGCTGACGGAAAACAAAAAATGAAATTTTAATTCAAATTTTGAATCTGTTAAAAAGGATTTAAAATTTTTTAAAGATAATAACAAAATTTGATCTTTCCTCTTAATGATAGTATAAACACTTTGATGATAAAACTTTGTTGTTGTTTTTTTAAGTTAGAGACCTTTAATTTTTTTAAGTTAGAGACCTTTAATTTTTTTAAGTTGGAGACCTTTAATTTTTTTAAGTTAGAGACCTTTAATTTTTTTAAGTTAGAGACCTTTAATTTTTTTAAGTTAGAGACCTTTAATTTTTTTAAGTTTGAGCTCTTTTAACATCATGATATGCTGTTTTTTTTTTATTTTCTTTTGCTAATTAAGTGGAGGTACCTAAATTCGTAGTTTCTTTCTTCTGTTTGACTACAACCTCCGTCCCATGGATGATAAAATATAACAAATCTGATTTTCTCAAAGATTTTCTATAAAAATTTACTTGTATAATTTGTTTTTCTCTGCGTGATTGAAAGAAGTATGCCTATTATTTTCTTTCAAATGTTCGTTTTTACTTTTTGTAAGCGGAGAGAAAATATAGATGTTGAGTCAAGGATAATATTTTTCCAAATGAGTTTCTAAAAATCTGTGAGCGTCGCAACAGAAACATTTTGGCTTAACTCATGAAGCGTTAATTAAATGAAGGTTTACACAGACCAAAACAATAAAACAACATTGTAGGTCGTTCTAAGTAACTTTTGAATCTTCAATGGCATACTTTTAGGTTGTAAAAGGAATCAGATTTCCTTTTTCTATATTTGTGAGATTTTTAATCAACCGCAGGCAAGTAAAGCAATAAACTTTAATTGCCCAATTAAGTTTTTAATCAACTGGGTTGATCAGGCAAATGAAATCTCAAAGGTTGGTTGTTGTAACCCTAAATGCTTACTGTGTGAGTAATCATCAAACAGAATAATAGTATATTAACAAGTACAAGATTTGCACACTGCACAAAGTACATACACTGCTAGTGAATTGCTAGTCAGTATAATCACTCTTCTCTACTACCAATAGTGTCCACATATTTAAGAGCATAAGAACATCCCATTACCGTATATAGGTAGGTATACAACATTAACAAAGAAAATAAAAGAAATAGTTAACTCTTTGAGAAACCAATACCACTGTAAAATAGCAAACAAAATTAATGAAACCAAGCAGCATAGACTTCTTCTACGTGCCATATCCCTTCAGAATATAGGCGATCGTGGCCCTCCACATCTCCCTATCCAACGTAGCTCTTAACACCCTTTCTCTTGTTACGCGAGTCGATCAGGCGAGTGAAATCTCAAAAGCTGCATATACATATATATATATATACATAAATTTGCAGACAAATACACTTAGCCCAAATCATTTATTTTTTATCTGATAAAAATCTTCCCATTGATATTAGAGATTTTGCAAACAAACTGATAATGAAACAGAATTGTGATGATTATCTTGCCTTTAAGTGGGATCATCATCATTATCTAGATCTTATTGCTAATAATGCCTCAGTAATTCTAGGGGAAAATTGTTATAAATATATATATTTAATTTATTGAATTTATATCAATAAAAGTCCTGTACTTCATGTCTTTTCAAATGTCACTGGCAATGTGTAACATCCTGAATTTATTAATACTCTATATAATATTTTAATATAACTTTATAGAATACTCTATAAAATTTTCAAAATATAACTTTATATAATACTTTTTTAACTTTTTATATACTCGATATAATATTTATAATATAACTTTATAGAATATTCTACAAGATATTTTTATTATAATTTTATAGAATACTCTATATAATATTTGAATTATAACTTTATAGAATACTCTATATAATAATTAAAATATAACTTTATAAAATATTTATATTATAATTTTATAGAATACTCTATATAATATTTGAATTATAACTTTATAGAATACTCTATATAATATTTATAATATAACTTTATAAAATATTTATATTATTTTATAGAATACTCTATATAATATTTGAATTATAACTTTATAGAATACTCTATATAATAATTAAAATATAACTTTATAAAATATTTATATTATAATTTTATAGAATACTCTATATAATATTTGAATTATAACTTTATAGAATACTCTATATAATATTTATAATATAACTTTATAAAATATTCCATGAAATATTTATAATTTTATAGAATACTCTATATAATATTAGAATTATAACTTTATAGAATACTCTATATAATATTTATAATATAACTTTATAGAATATTCTACAAGATATTTATATTATAATTTTATAGAATACTCTGTATAATATTTGAATTATAACTTTATAGAATACTCTATATAATATTTATAATATAACTTTATAAAATATTCTATAAAATATTTATATTATAATTTTATAGATAACTCTATATAATATTTATTAATAGTTTATACAATGTTGCACAGTAAAAGAATTCAAAGTGTCTGCGATGGTTTGTGTGAAAATTAGAGAATCGTTTTTTAAATTTTCTTATATTAATTATACCTATTGTACACAATTTAGCATTAAATAACCTGATACGAGAAAACATATTGTAAAATCAACAGACAATGAAAAAACATTATATATATGTGCGTGTCTATGGATATCAATAAATGTACATGTGGGTATAGATGCAGTTACACGTACACACTTATATAAACAGGTCTTTTTCTAGTGTTAATAAAACAGTGCTCAATAGAATATAACAGAGCTATTAAGTAACTATGAATAAATATAGATATTATCTTACATCTATAGCACGACTTGGAGTTTCATTTCCTATGCAATCATCAGGTGCAGTTCATAATATGCACCCGATGGTTGCTTAGTGCATGAAACTTTGAGTGGTGCTATACATGTAAGATAATATATACACCCACATGCCCGCACACTAATTATATATATATATATATATATATATATAGTGTGCTGGTATGTGGGTGTATTTGAGCAGCAATCCCTTTTTTATACAAGTTCTATTAAAAATGACTGACAAGGTTAAGTGTTTTATTTAATTTTTCTTGTGTTCATATAATGTTCTTTTTTGTTCTGGAAATAAATTGCATTGAAATTATCCGGATGTTCTGTACGTCTGAGTGCATTTGGCTATATTTTTACCCATTATCAATGATGATTTAAATTTTTTTTTTTACTTTTACTTTTAACTGAATCTATGGATTGTTTTGTGTAGGCAGTTAAAAGTAGAAATAAAATCATCCTTGATAATGGCTAAAAGCTGAAAGCGCTCAGGCATACAGAACATTTTGGCAATTTCTACATAATTCATGTCCAGAAAAGAAGAAAAAGATACAAACACAAAAAACAAATGAAATAAAAAAACTTTCAGTCATTTTTGATGAAAACATATTTGTATATATATTTCTTATTTGTAAATGAGTTATTTTGTGACCCAGGTTTCTACCTTTTGGTATCTTCCGAAAATTTACAATAACTGATTTTTACCAATTTTTTTTAAAAAAGGTTACATAACAGGGATCTTGTATAAATGTGCAATTTTCAAAATTAGAAGTTACTTAAAGGTCTTAGACCATTTTCATTCATGATTGCCTGATCCTAATGGGTATTTGTTGATATGATTACACTTGGTCATAATTTCTGTTCTTACATTTAGTAATTCATTTTTGTTTAGGAATAACATAATAGCCAACTTTTCTTCTTGGCACAGTCTACATATTATATCACCATTGTAGGGCTTGGCTGTTTTTATCATACTTTGCGTTATGTTGGTATCTTTTCCATCGTTTGATTTCAATTTTCACATGTGGCTAGCCAATTTTGTATGAATATATTTATTATTAAACTTTTACATTAGAACATGCAGTAACTATGACAAAATTGTACATATTGTTTCGAGATTGAAAGAACAATGTCTCATCAGGTAGTTAACAATGATAGTAATAAAAGATCATGTAGAGCCAATAATTCTAGTGGGGAGAGCTGGTTGGACTTGAAAAATAGCATTATAAAATACTTAGGTTAACTAGGAGTAAAATCCATCGTCAGATATATGCAATTACTAGCAGTATAGCTTGGCGTTGCTCGGGTGTAATGAAAGCTTTAAAACTAATCCATGGTCCTGGAGCTCAGACTCTTTGGATGTTGGCACGAAAGACTAAAAAGCAATAGTTGCTTACAGTTAAAGCGAAAACACAGACTGAAGAAAAATGAATGGATGTAAATCAAATTTTGATTTCCTGGTATTGATATCAAATAAGTTTTTTTGTCGTAAACTGAATTTTGAAGGCTAAATAAGTCCTCTGGGTAAATGGTATCATGGCTGAGACTAAGAACTACCATTATACCTACTTAGAGCCAAACCCTAAGCAAAAACTAAAGATAAAAGGGTTGAAAAAAATACAGACCTACAGGCAGATAAACAGACACACACACAAACATCTTTTCTTATATATATATGTGTGTGTGTGTATATTATCAATTTTCTGGACTATTGTAAGAACTTCAACCTTGAAACTTCTGAATATCATTTCTTATGTCTTTGTCTATGAGTGTATCAAATTGGATTAAAATCGGACCACTCCTTCTATTACCTGATTTTTTTGATTATCGATATTTATCGGGGGTACCTCGACACAAAACCTAGCTAAGAACACTCGCAGTCGCTTATAGTACCACTATGTAAATTTTCAAGAAAATCAGTTCAGCCGTTTCGAAGTCTATAGGTAGCAGACACACACGCACACAAGCAGACACACACAGACAAAGTTCCATTTATAAATAAGTTTAAATTTAGATAGATTTAGATTATTACCCATGAAATTGTAGAATATCTAAAATATTTTCTAAAATATATATATATAGTGTGTATTTGGGCAACAATCTCTCTTGTATGCAGGTTTCATTAAAAATGACAGACAAGTATTATCATCTAGTTTTTTATATACTTTTTTATGTGTTTTTATGATTTTTTTTCTTTTCAAAAGTCAAATTATATAAGAATTATCCAGAGTTTTTTTTACTTTCAAACACTTTTGACGATACTTTTAGCCATTACCAAGGATGAATTTTGTTTTACTTGTAAATAAACATGCCTAAAGTTTATGTATATAGTGTCATGTATATTGTAAATTCCAAACTTGGTAAGCACATTGTTACCGTGTTCCTAATTGATGTTATTAAGTGTAGGATTTCTTTTATTTTATTAGTAATACATCTATTATTTTTAATCTTCTTTTGCATATGGATGATGCTATTATGTATGTAAAGAAGTATATTATGGATGATGCTATTATGTATGTAAAGAAGTATATTATGGATGATGCTATTATGTATGTAAAGAAGTATATTATGGATGATGCTATTATGTATGTAAAGAAGTATATTATGGATGATGCTATTATGTATGTAAAGAAGTATATTATGGATGATGCTATTATGTATGTAAAGAAGTATATTATGGATAGGTCTTGGAAGATCTTGATGTGTGTCTAAATAAGGTCGGATGGAACAGTTGTGAGTAAAGTGCAATGTCAATCTTCTCATCAGTTTTGTGGTGGTGTGGCCAATGTAATTGTTTACGGATTTGGATAGTTGAGAAATACAGTTCTTCAAAGGACATATAAATTTGTAAACGACACTGGTTCTCCGCAGTTTAGATTTTGCAGGTGAATTATTATTATTATTCACGATGAGGTTGGCAGTTTTGAATTTATATATATATATATATATATATATATATATATATATATATATATATATATATATATATATATATATATATATATAATATATATATATATATATATATATATATATATATTATATATATATATATATATATATATATATATATATATATATATATATATATATATATATATATATATATATATATATATATATATATATATATATATATATATATATATATATATATATATATATATATATATATATATATATATATATATATATATATATATATATATATATATATATATATATATATATATATATATATATATATATATATATATATATATATATATATATATATATATATATATATATATATATATATATATATATATATATATATATATATATATATATATATATATATATATATATATATATATATATATATATATATATATATATATATATATATATATATATATATATATATATATATATATATATATATATATATATATATATATATATATATATATATATATATATATATTTGAAAAAATTTGGGATGCAGATATGAATACATGAAAGTGTGTCTCAGTTTTTAATAATGTGAATCTAGGCTATCGAATTATTTATGCACCAAAAATATAAAGAATGTAGTCAATATACAAGAAAAACGTATAAATTCATAAAAAATAATATCCAAGGAAATTTCTGCTATATATTAACACCTTCACTGTAATGGTCTTTTATTTTGCTGATGTGTGTCGGCCAAGAATAGAATAATGGGAGTTCCCCAGAGACTGAACAGCTGGAAAACAAGTGTTTGTCACAGAATGAGCAGAGAACAAAATGAAGACAAGGTGTGAATTTCAAGTTAGGAGATGCTACATAATTAATGCTATTTTTCATGCAACAGGTAGAGCAATGATAATGTATGTAAAGTATATAAATAGAGTATCAATTAACCCATTAATGCACCCCCCCCCCAAAACAGAATGGTGGTTATGAATGGATTAGAGAGAAAAACCTATAATACTAGATTCTTATTTTAACTTTTATCATTAACACACTGCATAGGTAGTGTAGAGGTTGTCTACAGCTATATCGTGTTGAATACACCAGTTCCCGTCCAATCACTGAAGTTAAGCAACATCGAGCCTGGTCAGTACTTAAATGGGTGACCATTTGGGAATACCAGGTGCTGTAAATGTAAGGACCAAGAATGCCCCCCCCCGGTCACCCAGGTTTGGGGGTTAGGTGCAGGGTTAACAATCCTGCCCCGTAAAAACCGTTTGTTACAGAAACAGCAACAAAAAGTTGCTGCCCTATGCACCATCTGTGTGTGATGGATGAATGATGATGATGATGAGTGTAGAGGTTGTCAGCACAAAATGTGAAATCAGTGAGCTGAGTTCAAATTTTGAGTTAGTCTGTTGCATTCACTTTCATGCAAATGTCCTCAAAAAGTCATAAAACCCTCTTTTATCCCCAGCTATGGGCTAAATAATAGGGTAGACTGGGCAATTTAGCTTGGTGTTGTGTCGTGGCTCATATCATGTGACATCTGATCACCTGGATGATAAGACAATGTGTGCTTAGCATGGGGGAGGGGTTGCCATTATCATGGACTTCAGGAAGTAACAACTACCTCTGCGAGAGACTGTAAACATTGAATATACATCTTGGTTGTACCACTCTGTTAATAAAGTAGTTTATCTACATTTTCATTCTGTATCTCTTCATTCTATGATACAACACTTTGGATGGCAAACAGCCCAAGAAAAGGTAAACTGAATTCCAACCTATCGAGAATTCAACAAGAAACGGCTCCCCTAATTTTGCAAGAAATTCTGGAAATTCACAGATAATAAAAAAAAAAAACGAATCTGTGAAGTGCCATGACCTTCTGAAGAAAAAATGAACTCTGAATTCTAAACTGTGGAGGAAGCATCAGGAAACGACTCTCCTATCTTCCCCAAGAAGTCATGACAATCTAAATCTAAACTTATTAATAAATAGAACTTTGTCCCTTGTCACTCTTAATATTTTTTCCTCTTGCCATCCCTCCCCAAACCCTGCTGCGCCATCCATTTGCTCAAACCCATTAAATATGTCTTGCACTGCTTTCCTCTGTCTCTTTTTCCCTCTGTCTGTCCTGAGAGTATCATATTCTCCAAGCCCTCTTTCTCATTATGTGTCCCAGGAATTTCATAGTCCTACAAATCCAAGACAGATTTCTCATTTGATCCTTATATTTCATGGTATCACCCTATATATATATATGTGTGCATGTGTGTGTGTGTGCGTCCGTTACCTATAGACTCCAAAACAGCTGAACCAATTTTCTTGAAAATTTACACAGTTGTACTATAGGCATCTGCAAGTGTTCTTAGCTAGGTATTGTGTCGAGGTACCCCCAATAAATATCAAAAATCAATCATCAAAAAAAATCAGGTTATAGAGGGAGTGGTCCGATTTTAATCAAATTTGATACACTCATAGACAAAGACATAAGAAACAATATTCAGAAGTTTCAAGGTTGTAGTTCTTACAATAGTGCAGAAAATCGATAATATATATATATAACAGGCAAGATGTTTGTGTGTGTGTCTGTTTATCTGCCTGTATGTCTCTATTTTTTTCAGCCCTTTTATTTTAGTTTTTGCTTCGGGTTTGGCTCTAAATAGGTATAATTGTAGTTCTTAGTCTCAGCTATGATACCATTTACCCAGAGGACTTATTTAGCCTTCAAAATTCAGTTTACGACGAAAAAAACTTATTTGATATCGATAGCAGGAAATCAAAATTTGACTTACATCCATTCATTTTTCTTTCAACCTACGGTTTTGCTTTAACTGGAAACAACTATTGCTTTTTAGTCTTTCATGCCAATGTCCAAAGAGTCTGAGCTCCAGGACCATAGATTAGTTTTAAAGCTTTCATTACACCCGAGCAACGCCGGGCTATACTGCTAGTCATATCATCTAAAAATATTTTTCTATTTTCTTATTGTTTTGAATTAAAGCTATTTATAATAATACAAATTATTTATTAAATTGTATTATTATTACTACTGATCATCACTGTAAATTATTTCCGTGGCACTCGTAATTGTGCAATATGTCACTGTGGGCGTATACCCCATAGATGGCCACCTCTATTGTAAATCAAGGATAAATTCAGATATTTTTTTTTTTCATCCCAAGCAAGGCAATAAATTCACTAGGATGCAAGAGGTTACTAAGTGTTAGAGAATATGTGAAAAACTACAATTAAGGAACAAGGACAATAAAAGAACAGGAAGAAGGAAAAAGATAACAACTAACGTTGTATTTAAATTTTTGAAAATCAGAGTTGACAGAGAAGCAAGAAGCTGGAACAGAGTTACACAAGTGAGAAATATTATAGAAGCAACTGTTTGCATATAACCTTTTTTTTTAACAATCATTTCACCCCACATAAGGCAGAAATGCCACTGGTGTGCAGGGGGTTACAGTGAGAGAACAAAAGGTAGAGGGGATGCTGAAGAAAAGATAAGAGATGGATGGGGATTAAGCAGATGAAAGATGGCAATTAACATTGCATTTAAACTTTTGGAGGTAGTAGCTATCAGGAAAGCATGCAAATAAAAGTGAGTTCCACAAAAAGGAAATGCAAGAAAAGGTGAGTAGATAAGGTGGTTACATTTAACTAATTTAACAGTAAAAGGGTGGGACCTTAATGCCAATCTAATAGCCCAAGTAAATACATGTGGTTGAGATACCAGGGAAAAAAAAAAGCTCGTCAAAGCAATTCCCATAAAAATACTTGTAGAAAAAAACAGAGGGTGAGAAAGTGACTAAAGTTTTTTTTTTTCATTTTTAATCATTTCACTCTGAGCAAGGCAGTAACGCCACTGATGTGCAGGGGGCTACATAAGAGAAAAAGATTAAAGGAGATTGAAGAGAAGGACGAACCAGTTAGAAAGTAGAATGGGAATACAGGTGTGATGACAGTTGCAAAGGTGGAGAGACTGGTTATATCTGGCCATTTCAACTGTAAAATGATGAGACCTTGCTGCCAACCTAGTACTGAACTTAAATTCATAAAGCCTAGGTATCATAATAGGAAGTAATATTTATTTTGTAAAAATACAGACAAAAGTGTGGATAGGGGAAGGCTGGTCATCTTCTGTCTTATAATTAAGCCTAGCTAGCCTCAATTACTGATTCAAACATACCACAGTAGTCCTTACCAACTTTTGAGATTTCATTCGCCTGATTGACTCAGTCGATTAAAAACTTAATTGGGCAATTAAAGTTTATTGCTTTACTTGCCCACGGTCGATTACAAATCTCGCAATGAAACGTGTCCCTTCAAATATAGAAAAAGGAAATCTGATTCCTTTTACAACCCAAACATATGCCATTGAAGATTCCCAAGTTACTTAGAATGATTTACAATGACATTATTGAACTCTTTGGTCTTATGCATGGTGCCTGATTTACATCAAAATGTCTGGTTAAATGAAAGACAGTGACATCCCGCAATCATCAAAGCAAGATATGACAAATTTAGATTGACAAGCTCCTGTCTTGCTTTTATCATCCCGGTCAGTGTAAACATTTGTTTAATTAACACTTCCAGAGTGGAGACAAAATGTCTCTGTCGCTCAGATTAAAGACACTCACAGATTTTTGGAAGCTCATTTGGAAAAATGTTGTCCTGGACTCAACATCTATATTTCCTCCCCACTTAACGAACATTTGAAAGAAAGAAAAAAGTACACATACTTCTTTCAACCACGCACCGAAAAACAAATTATACAATTAATTTTTTATAGAAAATATTTGAGACAATCAGATTTATTATTTTTTATCATCTATGAGATGGAGGTTGTAGTCAAACAGTAGAAAGAAACTATGAATATAGGTACCTCCACTCAGTTGCCAAAAAAAAAAAAAAAAAAACACAGTATATCATGATGTTAAAAGAGCTCAAACTTAATAAAAACTGAGTTTTATCATCAAAATGTTTATGCTATTATTAAGAGGAAAGATCAAATTTTGTTGTTATTATCTTTTGAAATTTTTAATATCCTTTCTATAAAGTTTAAAATTTTAATCAAAATTTCATTTGTTATTTTCCGTCAGCGATTCGCGCTATGTTTACATAAGGCGACTATTAAGTAAATGGAGTCGGTCGAGTAATATGATTTTGAGGCGAGTAAATTTTCCCTCGCTCTTGACCACCAGTCATGTAATTTCTTTTTCAAATCTCAAAGGCTGGTCCTTACACCAAAACAACACATTTTACTTACCATGCTTACTACAGCCACCATAATGAGTTTAAGCATAGTAATAGACTGGTGATATGGTCACATCATTTTACAGGTGAAATGGCTATACATAATCATAAGTTTTATGCCAGCAAATTTTTTCTCGATGTGCGTGGTGGTCCAGTGGATATCGGCTCGGAACAAGAAATCGGAAAGCTGAGTTCGAATTCCAGTTGAATTCATTGCATTCACTTACGTGCAAATACCCTTGGGAAAGGTATTAATCCGTTTCTTCCTTCCAGTTATGGGTTAAATAACGGGACAGATTGGGTTCTATAGCCTTGACTGGCAACCGGTCTACCGCAGAAAGCAATGGCAACCTACTGCGGAATAATCTTCTGCTCAGTCAGTCATGTCTCTTTTGAGACATGATCGCCCAAGTGTGTTTCACGTATGGCACTTAACTGACTGACTTCTTGCTTTTGGAACTCTCTTCCGGCTTCTTGCTTTCCTGCCAAGTTCGATCTTCAAAAGTTTAAATGCTATGTCAATTGTTATCATCTGTCGTCTTAATTCTGTTCTCTTATTATTCTTGCTCCTGAATAGTGATTTTTTTTTTCTTATATTCTTTCACATTCAGTAACCTCCCGTGTCTTAGTAGATTTATTGTCTTGCTTGGGATAAAATGATTAAAACAAATTTGGCCAAAAACACCATAAACTTCCAACCTGTGAAGGAAACCAATATGCCAAACACTGCTGGATGCCTTTGAGATAACTAAATCAACAGCCAAAGCTTCTACCATTCATATATAAAGCTTGATAAACTCATATGCACATATCAGCTGTTGACCTAGAAAAGCAAAAGCCATATTGTTTGTCTGAAAGAAGATCCTGCCGGGCTAGATGCTTAAACAATTCGGAGTTGATTAGAACCTCTAGTCAATCAGTTAAGTGCCATACGTGATAGACACTTGGGCAATCATGTCTCAAAAAAGACATGACTAAATGAGCAGAAGATTATCCCGCGGTAGGTTGCCATTACTTTCTGATGTAGACTGGTTGACAGCCAAGGCTATAGAACCCAATCTGTCCTGTTATTTAACCCATAACTGGAGGGAAGTGATGGATTAATATCTTTCCCAAGGTTATTTGCATGTAAGTGAATGCAAAAAGTTTAACTAAAATTTGAACTCGGCTCCCTGAGTCCTTGTTTCGAGTTGATATCCACTGCACCACAACACACATCCTAAAACAGTGATTCCCAAACTGGGGGAAATTTCCCCCTGGGGAGAAATTTGAAGCTGCTAGGGGGAAATAATTACACTGCCTACTAAATAAAAACATCTCATAAATTGCACACTTGCCAAAACTAACCCTGATATTGATACACTGGTGCACAAGAAGCAGCATCACCCTTCTCACTAATTTAATTCTGAAGTAGAAGAGCAAAGAAAAGTCCTTTTATTTTTGTACTAACCGCTCTCTATGGCTATGTTTTGTTGTTACTAACTGCTCTCTATCGACTTTACTCTGTAACTATAAGTTTATCAGTATATTTGTACAGTTGAAAAATAAATTAGTAAATAGTCACAGTGTGTTTTAACTGCGCTTTCTCTCATACACATGAAGGGGGAAATCTGGATCGTTTAACTGTGTGTAGTGGGAAATGACAGAAAAAAGTTTGGGAACCACTGTCCTAGAACCTCTAGTAATTTTTGCAAAAAGATTTAGAAAACTAATAAGCTGACAGTTTGAAGGATCGGATTATTTACCCCTGTTTAAGCAATTGCTTTTAGTGTCCCCTCCAAAAGGACTGACAGTGTAAGCTCATTTCATCATAAAGATTTTGTTGTTTTCTTGCTTTGGCTATAGTAAAACTAGTCATTTGCTAAAGGTATACTGTCGAAGAGACGACAGTGGGGAATGTGCATATACAGGAGACTGGCTTCTGGAAATGGGGTTATAAATGCAATTAGAAAAGGATTATGAATATTTAATGAGACCTAAAAGCATGAAGAAAGTGTAAAATCTGGTTCTTGTGAAATTTGCTTCATTAATCACATTTTATCAGAAAGAGAGAAATGCAAATTAGGTCAAGCTGAAGAAGTAAATGAAAGATTTGCTCCCCCACCCATCAAAAATCCTTACCACCCAGGATTTTATAAGCAGTTTTTTCCATGATGAATTTTTCAGGTAATTCATATTTGATGGGAGTGGGGGGAGGAAAGAAAGTAGTCATGTAAATGTGAAATTCTGCTGGACATAAAGTGAGGGATCATTTTTATACTGTTGTTGAGTAACAAACTGATCCCTCCATAATAACAACATAAGCAGGGTTTCTGAAATGTTAGTGTTCATGTCACTCAGGTTGAAAACTTTTCAACACCCCAATGCGATATTAATGTAAATTTCTACTGGATATAAAATGGAAGGGTTATTTTGATGTTGTTATTAAGTAATAAACTGACCCCCCCCCCCACCAGAATTATTACGTATCAATGGAAGCTGAAAAGATCTTGACCTGATTAAGAAGAGATTCGAAATAAAATTCTGATTTTTGATTATTTGGTCAGATTTTGGGTAAATAGGGCAGGCTGAGAACTTTGCAGTGTGCTTTTGTCATATTAATTTAAAATTCTACTGGCTATAAAATGGGGGATCATTTTTATATTATTCTTAAGTAATAAACTGATCCTCCAGGGTTAAAGAAAAGAAAGCATATATATAATGTTTATTCCCAACATTTTTTTTATAAAACAGAGATTCTTCTTCATGTGTTGTGTTCCTTCAGGACATAGGCGATCATGGATTTCTGCTTGACTCTGTCTCTTGATGCTCGCAATAATTTTTCCCTTGGTATCTCTTCTAAGCCTCACTCCTTCAATCATTTGCTCAGACCTAACAAGTAACATCTTACGCTGCTTTCCCCTGTCTCTTCTTCCATTTATCCGACCTGTGAGTATCAAGTTCTCCAGGACTATTTTCCTCATTACGTGTCCCAGGAACCTCATTTGTCTCTTCCTGATATTTACTATCAGTTTTCTTCTCGTTTGCATCCTTTCCAACACACCATCTTTGCACACGTGCTCTGTCCATGGTATTCTCAGCATCCTTCTGTAAAACCAACGTTTCTGCTGCCTCAAGCCTCTCCTTCATCCTTGATGAGATTGTCCAATATTCACAGCCACACAGAAGAACAAATATCACATAGGAATCTAGCACTCTTTTCTTTGTTTTTAATGAGATTTTCCTGTCTCTCAGTACTCTGGTTAGAGACGTATAAATCGTTTTGCTGTTATGAGACAACATGAGTAACTGATTGGGTCAGGTTTCAAACTCAGCAGACTTTTGTCAATTTTGCCTTTCATTATCGATTAATATTTATATTAATATTTATTATCAGTTTTCTTCTCATTTGCATACTTTTCAACACCTCATCGTTGCACATGTGCTCCGTCCATGGTATCCTCAGCATCCTTCTGTAAAACCACATTTCTGCTGCCTCAAGCCTCTCCTTCATCCTTGATGAGATCGTCCAGCATTCATTTCCATACAGAAGAACAGATATCACATAGCAATTCAGCACTCTTTTCTTTGTTACATGCTTTGGGAGATCATGTCTCGAAAGAGACATGAATGACTGGGCAGAATATTATCCCGCAGTAGGTTGCCATTGCTTTCTGCAGGAGACTGGTTGACAACCAAGGCTATAGAATCCAGTCTGTTCTATTACTTAACACATAACTGGAGGGAAGATACAGATTAATACCTTTCCCAAAGCATTTTGTGCGTAAGTGAATGCAGTCTGTCGAGACATGATCGCCCAAATATCACATAGGACAGATATCACACAGAAATAAACCCTCATTTCTGCTGCCTCAAGTGTCTCCTTCATCCTTGATGAGATCCTCCAGCATTCATTTCCATACAAACGGACTGATAGAGATTGGATATGTAATATTGATTGTTCTACATGGCAGTGAATGCTGGGTAATCTCCATATAGATGAAGACAAGACTTGTGATAACAGAAATATGGTTCTACAGAAGGATATTGTGAATGCTATAAAGATGTGGAAACAAAAAGGACACTTATAATTAGAGTCAGCTGAAATTTCTAGAGCATATAATGAAGAAAGAGAGCTTGGAGAATTTGACTCTCCAGGGTATATTGAGAGCAAGAGGAACAGGGAGAGGCAGTAAGTCATCTACCTGATGAGCTTATGTGAATAGATGGTAGAATGGGGAACTATTGATATTGTCTAATATTTCTTGTTTTCTTTGATGCTAACATTAACTCCTGACCACTGATAATAAAATTGTTTCTTATTTTCAACGCACAATTTAGAATGAATGTCAAAATTTGCACAAAACATATTTGGGGTAAAAGGAATGAAAGAATTCAGCAATGATCACTGATCAAAAGAAAAATTTTTTTAGAAACAAAAAAAATGGCAAAATTATGTAATATTGGTTCTCCTGTATGGCGGTAAATTCTGGACAATTTCTTCACAGATAAAGATGCGACTTAGAGTAACAGAAATGTGGTTCTACAGAAGTATGCTAAAAATACCATGAACTGAATGAACATGTGGAAACAAATAAAACATTTATAGTTAGTCAGTTGAAATTTCTTGGGCATATAGTGAGGAAAGGGGGCTTAGAAAATTTGATACTCACTGGATACACTGAAAAAAAGAGTGATAAAGGAAAGTAGTGATTGACACACCTAATGAGCTTGTTTAAATGGTTGATAGAACAGTGATTAGGACTGATAGCAAAAAGACAAAATTTATTAAGAGTTACTGTAATGGGATTGACAAATAGAATTTTAACTATTTGTATACTAGTAGTATAGCCTGGCGTTGCTCGAGTGTAATGAAAGCTTTAAAACTAATCCATGAGCTCAGACTCAGCCTAAAGAATATTTGTGTGAAGTTTGGTGAGAATCGGATAAAAATTGTGGATTTGTATAAAGGACATACAGACATATAAACAGACACACACAAATATCTTGCCTTTTTTATATATATATGTATATATTATTGATTTTCTGCACTATTGTAAGAACTGCAACCTTGAAACTTCTGAATATCGTTTCTTATGTCTTTGTCTAGGAGTGTATCAAATTGGATTAAAATCAGATCACTCCTTCTATAATACGATTTTTTTGATTATCAATTTTCAATATTTATCGGAAGTACCTCGACACAAAACCTAAGAACACTCGCAGACTATTATAGTACAACTGTGTCAATTTTCAAGAAAATTGGTTCAGCCGTTTCTGAGTCTCTAGGTAACGGACACACACAAAGTTCCATTTATAATAAGTTTAGACATATTACTATATACAATATATTGTAGAACTGGTATATTGACCTTGCTTCGTATACGAATACGCATACTGTTGACACACTAAATGATTTTAAAACCCTAAGTCGGCACATATTTATCAAAAGGTTGCCGAATTCTGATCTGTTGGCTATAGGTTAATAAAGTATAAAGTAAAATGTCAGTGAGTAAGTTAACTACTAGTCATGTGCTGTAGAACAACACTATACAACAATTACAAAGAGAAAGAAATTGTGGCGAGCCATGATCACCCACATCCTGAAAGATCATGGCACTTAGAAGGGGCTGAATATACATTTGAAATTTTTATTTTTGCTAGTATATCACTCAATAAGTCATGGGCCTGCCACTAATAAAAAATCTATATGATTTTTATGAAGTACTAACGTTCAAATAGCATGGGACAAAATTTGTAGGAAATATTTTCTCGCAAATTACTCGAATATCGGGCCATAAAAAGAAAATGCCGAAAATTCAACTTGCCAGTACAATATCACAAACTGCTATCCACCTAACCAGTCAGACCCAAAAACATTTCTCCCACTTCGAGAACAACGACTGCTTTTATTGTCCGATCAATTTTTTCCATTGGCCGGCAACTCAGAGAGGATGCTAAATATTTGCATATATTTTTATAGTGACTCCTGTGACGGACTTTTTTTTTTAAATATTCCTTCTTCAGCATGTTATGCAGAATATGTGCCCCTTTTTTTTGTTTGGGTCTGTAATTTTCTTTTTCGACGCATTTTCCATTGTAGTATTAACGTGATGTGCTGTCGCTTAGGTCACCGTTTTCTTCGCTATACCAATCGGATAATTTATCTACAAATTACAGTTATTTAAGTGAAGCTACTGTTGCAAATTTTCAAAACAATGAAAAAATCTAAATTTCGTGTGTTGATAAAGCACTGCTTTCTGATGGAAAATGCTGTTCAAGCAAAGCAATGGCTTGATAAGTGGTATTCGAACTCTGCTTCATCGGGAAAAAATGGTCAAGTGGTGGCATGCTGAATTTAATCATGGCCGTACAGACACAAATGATGCTGAACATGCAGGTCACTCAAAATCATTTTGGCCAATTGTCAATTGAAATTGTGTGAAATAGCAGAGAAATTGAACATATCAGAAGGTAGTGTATTCACCATTTTGCATGACCATTTGTCAATGTGAAAGCTGTGTTCAAAGTGGGTGCCACATTTGCTCACAGTTGATCAAAAACAACAATGCATCAATGATTCAGAGTGTTGCTTACCACTGTTTCAGCGGAACAAGAAGGAGGTTCTGCATAAATATGTGACAATAAATGAAACATGGATCCACCACTTCACACCAGAGTCAAATCAGCAGTCAGCTGAGTGGACAGTAGCAGGTGAAAGCTGTCCAAAGCGACCAAAGACGCAAACATCAGCAGGTAAGGTTTTGGCCTCCATATTTTGGAATGCACAAGGTATTTTGTTCATTGATTACCTTGAGAAAAGAAGAACCATCAATAGTGATTATATAGCATTATTGGTGTGCTTGAAGGAAGAAATCGCCAAAAAACGGCCACAAATTAAAAAGAAAAAGTGATCTTTCACCAAAACAATGCACTGTGTCACAAGACAATTGCAACGATGGCAAAACTACATAAATTACACATCGAATTACTTCTGCATCCACCCTATTCTCCAGATCTGGCCCCCAGTGACTACTGGCTGTTTGTAGACCTCAAAAGAATGCTCCAGGGAAAGAGATTTGGCTCCAATGAAGAAGTGATATTGAAAACTGAGGCATATTTTGAGGCCAATGACAAATCATTCTACAAAAAAAGCATCAAATTGTTAGAGAAGCATTGGAATCAGTGTGTCACACTAAAAGGAGACTATGTTGATGAATAAAATTGAATTTTGCCTAAAAGTTTTATTAGTTAGGCCTGGGATTTATTGAGTGATGTGTTAATAGATATTTTTCATATACTTAATATAAATAAAAAAAAAATGAATTTATATAACAACCAGTGATCATTGATTAGGATGTGAGTTGGTGTGCAATGAATATGGGCTCAGAATAAGAAAGTAAAGAGATGAGTTCAAATTTTAGTTGAATTCCTTGCTTTCAATTACATGCAAATACTCTTGGAAAAGGTATTAATCCAACTCTTCTCCCTCTAGCTATGGGTTCATAGCAGGACAAATTGGGTTCTATAACCTTGATTGCCAACCAGTCACCCTTGCCTAGAGGAAAAAGGGATTTGCATAGGGTCAACATCCCTAGCTGTAAAAAAGACTCGTTACAGAAGCATCAATGACCCCCTCGTTGATGCTGAAGGGTCGTCGATGGCCAATATTCCACTAGGAGCAATGGGATCTCTTTTAAGGTAAGATAATTGATTATAGTGATAGTCAGTTAAATGCCATATGTGATACACGCTTTGGGCAATCATGTCTCTTTTGAGACATGACTGACTAGGCAGAAGATTATCCTGCAGTAGGGTGCCATTGCTTTCTGCAGTAGACTGGTTGCCAGCGAAGGCTATAGAACCCAATCTGTCCTGTTATTTAATCCATAACTGGAAGGAAGAGGCAGATTAATACCTTTCCAAAGGGTATTTGCATATAAGTGAATGCAATGAATTCAACTGGAATTCGAACTCGGCATCCCAATTTGTTGTTCCGAGTCAATATCCATTGCACCACAACGCACATAGTGATAGTTGTAACATTAAAAGAAAAAGGGAACTTGTTCTTATTGTTGATAGCACCTCTTATTGAAATCTGGATGATTGACAAAATATATATATATATATATATATATATATATAGAGAGAGAGAGAGAGAGAGAGAGAGAGAAGATTTGTTTATTTCAGGAAAAACAAAATATTTTCCTGTTTCAAATTTTCTGGCCACTCAGAAGGCAGCAAAAGAAGGGATGAATGTGAATGATTGTGAGAATTCTGACTGGTGACTCTCTGTGTATGGGCCTATCAAAGTCAAATACATGCATGTCAAGGTCACCAGAAATTAGGAAGAAATTGTGGCGGGGGGAGAGATGAATTGGGAGAGAGGAAGCGAGAACCTGAGAAAAGGTAGAGAGAATGAAGAATTCAGTAAAGACAAAGAGAAGAAAATTAGGAAAGAGAGAGGGGGAGAAAGTGAGGAAAGAGAGAGGGGGAGAAAGTGAGGAAAGAGAGAGAGGGGGAAATTGGGAAAGACAGAGAGAGAAGAAATAAGAAAATGAAGAAACTAAAAAAAACAGAGAGGGAGGGAGAAACTGAGGAAAAAGGGAAGGAAGGAGGAACTAAGAAAAGAGAAAGAAGGAGGGAGAAAGACAAAGAGAGAGGAAAAAGAGACATTCAGAAAAACAGAGGGAGAGGGAGAAACTGATGAAAGAGTAAGTAGGAGAAACTGAGAAAAACATAGTGAGAGGAACCAGGAAAAAAGAGAGAAAGAGAGAGAGAAGGGAATTGGGGAAAAACAGAGAGAGAGAGAGAGGAGTGAATGAGGAAAGATTAAGAGAGAGGAATTAAAGAAAGACAGAGAGAGAGGAAGAAAGGAATTGGGAAAACAGCAAAGACATAGAGAGGGAATAACTGAGAAAAGACTGAGATGGAGGGAGAACCTGAAAAAACAAAGAGATGAAGAAACTGGTGAGAGAGAGACAGAGAGAGACAGAAATTGGTAAAAGACATAGAAAGAGACAGAGAAACTGGTAAAAGACAAAGAGAGAAAGGGAGAAACTGATAAAATACAGAGAGAGAGAGAGAGAGGGGAAAAGAAACTGATGAGAGAACGAGAGAAAAATTGGGAAAAGACAGAAAGTGAGAGAGACGGAGAGACTGGGAAAAGACAGAGAGAGAGACGGAGAGACTGGGAAAAGACAGAGAGAGAGAGAGACGAAGAGACTGGGAAAAGACAGAGAGAGAGAGAAAGAGACACAGAGAGACTGGGAAAAGACAGAGAGAGAGAGCGAGAGACGGAGAGACTGGGAAAAGACAGAGAGATGGAGAGACTGGGAAAAGACAGTGAGAGAGAGAATCGGAGAGACTGGGAAAAGACAGAGAGAGAGAAAGACGGAGAGACTGGGAAAAGACACAGAGAGAGTGAGAGACGGAGAGACTGGGAAAAGAGAGAGAGAGAGAGGAAGAAACTGAGTAACAATAAACATGGTGGGGGGAATTATTGCAAAAAGACAGAAAAATAAAAAAAATTTAAAAAAAAGTGAAAAATCCAAAACAGAAAATTTATAAAAATTGAGTAAAGTCTGTAAGAAATAAATAAATAAATAAAAATATCTGAGGAAAAAAATTAAAATATAAAGATAAATAAAACAAAAAATCAAATTCCTACAATGTCATTAAAAAAAAAAAATGGTTGTATCAAGTGAAAATAAAATGGAAAAGGCTTCAGTAAATTTCATCAGTTCAATTACTTTTTACCATTATCGGATTCTGTAGATTTTTTTTAAACTCCCAAGTGAAATGCAATGATTTTGTTTTGTCATGCCACTAAATAGAAAAAACACAATCAGAGATAAAAATTCACTTACTTAATTGCTACTTACATGACTTTTGGCAGTTATTTTAAAACGATACAATAATTGCCAAAAATTATATAATAATATGCATCAACTCAGTAATAATAATAATAATAATAATAATAATATGTTCCCATTAATTATAAAAACAGAGGCAAACAATTAATGAGAAGAAACATTATATTAAGCTTTTAATAAAAACAATAAATTTAAGTTTCTCTGCCTCTCTTAAATAAATTTTGGCTATGCAGCTCTCTAGGGTATAAACTTGTGATGACCATCGCCATCAGTTACGGAAAGAGATTTTCAAACTCAAATACTGATGTTTGTCAGACAAAATCAGTAATTTAATGATAATGTTTCTTCCAACATACATTCCCACACACGCATATAGATGAGAAATGACAGGAAGGAACACATTTACATCATCATATTTTGTCACAAAATCAGTCATTCAAGTGCCATACGTGATACACGCTTAGGCGATTACGTCTCAAAAGACACGTGACTGACTAGGTTGAAGATTTTTCTACAGTAAGTTGCCATTACTTTCTGCAGTAGACTGGTTGCTAACCAAGTCTATAGAACAAAATATATCCTGCTATTTAAACGATAGCTAGAGAGGGGAAGAAATAGATTAATACCTTTTCCCAAGGTGTTAGTGTGTAAATGAAAGCAACAA